>OZ023264.1:62067501-62647501 GCA_964006375.1 Tillus elongatus
TAGTCCCTCCACCGCGACCTTAGGTTTATTGTGGCTCACGTCTAATTATTTAGATTTCACCCATCAATTCCAACTCCCTGAAGGAGACAATCTTTTCTTGAGGCTGAAAGTTTGTTGGGCAGGTGTACTGCCATCTGAGTGAAGTCGCTTGCCCGTTTCGAACCTCAAAGAGAGATAACCTCTCTCCGAGTTCGTCTGGACCCGACATCCGTCAGTGTTTGCCTCGAGGCGGTATCATGAAGTCCCGCTCTCGAGCAGCATTTAATCTTCAGTTGTAATCCACCACTAGAGATCTCAGCTCCCCTCAGGCTCGTTTAAACCTGACACCTAACAGTGTTAGACTCAAGGCAACATCCCATCGAGTCCGCTTTCGAGCGTCACCCCAGCGAGGCCGTCCGTACGTTTCGTAGCACACAGTATGGGCTCCAAGCTCTAGGTGTTTACCACTTATCAGAGATCAGAGCCCCCCGGGACGTCTGGACACACGACACACGCCAACTCCGCTCCCGAGTACCAACCAAGCGAGGCCAATTGTCAGTCTCTGAGGCCACAGTGGAAGCATCAAACTCCGGGTGAATATCACTCCCCAGAGATATCCGCCTCCCCCCCAGCATCACTTGCACCAGACCCCCGCCAGTGTTTCATTGACTCGAGACGGTATCATGAAGTCCCGCCCTCGAGCAGCATCCAAGCGGGGTCGTTAGCCTGAATCGATGCTCACAGAGTAGGCCCAAGTCTCCAGGTGTAATCCACCCCTAAAGACCCCAGTCAAACTGGGACTAAAAAAACATGAACTATAGAGGGCTTTTATTGCCTTTTGTAGAGCATTTGAGTCCATGAATCATTGCGTTTTGTGGGAGAAACTTTATTGCCTTGCAGTGTCCACAAAATTTATAAGGATAATAAAACAATTTTACGATAATGCAAAAATCCTTCAAATTAATGAAACACCATTTGAAGGCATAGAGGTAGATTACATTAGATTCAATGTCAGTGGCCTATTCCAGTCCCTCCACCAGGAGGACTATGGCTCACATCTCATTGCATAAATTTCACCCATCAAACCCAGCTCCCTGCACCAGTCGATATTTTTGAGGATGAAAGTTGGTTTGGCAGAGTCCTTTACCTGCTCTAGGAGGGATACTGCTGTGGAACAAATTCGCTTCCCGTTTCGAAGCCCACAGAGACATAGCCTTTCTCCGAGTTCATCTGTCGGTGTTTGACTCGGGGCGGTATCATATGGATTCCTGCTCCCGAGCAGCATCCAAGCGAAGTCGTTTGCCCGTTTCTAAGCTCAAAGTAGAGGCTTCAACCTCCAGGTGTAATACACCCCCTAAAGATCTCAGCTCCCGTCTGGTGGTCTGAGTCCTTGGTTTAAAATCTGATCAGGCTGTCCCGTACTAAATCATTTTTGGCTCTTCTGTAGTTTTGACTTTCCTGGATCAGTTTATGAAGCTTTTTTTTTAGTAATAGTGGGAAAAAACTTAAACAGAGCCCTGCATGTCCAAGTAAGATACTTATATAACGACGTGTGGCTGCTGGTGCCCTCAAGGAAACATTCGCTTCAGCTTTTTTTGTTATTATAGTCTCCGACGATTAATTAAACTTCACGTACAATCCGCCCAACACCATTCTCTCTTTTGCCAACCATGTACAGAGAATTCTCAGTATGAGTTCTAACCAATGCAATTGTACATACCATTAAAACAACAATCAGTAACAACATAACTGTCAATTTGATAATGTATAAAGTAATAAGATGTCATTAGCTGTCAGCCCAGGTGCTCAGATTAATAAAAACCAATAATATAATATAAATTTTATGATTTAGGGGGGGGTGGGTAATAGTGCGGTGGGGGTTGATTATAAACCAAAACAACACATTGTAATTGAAATTGCACATTGTGATGTGATAATTTTGGTCAAAACAATACATCTCATGTTGTATGTCTTGCTATATCGACAGTTTAACACAACCTTAGTTATTTAATATTTTTGATATGCTGGACGCTCAAGATAATAAATAAAAACTGGACAAAACCACATAGTATTTAAAATGCTTTTACACTTGGTAATTTCACTAATTTGAATACTGTGTTGGTAATACAGGCATTATTTAATGGTAAAAATATAATGTTATTAAATAAATAAACAGTAGTTGTGCCTGAAAAATTCTACTGAATCAACTTTTCTGGACCATCTTGTTAATTGAAGAATAATATGTAGAGATAAAAGCACCATAAATACAATATAAATGATAAAACTTAAAGGGTGACAATTATAGTTGAAAAAATAATTTCAATGGATAGTTACAGATACATTTTTTTATTGTTCTCCTGAAGACTACATAAAATTTGTGGCAATTGGGGTGCATACAATCTAAGAACTACTGTTGTCAGTTCGTTGGGTTCTGATGCCGGTTTGATGTTCAAATCTTCTGGTAAACTATATAACTAGAAAGGATACAAGCCTTTTTTTTTGTACAAGCGAATGTGTCAGGGGCACCAGAATTAGAATGCCAATTTTGATATATAACTATCCTTGTTTCTTCAATGAGTATAGACTGAGAGTATTTGTACATTTTTCACCTTTCTACTTCCTGGTCTTCTACCGGGAGTTTTGAATAGGCTAAAGGGTTTTGGTTCATGTCAGTATAGTAATGTCTGTTTGTGGGAAAGATAATCTATGGTGAAATAGTTTACGTTAAGTGATAATTACCCGCCAAAATGGTTCAATATTGTGTAAGTTAGGAATGCAAGAATTTATGCAGTGCAGTAATTGTCTAAAAATCTTTCTGTCTTCTCGATTAATATCTCTCGAAAATATCTATGGAATTCAGTTTGAAAGGCAACTAGCGATCAATGTTTTACCTGCGGATGTTAAATTTACGATGGGTGGAAAGACACAAATCGATTTGAATATTTGTTGAAGGCCTCTTTGAAATTGTAAGTGCCTTGGAAGATCATGTCAAAAGAACATGACAAAGCTGCTATCAGCTTCACAATTGGTTAAATGAAAAAGACACTTCAAATAAACCTTTAGAAGAACTGACGAAATATTCTGAAGAAGTTGTTTCTAATATTAGAGTGTGGTTGAAAATATTTTCCATTTTACGTGTGACTACAGCATCTGTCGCAAGGAGCTTTTCTATTCTGAACAGAATCAAAACGTACTTAAGAAATTCCACAACTAAAACAAGACTCAACGGTTTGGCTCTCATGAATATTTACAGGGACATATATATTGAAGCTGACATTATAACAGATATGTTTGCATCAAAAAAAGAAAGGCGCCTGGATTTCAAATTATGACTTTTTTGCTGAATTATGTGTGGCCTACCTCGCATCTATAAATAAGGCACTCTACCTGAGACGATGTAAACACAATAAAAATAAAATGTTTATTATTTGGTCATGTTTTCTGGCAACCTATTTCAATCTATCCCGAGCTACTTCTTGACTGGTGCCCCCCAACCCAATATTCTGGCAACGGCACTGGCTCGTGTGTGCCTCGTTTCCTAGTAGATCAGCCACAAGTTATATAGGTCACTGAGACTTTCTAATACAAGATCAAGAGTAATGCCTGAAAAAGATTTCTCTGTTTTTGACTTAATATAACTACAATAATGGTAGGCTCCTTTTCCTGCGAATTAAGCAAATACAGAGACAAATGAATCAGGTTTTTTTTTATGATACTGATAGTTTATATGTGCTTAATAAGGTGACATTCAAACCTATGGCGAAATATTTAAAAAAAAAGGAGGACAATAATTTGTGACACAATTTTTAGTTCTATTGTTATTTTATGCAGTTTTGAGAGAATTGTATTTTAGGTATTAAAAAAAGATGTAAGGTCTATGAGCTTATTTATTTTTCATTTTATAATTATTTACATATATTTTTTTAGGAAATTACACAACCTTTTAATCAAGACGCTACTTATCACAAAACTTTAAACTTTTGGGGAAATCAGTAAGAAAAACATCAAAACATGCCCCCCTTGGTCTAAGTTTGTTAGCAATGTAGCAATTTTTAAATAATTTGATTTCCAGTCATTCAAAATACGAGGGATGATGAAATCCAATCTACCTAGCCATGAAACAGACAACACTATGTTGTGGCAATTGTTTACTGTCAAGTTGCTGCAACTTTTTAAGGAGTAACTGTAATTGTATGTAAATCAATTAATTTTTGCGGTTTTGTAAAACTGTAAACGTGAGCAAATGAGTGATTTAGAACTACAGCAAAGAAGCGGGATAAAGTTTTTGACAAAAAAGACAATCAGAAAAAAATTATACACGAATATCCATCATATTTTCCAATATAATTCTGGCCAAAACAGTTCTAATGGGACAGATAATCCATTCGAGATAACACTAAAAATGGAGGATCTGTGGAGGCAAGGACCAAAGACAACGTCAAGGAAGTGGAAGAAATGGTGTTACCAAACATTTATGTTGACAATTTTTCATTAATAATTTGGTATAAATAAATTGTCAGTGCTGGAATCTCAGAATTTTGACTCCTAAACAAAAGTTATGCAGGCAAGGTTGCGAAAAAACTTGACGGCTGTAACTCGTGACCAAATCAGTTTTTACAAAATTGACATAGGCAATGAAACGTGGCTGTTCCACGGCAATTGCAGCGTTCATAAGATTTACCAAATGGAGGGACAAATCAACTGCGAGTTTGCTGAGCTACAACACTTCCTTACAGCACTGACCTAGCTCCATGGGACTATTGCCTTTTCCTCTGATGAAAAGCCACTTGTGAAGACATTGATTTTCTTCAGATGAAGAACTAAACGTGGCTGTTCCACGGCAATTGCAGCGTTCATAAGATTCATCAAATGCAGGGACAAATCAACTGTGCGTTTGCTGAGCTACAACACTTCCTTACAGCACTGACCTAGCTTCATGGGACTATTGCCTTCTCCTCTCCTGAAAAGCCACTTGTGAGGACATTGATTTTCTTCAGATGAAGAACTAAACGCGGTCAATTCAGGCTTTTTTAGGAGTTGCCAAAAGAAAATTTTTAGTAACGTGATACTGTAATGGATAAAGTTCATGTCGAAAGAAAAAACTTAATTTTTTCTCTAAATAATTCATTTCCTGGTTAGGTAGACTTTGTGTTAAACTTCCACGGATGTTAATGTCACTTAGTACACCTATACATAAAAACAATTATATTAGTGAATTGCCACCCTTTTCATTATATCACTTCATGTAAATAGTAAAGGGAAATTAAAACAACATAATCAAATGATTGTCAAGGGTCAATATGTTATAACTTCTCTAAAGTAATCTGACACTTTTAATTTTAAAGCTTAATGAGCAACACTTGTTTATATTATAATTATCTTAAAGGTCATTTAACCAACTAAATTTTGGTCTACAAATAGTATTGAGAAACTCTGTACAAATTGTTCGATATTTTCCTATTCCATCACCAATTATAATTATACATTTATAGAGTTCCTGTCAATTAAGAGCTAATTAAGTAAAAACCAATAAAGTCACTGTTCTAAAACATAGTTTTTCGTCCCTTTCCTCTGGTCATATAATCAGAAAACAGTAGTGAATAAGAATAAGACCAATCTTCCACTGCACACCCGTAGTCGGACAACTGATAGGTTTGCCGTATACGTTCGACTAACCCCAAAACACGCAACAAAGTTTAAACAGGTTCATTACATCTTACATCCGATTAAGTCGCATGTGTATGAACGACTACGCCCGACTGTCGATGATTTTTCGCTTCAATTCAATTTTCAGAATTTTTTTAAACACATACCGCTCTTAAACATGTACTGTAGATGTGCGCTATTAGTTGGGGAATACCTATAGGAATGTTTTTGTGGTGACGACGAATACAATGATGGACACTAAAAAATCTACAGGGTACCCAGCAGAAATAAAAAATCAAATTCCACGACATTTTCAGGCCACTTGAGTGAACTTTTCATAATACTCAAAATGAAAGACACTATTATACACAACACATTGTCATATTTAAGTTTATTTATAATACAAATATCCATATATACAAATGCCCAATATTTTCATTCCGACTTATGTTACATGATCATAAAGCTTAAAATAGAACAAATACATTCACAGCACAGCTCTGCGCCGTCAATATAACAACAAATTTTGCATTTTATGCATTCAAGGAATACCATTCAATGTGACATGAACGAATGAGACAAGTTTGAGATAGATGAAGAGGACGCTATATTTACATGTGCATATGGTGTGACAAGCGTTGCGTTGATTGCCGGCTTAAATTAATATTCCAAATGGCAGCCGCATTGTTGTCAGATATGTTTCCCTAAGTAGGAGAAAAATGTTTACGTGAAAAAATGATATAATATACATATATGAAACCAAAATAAAAATGAGTCTGCCTCAGGTCTACTGAATGATTTCCATGACTATTGAGTAAAATCACAAATTTGCCTGACATTTCCATGACATTGTAGGGAGTATTTGAAATTCCCTGATTTTTTCAGGTCGCTGGGTACGCTGATATATTAGTCACATGAATGATAATCGTCTACTTCGCGATAGGCAGAACAAAGCGTGTACCATCACTGACACCTACAAAAAAACTGGGCAAAAATTGCTGAGGAAATGAGTACTTAAGATAATTGAAGTTACCAAAAGCTTGCAATAACAATAAGTTCATTTAATGCAACCAGTATAGGATAATACGTTGTACAGTCATGTGGTGAAGAATCATCCTAGTAAAAAAAGTCTGGACGCAGCAAGTGCGTTATGGTAGTGAATTTTCAAAGAAATGATCTGGCACCAAATATTTTTTTATAACTTTTCTTCTTTTAATATAGAAATATAAATTTTGGTATATATTTGCCTTTTAATATCGTTAAGTTACGTACCAAATTTGGTTACCATAGCTTTTCTCCTTTTTTAAGAAATTTTTTTTCGAAAGAAAACCCAAAATTTTCCCGGAAAAGCTGGTTCGATTTTCCTGGCCAGCGAACTTATCCAAACCACTTACAAAAGGAAGGCACACGCAAAGTTTAATAAAAATCGGTCCATTATTTTTTGAGTTATCAGTGTGATACATACATACATACATACATACATACATACATACATACATACATACATACATACATACATACATACATACATACATACATACATACATACATACATACATACATACATACATACATACATACATACATACATACATACATACATACATACATACATACATACATACATACATACATACATACATACATACATACATACATACATACATACATACATACATACATACATACATACATACATACATACATACATACATACATACATACATACATACATACATACATACATACATACATACATACATACATACATACATACATACATACATACATACATACATACATACATACATACATACATACATACATACATACATACATACATACATACATACATACATACATACATACATACATACATACATACATACATACATACATACATACATACATACATACATACATACATACATACATACATACATACATACATACATACATACATACATACATACATACATACATACATACATACATACATACATACATACATACATACATACATACATACATACATACATACATACATACATACATACATACATACATACATACATACATACATACATACATACATACATACATACATACATACATACATACATACATACATACATACATACATACATACATACATACATACATACATACATACATACATACATACATACATACATACATACATACATACATACATACATACATACATACATACATACATACATACATACATACATACATACATACATACATACATACATACATACATACATACATACATACATACATACATACATACATACATACATACATACATACATACATACATACATACATACATACATACATACATACATACATACATACATACATACATACATACATACATACATACATACATACATACATACATACATACATACATACATACATACATACATACATACATACATACATACATACATACATACATACATACATACATACATACATACATACATACATACATACATACATACATACATACATACATACATACATACATACATACATACATACATACATACATACATACATACATACATACATACATACATACATACATACATACATACATACATACATACATACATACATACATACATACATACATACATACATACATACATACATACATACATACATACATACATACATACATACATACATACATACATACATACATACATACATACATACATACATACATACATACATACATACATACATACATACATACATACATACATACATACATACATACATACATACATACATACATACATACATACATACATACATACATACATACATACATACATACATACATACATACATACATACATACATACATACATACATACATACATACATACATACATACATACATACATACATACATACATACATACATACATACATACATACATACATACATACATACATACATACATACATACATACATACATACATACATACATACATACATACATACATACATACATACATACATACATACATATATATATATATATATATATATATATATATATATATATATATATATATATATATATATATAGGGTTACAACAAATTAATTGCTCACTATTGGCATCTCAGTAACGGTAAGAGATACAGAGTTGCTTAAATTACCAAAAAGTTGCTTTAATTTTCGCTGATCCAATATCTGAAAACAAATTTTGAATATGTCGATTCGTTCCTGAAATATCCTGAAAAAACTGAAAAACTCAATTTTCAAAATTTTACAATAAATATCTTATTATCAAAAATGGGTTCCTAATTTTTGCTTTGTGAGCATAATTTGATATGAGCAATCACGTGACGGCATCAGAATTGACGTACCTAGTCTAATTTTTACGCAGCGATAGTCAACTTTTTTTATGGCCGCCATATTGGATTTTTAATTTTTCAGATGGCAAAAAAATTCACCTTTCGAATGGTATAACACACTTCATATTTTTCTTCATAAACATTGTACACATAAATAAAAAATAATTATCGTCGCAAATATCAAGTAGGTCTGTGTCATTGTTTTGTAATTTGTTGTTACGATTTATTTGAACTGTCAATTTGAAATCTTCTACTTGATTTATGCATTAAAAATATTAAATCTGTTCTAAAATTGTATTTCCAAAATGGTTCGCTTTACTGTGGAAGAGAGAAGAGATATGTATGAAGCATACATCCGAAGTTTAAGAAATTCGACCCGTGCTGTAATAGTAATGGATGAAACTGGTACTTTGATGAGAAAGCGTATTCCCTACAATGTGGAACCTAGTGCTAACGAAATCAACGCTCTTGCTCAGGCCAATATAAATTCCAACTTATCCACAACACATATTGTGAGAGAATGTAGAGTAAACCAGCAACTATCGTCAAAGATTCTGAAAAAACACAAATAGCATCCTTATAAATACACCATAGTGCAAACACTTTATGAGCCAGATCAAGACCGGCGGTTGCAGTTTTGCCAATGGTTTACTAAGAAGTTGCAAATACACAATGGTTTCACAGCTAACATATTGTGGTCGGATGAGAGTACATTTACAAATAACGGTTTGTTTAATAGACATAATCGTCGTTATTGGAGTACAGAGAATCCTCATCTTTTATATGAGTCGCGACATAAAAATAGGGTGAGTGTAGACGTTAGGTGTGGCCTTTTAGACGATACAGTTATAGGACCATTATTTATAATCAATAGGTTGAATGGTGATGAATACCTTCATCTGTAAACTAATGACCTTATGAATTTTTTTATAACCTCCCTTTGCAACAAAGAGGCAACGTATGGTTTCAGCAAGACGGTGCATCTGCACGCTATTGCCGAGCCGTAAAAGCTAATCTAGACCAGACGTTTGGAGATAGATGTATAGGCAATAATGGACTCGCTCGCATGACGACAAGATCCCCAGATCTAACCCCAATGGACTATTTCTTCTGGGGATTTGTCAAAAATTAAGTTTACCTTAAGCATTTTGACACAATGAATGGACTATTTCTTCTGGGGATTTGTCAAAAATTAAGTTTACCTTAAGCATTTTGACAACGAAGAGTTAAAGAATATTATAATAGATCAAATTTGCTCCATATCTCCTGCTATGATAAGATCAGCAACACAGGGTATGCGCGAGAGGGTTCGTCAATGCATAAATAACAATGGAAGACATTTTGAACATTTTCATTAACATTACACAAATTTATTATTTAGTAGGAAGTATTTGCTATGTATTGTTAGTTTGTTTATTCACTAGTTGTAAGTTTTGTTAGTATCTATGGTTAATATGATTTTATTCTGTTAATTAAAATCTTCTGTGCTGACATTTTGACAAATAACGAATGTTGGTAATAAAATGACACATACCTACTTGATATTAGCGACCATAATTAGTTTTTTATTTATTTGTACAATGTTTATGAAGAAAAATATGAAGTGTGTTATATCATTCGAAAGAGGAATTTTTTTTCCATCTGAAAAATTAAAAATCCAATATGGCGGCCATAAGAGGAAAAAAAGTTGACTGTCGCTGCGCAAAAATTTGAGCAGGTACGTCAATTCTGATGCCAGCAGTTGATTGCTCATATCAAATTATGCTCACATAGCAAAAATTAGGAGCCTGTTTTTGATAGTAAGGGATTTATTGTAAAATTTTGAAAATTGAGTTTTCCAGTTTTTTCAGGATATTTCAGGAACCAATAGACGCATTTAAAATTTGTTTTCCGATATTAAATCAGATAAAATATACGCAACTTTTTGGTAATTTAACAAACTCTGTATCTCTTACCGTTACTGAGATGCCAATAGTGAGCAATTAATTTGTTGTAACCCTGTATATATATATATATATATATATATATATATATATATATATATATATATATATATATATATATATATATATATATATATATATATATATATATATATACAGGGTTACAACAAATTAATTGCTCACTATTGGCATCTCAGTAACGGTAAGAGATATATATATATATATATATATATATATATATATATATATATATATATATATATATATATATATATATATATATATATATATATATATATATATATATATATATATATATATATATATATATATATATATATATTAAGAAAGATTTCCGCGGTCTTTAATGTGAGACATACTTGGTTCTCGGGTTGAACCGCGACCAGAATTTGTGAAAACTCGACGTTTCGGCTCCTGTTTTGGAGCCATTTTCAAGAGGTGAAGGAAATATGTAAGGACACTCCTAAGGCCTCAATCTGCCTACTCCTTAGAGCGGTGGACAAAGGTGGGTTGGGTTGGTTTCAAGAGGTAAAGGAAATATGTAAGGACACTCTAAGGCCTCAATCCGCCTACTCCTTAGAGCGGTGGACAAAGGTGGGTTGGGTTGGTTTCAAGAGGTAAAGGAAATATGTAAGGACACTCTAAGGCCTCAATCCGCCTACTCCTTAGAGCGGTGGACAAAGGTGGTTTGGGTTGTTGTAGCTCGATTACGGAGCCTCAATCTGCCCACTCCCCAAATCTCGCCAGAGATCGTCTGTGAGGTCTCAGTGTGTTCAATCCTAGACCTCGGATCTCTCTGAGGTCTAGGGTTGAACACACTGAGACCTGACCTGACTTGACCCCAGGTGTGGGTTCTAGGGGTCCTAGATCGCGCTCATCTGAAAAAAAAATTCGGGATTTTCGGGATCTCCCCATTAGTGCATTTTTTCTAAGAAAATTCACTAAAAATAGGATAAGAAGCAAAATTTAGAGATGCTTGGATGTGATCAGTTAAGATTTGGACTTGACAGAGGAACTAGAGAAGCAGTGTTAGCACTTAAAACAGCAGGAGAAAGAGGCTTGATAAAAATAGAGGTATGTTTATTGCTTTTATAGACAGGTTGAAGTAAACAACACCAGAAATCACAATAAATGTACAATGGTTCCTTTGCATAAGGTACAGATAACAACACTATGAATAGTTTGTTTTGTCTTGATTGACTGGTGTTATTTATTTTGTCATAGATTAATATGTTCTAATTTTACTTTTAAGTACATTTCTCGATTAGTCAATGACTAAATAAAGGATTAATATAATATATAGCCTTCATTGCTTAAGAAAGCAGAAGGTATACTAACGTTTTTCCTGGAGGAGCGGAGAGGAGTTGGGCACCCAACGCTTTCATTTACAGTTTCTGGAAGACACTGGAATACGTAAAACTCCACAGTCACTATTTTTACTCTAAGCCCCAGCTTCTATTATGTACATAAATGTTAACAACAATTTCAAAAACAGATTACCCAAGGATATATAGGTACTTACGAACTGACAGGTAGATATTGCATCATATCTGATGTAATTTATTTCAGTGGACAAAGTTCAGTGGTACGATCTGAGTCGTCCATAGTCAGACAACTAGCCTGTTGTCCGAATAGAGTTGCAGTGGACGATCAGCTTAAGAGAGAACGCTTTAAAGATAATATAACATGTTCATATTTTTCTATTTAATATTTAAAACAAACATTTGTAAGAGTCAAAGTTTTAATTAACAAGGATTTTCGAAAACTGAGCTTAGTACATGACAGGAACTCTTTCAATCAGACTAATTAACATCACAGCTTCTACATCAAACTATATTCCTAGAAATGTATGGTCAGACAGATTAAAATTTTTGTCTTTGTTTCCAAAAAAGTTTTGTAAAACTGTGTATTCACCAATTAAGACCAAGTAAGACAAAGCCGGAAATATCTGTGTATATAAATAATTTTTGAAAAATGCCCATTATAATATACGTTTTGACTTTGTTAAATAGGTGTTGTAGTAAAGACAGAACGGTAATAATTAGCCAACAATACGTTACAGCAGTATTTCAAGTTAATTTTATTGTAGACTAAAATAAAAAAATTAAAAAACTAAATATTGGTATCAAGTGTTTTTTAATTATGATGCTAAAGGTGTGCTGTGTCCCCGAATTGACTACATAGCTGTGTCAAGCGCAGCTCAAAGAAATAATTTGTGACATTTCTGACATTTCGATATCTGACGTGTGTTTATTGGCAAATTTAAAAGAAGAAGTAATTTTTGTAGTAGACAATTACTGTTGTTTGAATTTGAGCACAGTGCACCTTAAGCATAATAATAATTAATTAATAATCACTCACCTAAGTAAAGAAGACCATTCAAAGAAACTTTACCCATTTTCTAGAAAACCTAAAAATCCACAAATTACAAAAATGAACAACCCACACTAATAGTAACTATATCTGATGAACTTTTTCTATCACCATTTATTTTCCGGCTATACTGTAGAGGTGAACAAATTTTACTTGCATGGTGTATTTGAACAAAAACTTTAAAGTTAAACTTTCCTGATTAGAAAAGAACAAAATTAAAGGCTTTTCTTCCAGACAGTATTTTATTTTTAAGAAACCATACGCGTTTCGGCTATTAATAAACCATCCTCAGGGATTAACTACCTAAAATATAAAAAGATGGTTGTCAGAAACTATGTTTCTCGTAGATCTAGCATGCAGTTTTTAGCTTCTGACTGTCATCATCTCAGTTTTGCATAGCCGTTTGTGGTTTCATTTTAATATTTGACAATAGCTTTGTAGACCTTTGCGCTTTCTGTAGTTATTAGTTGCTTTTGTGGGCTTGTGTAGTGCTCACATGCTAGATCTACCAGAAACATAGTTTCTGATAACCATCTTTTTATATTCTAGGCAGTTAACCCTTGAGCATTATTAAACCTCAACTATGAATTTTGAACCTAATATAGGGATTTTTATAACGTTATTTTTCATTTTATAACGGGGTAATTTAAGCCAGGTTGTCAATAATGTACCCAGTGGTCCCAATTACAAATTAAACTATTTTATTCAGAAGACTGTCTTTGGTACATCATTTTTAAAACATTATTCGTTTATTTCTCAGGTAAAATGCAACCTGAAGAATGAAGAAAATGTACAAAATCTCACGGTGATCAAAGAGAGAAATTAAAGTTGTATCAAGTCACAACATTTATAATTACCACAAAACAAATTAAGCAGATGGCCCCAACATTAAAAGATATCTCTTCAAAAGAGGTGTTATATATGCTGAAAGGATTAGACGTAGCTCTACATGACGCATATCAATGTTTTGTGCGCCAGCAACTGGAAAAATTTTACACCCATACGTGACTGGTAGGTTAGGTTAGGTTAGGTTTGTATGTGAGTGGGCCATACCGGTCCCTCCACCGCGACCATAAGGTCTATTGTGGCTCACGCCTAAAGGTCTATATTTCGCCGAACAAAGCCAGTCTCCTGCAGAGGTCGATTATCTTTGTGGGCGAAAGTTGATCCAGATCCCCCGGAGCAAGCTTTATCTTGCCAAAGAGCAGGTATCAGGAACACAGTACGTGCTCTGCTGTCTCGTCACTCTCCATATACAGCTGGCACTCGGTCTCCCGACTGACTCCAATATGGTGCATGTGGTGACGCAAGCGGCAGTGTCCTGTATACAGGCCGACTAGAGTACTCAGCTGTTGCCTGTTTAACTCTAGAAGTTTTTTAGCCCTTGACTGAGATAGGCCATTTATGAAGGCCTTAGAGTGAGCTAATCCTGGAAGATTTTGCCAATACTGGATTGTCATTCTTTCTGTCCAGGTCTTTAAGGTGCGCTTTGCTGTGCATGATGTTATCCCCAGCACCGGTTCTGGTCCGACAAAGTCTCTCTGAGCACCACTCCTGGCAAGCATGTCGGCCGCAACCTAGCCATCATGGTCCGAGTGACCCGGTATCCAGACCAGCGACACCTCATTACAGCTGCCCAGTTTGTTAAGGGCAGATTTACAACTCCATACCGTTTTTGAATTACACCGGTAGGAACCAAGAGCTTTTATTGCAGCTTGGCTATCTGCATATATCTTTATCGATTTGTGAGCACTGGTTTTTTTATACTTTTCCTTGCATACATCTCGATGGCATACAGTTTAGAGCCGTCAGAGTACCAGCAGAGATCGGCTCTCAATAGGGTCGTTTGATTTCGGTCCCAGTCCTCCCTTTCCGGGAGGACGGTCTTGAAAGACAGATCTTTACTGATCTTTGTAGGCATCAAGTCTGAGACCATTCTCAGAATCCCGTGACCCTCAATGTCATCGATGAGTCCGGACCCTCCCAGACTGATTTCCTTCGGCATACTGTCGGCCGTTTGTTTTAGTTTGTACGTTGTCCACCTCGCCACCCTCTTCAACCATATGTGAAGAGGTGGAATATTAAGGAGGACCTCCAGAGCGGCTGATGGTGTGGTGCTTATCGCTCCCGTTATCATCAGACAAGCTTGTCTCTGTAGATGAGCCAGTTTGGCCCTCGCGATACCACGTGACTGGTAAGTTAGAGAAACTTTAACATCAAACATTAATGGAAGATGGAGCAAAATAATCAATACAATAGCAGAAAAAGTAGTTTTTCGATGCCACACTTTTAATTGACTGGTTACTTATATACATGTTATACATTTGTACCCCATGTTAAAACGTTAGTGAATTTTTTTAAGAAAATTCACTAAAAAGACAATAAGAAAGTAGTGCATTTGGGCAATAGTTTCTCCAGTCAAAATAAAATATAGCCTTTTGTCGTTTTCCTTGAAAAGGCAACCAGTCTATGTCAGCCACTGGACATGTCGTCTTAATTTCCATTAAAGCAGAAGTGGAGAAAGCTTTGAGATGGGGAACGCAGTTTACAAGAAAAAAAATCAAGCACTAAATAAAGAAAACTTGCCATGATCATTATGTAAGCTCCGTGAAGCAGTTGCCCTCAATAACTATTCTGAGAATTCAGTATCAGGCTTTAAAAAATGTGACATTGACCTGTTTAATCCTCAAGACATGATAAAGCATTTACCAGAAACAAAACCTGACAACAGTTTATCAGATGCTGAAGTGTCAGAGATTTTTTTTCTATGAACTAAAAGGCAAAGCCAAAGCCTATGTGTCTCTAATAACATTATTAACTTGATTGTTGTACCACAAGGTGTGTTTTTAATCGCTTCTTGATAAGTTCGAGATTATATCTCTTCGAAAATATCTCTGCTGGGAGAAGATTCCAAACCTTAGACGCTCGAGAAACGAACAAGGATTTGTAACGAACTGTTCGACAAGTTGGTAATTTGACACTAAAAACTGCGCTTTTTGACTAAAACGGGTTTACCGATTAAGTCGCAAACGCAAGCAATTTACGAAGAGCGATGTCGATTATAGTATCAATAGGAGAGGCAGAGATCTCCGACCTTTCTCCTGTGGGCTCAAGAAGAAAGATTAGTATATAATGGTACATATTCTAAGAGAAATGAGGTATGGTAAGGTAAGTGAAACAGCTCAGATAAAACGCAGAATTTAAGTTCGGGTCCAAGTTGTCAAAAATGTCAATCAATTGAGAAAAACCGAAGACAACGACAAACAAGAAAAACACAATTTGAAGAGAAAATAAGCAGATCATTTCTGATGATTGTGGTGCAAGCACATAGTAAAAAATTTATTGCACATTCAGACATGTCTAGGTCTGCCCTATATATACATTTGAAAGTTTTGATTTTAAACACATCAGTGTATTTGCCAAAACAGTCTTGTAAACAAAGACAAAATAAAATAAATACAGCCTACATATTTTTCTCTAGGTATCATCACTCCACATGAATTACTTAACAAATAAATAAGACTCTTTGCTCAAACGATTTCTAATAAATAATGACTTTAATATCAAACACAAATAATATAAAAATTGATATAAACTCTACAAAAATATCTCAACTAAATACTTAACACATTATACATTAAATTATTGTTCCCTAAAAGTATTATTGTCATCACTTAACTTGGAATTATGTTTATGGAAAACATGGAGAGCCTCCCATTGCCGTGTATGCAACAAAATGTGGGGTCTTTTATTTCTCATATGTTGCACGGCTTGTTCTGGCGTCCACGAATATCTCTGCAAAAAGTCAATAAATAGAATTTATATGGAGAGGCCATAATTTGTAGGGTATACAAGATGTTATCAATTAAGCTGCATTTTCTAAAAGCAGTATTCTTGTCATAGTATATATGCTTTGTTAGATAGATATGTTATTTACAAGGTTACAATATATACATTGTTGTTGCAGTTAGAATATAAATTTGAAATCTTACAATAATAAGCATCATATAAAAATAAAAGTTATAAGATATGCACAAAATATACAAATATATAATATTCAATATAAAAACTCACACATATAAAACCAAGTATATAAAAGTGCATAAAACATAAGAATTCACAAATATGATGTCAACAAATAGTCAATTAGACGATATTTTAATTTCAAACATTAAACAAGGGGCACTCCATACAGTCTTGGAAGAGAATTGGAGGTTTGTTTGATGAATTTTTTTTCACATTACTCACAGATTATACAGCATATGTCTCACGGTAAATGGAAGTTTAATAAAAACTACCAAATTCACCGAATTACATGCAGAGTTTGTCAGTCTGTATCTAGTTGGTACGAGATTAGCCCATCTAGTATTATTGTAGCAGTATGTTTCGGAAAATGCCTGATATTACTCGGTCGTTTGATGACATTCTGAGAGAATCTAGTAGGTGTGGTAGTGGCGTATTCTGTAAATTTAAAAAAAAAATCTACACGAGTCTGGTGGACTGATTACTTTAATTGTATTTTGAATGCCCTATCTGCTTGAGACGACTTTCCCCAATTCAAGGTTCCGTAAAAAGTATGTGAATGAAAGGGTGAAAACCACGCTTATGGCATAATGTATCAAAGTGTTGGTACCACTTAAGGCCATCGTTAAAGGTCAAAATGAGCAGCTTAGCGCAGTCTCCTTTTATCTTATGATTATTGAATGAAAAAATCACCCTTTGAGTTTTTTCTTGATTCGTTTAACGGAACTGCTCTTAAATTATTCTTCTGCTCTATCCATATTAATGTGTGCCGGTTCATTTACTTGACTGATGCTGTTAGCAGAAGTCAAAAGTGTAGTGTCATTCACATATAAGATGCATTAGGATGGGCGCATGTGCTTTGAAAACTCGTTAATGTAGACGAGAAACAACAAGGGTCGCAGCACCGACCCCTGCGGAACACCTACACCCACGACCATCTAACTGAAATTAGCATTTTTATTAAAAACAAACTGTTTACGATCTGACAAATACGATCTTATCAGTAAACGAGGAGTACTGTGAACGCAATAATGCGATAACTTTTTAAAAGAGTTTGCTGAGAAACACAGTCGAAAGGACTGCTAAAATAACAAAACAAAACAAAAATTCCTAACGCTTCTCAATACCATCGACTCACCCACCGTCCGTAAAGCTGCGTGAATTGTGGTGCGACCAGTAGACAGAGTATTATATTTAGAAAAGAATGATGTTAGCTTCTCATTCATGACCGTCGCCATTAGTTTACCAAAGACTAGTTCAATAACTTTTGGCAATAGCTCTCAGAAATAGTGTGGTCTCCTTTTTTTAATTACAGAAAAATGTTGGATACTTTTAGCTTGTCTGAGAAGATGCCTCCCAAAATACATCTATTGGTTAACATAGTCGGATATATGATAATTATATCACTGCTAAATTTTATGTCTCTTGTGTTTAAATCGTATATGTTCCAATATGTTGTATTTTAAGCTTGCTGATGACATAACCTTCTACAACTGGAGCTTAAAAAAAAAAGAAGTAGCCTGCTTAGGCATGTTTTGTAGATAATAAGGAGCTTGGAAATTGGGTTTAGGTGTAGAGTTTCCTATATATGTGCTAGTTCTCAAATGAAACTATTAAATAATTCAGTGTGTGGTGGGTGGTAACAGCTGGTGCATATGGGAGCAATACTGATGCAGAATATCATCTAGCCTCGGAAAGTACACCAGGCAGAAGTGTATGCCAAGAGATGTGTGTGAGGAAAATTATACAAAACCATTGCAGATACAAATCTATAAAAACATATTCAGATAGCCAAGCTTCAAAAAAGGCACTTGGTTCTTGCTGTTGCAATTAAAAATAGTCTGGAGTTGTAAATCTGCTCTCAACAAACTAGGCAGCTGGAATGAGGTGTCGGTGGTCTGGATATCGGGTCACTCGGACATTGATGGCAATGTAGCAGTCGACACGCTTGTCAGGGGTGGTGCCCAGGAGGACTTTATCGGACCAGAATCTGTGCCGGCGGTATCATCAGGCACAGCAAAACGCACCTTAAAGACCTGGACATATAGAAGGACAATCCAGCAATGGCAAAATCTGCTAGGATTAGTACACTCTAAGGCCTTCATAAATTAAACGCACAATTGGACATTCGAAGCAATAATTGGCGAGTTGCATAGCTACTTATGAGCTCTGCCTTGTCGTTTGTTTCCCGGGATACTACTTATTTGGAAAATTGAAACGTCAAGTCTATTTGTCACGAACGGCAAGCTTCTGTATTTAAAAATGTTAACAACAGAACAAAAAGTGTTTATTGTGCAGTGCTATGGTTTGGGTGAAGAACATTCTTATCCGGGAGTGATAAGAAAATTCCTTGAACACTGGCCAAATTATTCGGTTTCCGCTACTGGTGTAAAAAAAGCTGTTACAAAATGTATGCGTACTGGGAGTGTTTTAAATGTTAAGAAGACAAAATCCGAGCTAAATGAAGAAAACAATGCTGCAGCTGCATTAGCTATGGTTTCTGTTAGGCGTTTTCCGAAATTATCATTAAGAAGAAGGGCATTAGAAATTGGCAATATTAGCAAATCGCATTTGCAACAAATTTATTGTACCAAGGTGAAACCTTTCAAAGCAAAACTTATACACACTTACGAAGAAAATGACGTGTCAAAACAATTAGATTTTTGTTTATGGTACGGCGAGCAATAACGACAAAATCACAATTTTGGCAGAAGTATTATTTTTTCGGACGAATCCACTTTCACCACTGGGGTGGTAAATTCCCAAAATGCACGGCACTGGTCTATGGAGAATCAAAATTATAGAGTTAATTGCAGAAGACAATGCCATAAAAAAGTAAATGTGTGGTGTGCTGTTTCTTACACTGGGATAATTGGGCCATATTTTTTTGAGCGGAATATGAACCAGTACAGTTATCTGGAAATGCTGGAAAATATTCTTCAAGACCATTTGCATAACATGTCACTAGAAGATAGACAAACAGCATACTTTCAGCATGACGGCCACCCAGCACATGCAACAGGAATCGTTCGAGAATGGTTAGATCGCGAATTTCCTGGGCGCTGGATTGGTCGATATGGGCCAATACCTTAGCCTCCCAGAAATCCTGATCTTACCTAAATGGACTTTTATTTATGGGGCTATCTCAAACAGAAAGTCTACACAGCTCCATTAAACAACGATCTTGATTTGTTGAAACTGAGGTTGAGAGAGGCAATTGACGGTATTCCAATTCAACATATTCAAAAATTCTGGACGCAGCAAGTGCGTTATGGTAGTGAATTTTCATAAAAATGTTTTTAATAACAAATATGTGTGTTTTTTTTAAAAAAGCAGGCATCAAATTTGGTTACCAGTATAACCTATATAGTAAAAACAATATGCCTTGTTTCATCAAAATAACTTTATTGTGTGAAAATGTACAAAAATTTCCAAAAGTAAACTTAAAGTATTCCCGAAAAAACACGTTTCTTGGTCAACCTTATAGGTTAATAGCAAATTGAGCTGTTCAAATATGAAACATTTGATTAAAATTCGCTACCATAACGCACTTGCTGCGTCCAGAATTTCTTTTTTTACAAACATGCATTATATTTCGATGGAAAATGCAAAAATGCAATAGCATAAGACGTGTTTGATTTAAAAAAAATGGAAATTTGTATCACCAACGACTTATGGGCCACCTGTGATTGTAGAAATATTATTTTAAGATGTAGCTCAAGACACCCTATAATTAATATATACAAAATTTTTTCATATCTTATATAATAACGGATATATTGAGCTTTATTGATTTTTTACGAAAATTCGACAAAAATTATATACCATTAAACGATAAACTCTATAGCTAAGGCTACTGCCAAGCATCAGAGACAGGGTCTATTTGAAATGAATTTTCTGGGAATATTTTAGTAAAATGAAGGACAATGACGATTGAAACTAAGACTTTAGGGTTCGTAAAACATCCTTCTTGAGACATTTTATTTCTATAGCCCGTATTAGATTCAAGTTCTTTGCCTAAATGTTGCCAATTTTGACATTTTAAATCGCCACTTTGATGTTTTGAGGAAACCCCAATTTATTTTTCTTTAAATGCCTATAACTTTTTTGTCTTTTGACCTACATAGCTAAATTTTGGTAGGTGACTTACCTATAAGGATGTAAACCCGCATGCCAAATTTGGTTGCCCTTACTTTGTTAATTCCGGATATAATTTTTTTCGAAAGAAAACACAAAATTTTCCGGGAAAACCTAAGCAGATTTTCCTGGCTAACGAACTCATCCAAGCCATTTGCAAAAGGAATTTTTTCACCAAATTTAATCAAAATCGGCCCATTATTTTTTGAGTTATCGGTGTGATACATATATATATATATATATATATATATATATATAAATAAATAAATATATATAAATAAATAAATAAATAAATATATATATATATATATATATATATATATATATATATATATATATATATATATATATATATATATATATATATATAAACATATAAAAATTGAAACTGACCCCGGATATGTTTTCTGGGGAGCCTAATTAGAATTTCAAAATTCAAAAGTCGGGATCTCCTCATTAGTGAATTTTTTTAAGAAAATTCACTAAAATGTCTACAAAGCATTTACTAAACGGACTGAGTTATGTGTATCGGTTGGTGGCAGCACATTTGAATAATTTGTTTATTTTTCGTTTTGATTTTTGTTAGCAATAAGCGTTTTGTATTTTACTAATAAATTATTATTTAACATTGCATGGTTACTTACTTTGCGCACCTGCGTTCAGAAAACCACAGGTAAAAAGCTCCATGTTGATAGGGGAAAAATGTTAATAATTTACTTGAAAATTCAAAGTAGGCTGATCTAGCTGAAAATTGAGAGCCTGTCATAAATTTTAATTCTAAACAAGTTTTGTTTATAACTTTTTGCGGTATCTTTATAAACGAAGGTAGTTTACTCTTAACACCCCAGCAAACACGCAACCATCGGCCGTCTGCCGGGATAATGCCGTCTGTGCTCGTTCAGTAACGGCAACGACGAAAAGGCGGTTTACCCTTACCTTATTGGCGTTGGCAAAATGCAAATAATATTTACGGTATTCCGCAGTACCTAACCAATGTTGGCTATACGGTGAGAATTATCGCTTTTTCCTAGTAGCGGCAAAACGCTGGATAAGTGCAGCTTAGCCATAATAGCCCTCGTCTGCTCGTCTATCATCGTGAGTCGATAGTGTTGGCGCATGTCCATGGCGCTAGCACAAAAGAAAACATTAAAACTAAAACAACATGGCGTAGTGCTGTGTGCTGTGTGTTTGAGCTTAATTAACGTGGAATGATAAATGATAAAACGCAAGAAATTATCTGTCGCAAGGCTTAATAGGTAAGTGAATCATTTTTTAATTTATTTATAGTCTTATTGCATTATATTAAATGTAGTATTCTCACAGTATGCAAATCATAAGCATTTGAATGTATAGTTTGTTTGTAAATCACGCAAATATTGGTAACTGATTTTGTGTGCCAGCTCTTGTCTTATTCACCATTCTTCCTCCATAATTAAGGGAAGGAAGTAACATTATTGAGATTGATTAATTCAATATACCTAACTAGTATTTCGCTTTGGCCAACATTATTATACTTGTTATTTGTAAATGTTGCGTTGTGGAAAAATCGAACATTTTTTATTGATAGAGGTGTCTGATTTTCAGGAACTGTGAGCAAGAACCCTTTGTGTAAAGATGTCAGACAACAAAAAGGTGACTCAATAAAGTTTTGCCTTCGTAATGCAGCAGACAGTGAAGAATATATAGGAGACCAAAATATGTTTTAGGAAAAATATTGCAGTAAGCTAAGCCTGAAATATAACTCAAGTGCTAGATGAAATGTTTTAAGTAGTTTACAGTTGTAAAAGATAATACCTTCTCTGATGACGCTTACCTTGTTACTGAAACGATTGTCAAATCTTTAAAAATGTACTGTGGTGAACTGGGGTCTCGGAAATTGTACCTATCAGTGCTCGTCACAGTTTAAAATATTCACTTAATGTTTACCTTCGATGAAATTTCAAACCTCAATTAGTGGACAAACCAGATGGACACAGCCTCTCTTGAAAAAGACATCTTGGGGAATTGTTCGTGCAGTCAAGTGTACATACTCGCACATATTCACTTGTTATTATCTTCACCAATTATTAGCTATAAATATTATACAGGTCCTGTTTCATCTCCTTAAATTTGTTTATGCGAGTGCATATGTACTGAGTGCACATGGATATTCAGACCATATGAAAGTATTTGTACCTACTAAAATATTAATATTCACTTATATTGTTAATTAAATGGATTCTCAAATTACTGTTTCATTTATGAGTTTGTTTATTGATATGTTATTTGGCATTATTGTTAATTTTGACAGATTTATACTTTATTTATTGTTAATTGCAAAAGTTACTATTTTATTTTTATGACATTAAAACGTCTAACATTATATAGGTAGTTGGTTTTTATTTCATTTTTTCTATGTCCTATAATATAAGAAAACCGTTTCAATATTCTGATTTTATGTAATAATATAATCTAGCTCTACAAAATAAAATATCGATGAAAGTTAATGGTTTGTATTGATGGGTTATATTTATAAATTACCAATATCGTATAACAATTTGATATGTTCCTTATGTATACTTATTCCTAAATTATGTTGATCAGTATTGGACTATTTATTATATATATATATATATATATATATATATATATATATATATATATATATATATATATATATATATATATATATATATATATATGCAGAATAGTGCTGGTCCTTCATAGTAGAATTAGTGGGCCACCTAAAATTGAGCACTTGATATAAGTGCCTGAGAAATGCAGATTTGATATTGAAATCAAGTAACTTAGTAGCATTGGTAACGTGCCTGACCGGTAATGTATGTGCTGGCTAAGAGACTGTTGGCCGGATGCTGGCCAGAGTTTCCTATAGTTACCGGCCCAGCATTGTATTCAAGCACTTCTCCAGCAATGCAAGTGCCGGGTACCGGCTATAACGCCAATACTGGGCCAGCATTAAAGGTTAGCTGGGACATTTAATTAAATCAGTTCTAAACCACCCTGTATATTAATTGATTTTGTTCATTTCCTCAACATCTTAGTTTAAGACAAAGCAGGAGCGATTCCCAGAACATCATAATCTAATTCGAAATTTTTTTGTCACTTATACCTTACCCACACTCAATCCGTGGGCACACTGTATATATATATATATATATATATATATATATATATATATATATATATATATATAAAGTCTGAAACTAACCTCGGATTTGGGTTCCAGGGGTCCTAGTTTGCGCTTATTTGAAGAAATTTTTTCAAAATTCAAAAGTCGAGATCTCCTCAATAGTGAATTTTTTTTAAAAGAAAATTCACTAAAATCTACACAGAAAATAGCTGCTAGAGACAGAGTCGTGACTGTGATGATGCAGATAAGATATCTCTATGCCAACTAAAACAATTGCTACCTAAAATATTTACTAAATGTATAGTATCTCAGAATAATGATAAACTTATATAATTATTGCTCCGTGCTAGTAATTTTGCTGGAAAACGTGCTTATTGTTATTTTACAGCACACTAAGAAGTTTTGTGAATAATTAAAAAATAAATTATTTTGCCTACTTTTATCAAGAAAGTGAGTGTTAAGAGAATTTAAAACTGCAATTAACCATATATGTGTATCCCATTTAAAATAACAAAGTTGTCGCTATTAAGTAACTATTGGACCATGACTTGTATAATAATTCTGGTAAAACTGTTAAATTCTTAATAAAGTCATTAAAAAGTTCTTGATTTTGTTGTGAACCTAACAATTAATCTAAAAAAAAGTTATAATGCTATTTATTAAAATTAAGAAATGTTAAAGTTCACTCTATATCTTAAAAAAAACCTAACGGGACGCAGCAAGTGCGTTATGGTAGTGAATTTTTATTAAATGCTTCAAATTTCAATAACTCAATTTTCTATAAACTTATAAAGTTTAAATTTGGTGTGTAGTAAGGTATTTTCTAAGGCAAAATACCCACCAAATTTCATTAAAATAACTTTGTAATTTTCGGGGGAAAAAATTTTTTTCGAAAGAAATTTCAAAATTTGAATAACTCAATTTTCTCTAAACTTAGAAAGTTGAATTTTGGTACGTAGTAAGGCATCTCCTAAGGCAATATATACGTTAAATTTCATTAAAACAGCTTTGTAATTTTCGGAGAAAAAATTTTTTTTTGAAAGAAAACTCAAAATTTTTCCGGAAAACCCCGTCCGATTTTCCTGACTAACGAACTCATCCAAGCCATTAATAAAAGAAAGACACTTGCCGAGTTTCATCGAAATCGGTTAATTATTTTTTGAGTTATCAGACGGATACATACATACATACATACATATATATATATATATATATATATATATATATATATATATATATATATATATATATATATATATATATATATATATATATATATATATATATATATATATATATATATATATATATATATATATATATATACATATAAAAATTCAAACTGACCCCGGATATCGGTTCTAGAGGTCCTAGTTCTCGCTCTTTGAAAATTTTTTTGCAAAGTTTCACCATCGATACCTCTCTATTAGTGAATTTTTTAAATAAAAATTCACTAATAAAACAAAATTTTTGGATTCTGTCTACACTATGATAAATATCTCTCAAATCGAGCCATGACCACTACATTTAGTTTTCTGTAAAAATTACTTTGCTTACGCTGAGAAACCTACCCTGAAAAAGTGTCGAATTTGGAACTCTATACTTAACAGTGAAATCAAAAACACTAGAAAAATAAATATAAATCTTATGCTTGTGTAAAATTTACCTGGATTAAGTAACAGCCAACTAAAGTTGCACTTCTGGTCCGGCCTGCTTTACAATGTACATAAACAGACGTTTTTGATATACCATTGATTATATTAGCCTTATTAACGAACTGATTTATAAACTTTACACCTTCGACAAGCTTCTTCTGGCAGGGTGTAGCAAATATATCGGTTGTAGCCAGCTGCAAAAATCTAACACCAAATTTGCTCCATTTCTGAAACAAAATAATTATTCAATACATAGAAAAATGAACTGGCATTTGTGGAATATTTTTATTCAGTTGGCAAGTTTATACTTAATTTATAATAATTAATTAGAGTCTCGGTGGTTCAGAGGTAAGAACGTGTGCCTCTGAACCAAAGGGTACTGGGTTCGCTCCTAGGGTTCTCCTTTCACTTTTTCAGTACAAACTGTAACATTAACATCAACCAAGGTTCTGGCATTGTATCTGAGCAAGTTGAATGTCTGCACGTTCCGCCCTTCGGAGGGGGCGTAAAACCGTCGGTCCCGTGTCCATGCGATGTTGGGCACGTTAAAGATCTCTACCCTCCTTACAGAAAAGCAGGGTTCGGCAAAATTTCCAGGATAGTGAGGTGAAAGTGCTCCCTGGCGTCGGTGATTGGCCATAGTCGCGGAAATAGGCCGACGTTAAAGAAACAAAACACACACACACACACATAATAATTAATTGGGTTTGATAAAGCTTAGTTAATTTCCAATTTAGCAAAAGTTAGTTAAATAGAGTTTGTACATTAAGTTAAAATCGAATTTTAGAGAGTGTAAGTATTATTATTCTATTTGGAAAGTAAAAATATATAGGACTATTACGTAGGTACCTCTACACCTATCAAAACATTTTATTTGATAAGATTCTTATCAAAACGTTATTTTAATGAATTTTCATTAAGAAAATTCACTAATAGAGAAGGACAATGACGGTTGAAGGTAAAAGTTCAGGCTTTGTAAAACATTATTCTTGAGACATTTTCTTGCCATAGCTCGTATTAGTTTCAGGTTCTTTGCCTAAATGTTATCAATTTCGACGTTTTAAATCGCCACTTTTCTTTAAATGCACATAACTTTTTTTGTCTTTCAACTTACAGAGCTAAATTTTGGTAGGTAGTTTACCTATAATGATAAACCTGCGAACCAAATTTGGCTGCCCTTACTTTGTTATTTCCGGAGATAATTTTGTTTTCCAAAGCAAACAAAAAATGTTCCAGGAAAACCTGGGCAGATTTTCCTGGCTAACGAACTTATCCAAGCCAGTTGCAAAAGGAAGGTATTCACCAAATTTACTCAAAATCGGCCCATTATTTTTTGAGTTATCGGTGTGATACATAGATATATATATATATATATATATATATATATATATATATATATATATATATATATATATATATATATATATATATATATATATATATATATATATATATATAGATAGATAGATAGATAGATAGATAGATAGATATATTCGGTAGATAAACCTTGTCACAAAACACAAAAATATACAAAAAAAATCACACAGTAAATAAAATAAACAACAACATTAAAATAACAATCACATCTCTAAAAACTCATCAACAGAATAAAATGCGTGTTCCAGCAGCAGATCTCTAATTCTCTTACTGAAGCAGTTTTTGTCCAGTGGCTTCAGGTGACTAGGTACCTTATTGTACAGTTTAACACAGTGATAGTTTGTTCCAGTTTGTGTTCTTTTAAGTCGGTGAAACGGCACTAATAAATCATCTTTTTTTCCTGTAAGGTAAGAATGCAATTCTTGTTCAGTGAGAAACTTTTCTTTATTTGTATGTGCGTAAGTAACCCAACTCATTATGTATTCAGATGGTATGGTGAGTATACTCATTGTCTTGAACGCAGACCTACAGCTATCTCGATGTCCTATACCTGCAAGTATCCTAACAGCTTTCTTCTGGAGGATAAATATTCTAATCATTTCAGGGGACGAACCCCAAACTGTGATACCATCTGTTGCTACGCAGTGAAAATTTCCAAAATAAGCAGTTGTTGCTGTTACACAGTCTATTTCTATCATCAATCGTCTGAGCAGATATATGGTCCGTGACAGTTTTGTTGATAACTGGTTGATGTGTTGGCTCCAGCAAAGATTTTCTTGGTAAGTGACTCCCAGAAATTTCACACACTTAACAAGGAGTATCAGGTCAAGCAGAAAATGTAAGTACGTTTGTCTTTGTAACATTTAGCTGCAGTTGATTGTAGTCCAACCACACTTCCACTTCTTTAATTGAACAGTTTGTTGCAGCATTCACATATGGTCTATCATGTATATTTAAGAAAGCCGTATCATCCACAAACAAGTATACCTGTGTGCACGCAACATTGAGGGGCAAATCGTTAATATACAAAAGAAAATAAATAAATAAATATATATATATATATATATATATATATATATATATATATATATTTATATATATATATATATATATATATATATATATATATATATATATATATATATATATATATATATATATAACCATATAAAAATTGTGGTAGAAAATTTTCGTAAAAATATTTGAAATCCGATAGCTCAATAAATTTCCTCTTAAGCCAGAATCTTTAATCTTGAACCATAGTAACACCTATGTAAACGCACGTGGGTACTAAATTGAAGAAAAATTACATAATGAGCTTCGCGGATAACTACAAATTTGTTCAGGGGTTCTAATTTGCAGGTCAGCAGGTTAACTGCAGGTCAGCAGGTTGACTGCAGGTCAGCATGTTATAATGTAAAAACTTTGCAGGTCAGTGCAATTTCTTGCAAGGTAGACTATGTTCTATCTATACGCGATATGCTGATATTATAAAACTACACCAATCAACCGCCACCCTCATATTTAACATTAGTGGCTGCAGGTTGATATGTTTTACTTAAAAAACTCTGCAGGTCAGTGCAATTTGCTGCAGGTCAGACCATTTTCTATCTACAGATGATATGCTGATATTATAAAACTATACGAATCAACCCCCACCCCATACTTCACATAATTTGCTGCAGGTTTATATGGTATTAATTTAAAAACTGTGCAGGTCAGAGCATTTTCCTGCAAGTCAGACGATTTTCTAACTACACATGATATGCTGATATTATAAAACTATACCAGCCAACCCCCACCCCCATACTTTACATAATAGGCACTAGGTTGATATGTTTTACTTTAAAAACTCTGCAGGTCTGTCCAATTTCTTGCAGGGCAGACTATTTTCTTCTATCTATACACGACATACTAATATTATAAAACTACACCCACCAACCCCTACCCCCATACTTCACATAAGTAAGTGACTGCAGCTTGATAAGTTTTATTTTAAAAACTGTGCAGATCACTGCAATTTTCTGCAAATCAGACCACTTTCTACCTATACAGGATAAGCTGATATTATACAACTGCACCAACCAACCCCCACCCTTATACTTGACATAAGTGGCTGCAGGTTGATATGTTTTACTTTAAAAATTCTGCAGGTCAGTGCAATTTCCTGCAGGTCAGAGCATTTTCTTCCTACACATGATATGCTGATTTTATAAAAATATAGCAACCAACCCCCACCCCCATACTTCACATAATTGGCTGCAGGTTGATATGCTTTACTTTCAAGGCTCTGCAGGTCAAGTCAGGTTAGGTCATGGTCTGACCTGCAGGAAATTGCACTGGCCTGCAAAGTTTTTAAGCTGTACCATATCAACCTGCAGCCAATTACGTGAATTACGGGGGTAGGGGTTGGTTGGTGTACTTTTAGTGAATTTTCTTTTAAAAAGTTCACTTATGAGGAGATCCCGACTTAGGCCCCCCAGAACACATATCCGGGGTCAGTTTCGATTTTTATATGTTTATATATACATATTTATATATATATATATATATATATATATATATATATATATATATATATATATATATATATATATATATATATGTATGTATGTATGTATGTATGTATGTATGTATGTATCACACCGATAACTCAAAAAATAATGGGCAGATTTTGACAAAATTTGGTGAATACCTTCCTTTTGTAAGTGGCTTGGATAAGTTCGTTAGCCAGGAAAATCTGCCGAGGATTTCCCGGAAAATTTTGTGTTTTCTTTAGAAAAAAAATCATATCTCCGAAAATAACAAAGTAAGGGCAACCAAATTTGGTACATCGTTTTATGTTGCTATAGGTAAACTACCTACCAAAATTGTTGCTGTAGGTCAAAAGACAAAAAAGTTATGGGCATTTAAAGAAACATAAATTGGGGTTTTCCTCAAAACGTCAAAGTGACAATTTAAAACGTCAAAATTCGCAACATTTAGGCAAAGAACTTGAATCTAATACGGACTATGGAAGGAAAATGTCTCAAGAAGATTGTTTTACAAACCCTGAAGTCTTAGTTTCAACTGTCATTATCCTTCATTTTACTAAAATGTTTCCAGAAAATTAATTTTAAATAGACCCTCTCTCTGATGCTTGGCAGTAGTCTTAGCTATAGAGTTTATCGTTTAATGGTATATAACTTTTGTCAAATTTTCGTAAAAAATCAATAAATCTCAATATATCCTTTATTCTACAAGATATGAAAAAAAATGTATACATTAATTATAGGGTGTCTTGAGCTACATCTTAATAAATATTTTTAGAATCACAGCGTGGCCCATAAGTCGTTGGTGATACAAATAATATTTTTTTTAGTTGAAAACGCCTTATGTTTTTGCATTTTCCATCAAAATCTAATGCATGTTTGTAAGTAAACAAATTCTGGACGCAGCAAGTGCGTTATGGTAGCGAATTTTGATTAAATACTTCATATTTGAACGGATTTTTTTGGTTACACTTTAAGTTTAAATTTTTGTACGTTTTCAAACAATAAAGTTATTTTGATGAAACATGGCACATTGCTTTTACTATATATGTTATACTTGTAATTAAATTTGATGCCTGCTTTCTGAAAAAAAAAACACATATTTGCTATTAAAAACATTTTAATGAAAATTCACTACCATAACGCACTTGCTGCGTCTTTTAGTTGTATAATATCAACATATCATGTATAGGTAGGAAATGGTCTGACCTGCAGGAAATTACACTGACCTGCAAAGTTTTTATAAACTGTAACATATCAACCTGCAGCCACTTACGTGAATTACGGGGGTGGGGGTTGGTTGGTGTACTTTTATAATATAAACATATCATGTGTAGGTAGGAAATCGTATGACTTAGCAGGAAATTGCACTGACCTGCAAGGTTTTTACATTATGACCTGCTAACCTGCAAATTAGCTAGACCCAATTTGTTCTAAAAAACCTTTTTTGTTGTTTATTGTTTGCAAAAACTGATGGGTTGACTAAAACAAAACCATCCAAGCAATTAAATATAAAAAAATACCTGTCATATTTATAATTTGACAGGTACATTCCCTTTGTAAATAATTATTTTTTTCTGAAAAAAATAATTTGTAACTTTAATAAAATTTGCAACACATTTTTTTAAAGACACTTGCAGTACTTACACAATATATCTAAGACCAATTTTTAATTTTTTATCTCCAGATAAAATATAAATTTTTTCAAATAATCGCTAACTGGGACTCTGAAACCGATCTCCAAGGTCCATTTAAATTTAAAGAATTAATTTTAATAATATATCTTACTAATAGTGTACAATTCTTATGAAAACTCACTACTATAACGCACTTGCTGCGTCCCGAACTTTTTTTATCAATGCTTAGGTATATATAACCATATTTATTAAAATCAACAGTTAAATTCAGACCCTCCACACTTTTAGTCAAATAATTAAGATAGAGGTATCATGAAAAAATAATTATATAATGTTTACTAAAATTTTAAGAATTCATAAAAATGTATATAATTATATTGTAATGAATATTTATTTTTGATTTAGACAGGAAATTGTGCAAGATTAATTCCTAAAACATATTTTTGATTAGGTTTATTTCTGTGAATTTACAGCTTTACATATTGGCAATTTGTTTTTAAAATGTTAATTTTTGTGAAATAAAAAACTTACCTCTTCATCATTGGCTAAAATTAATTCGTAATCCTCATTCATTGATATAACAGCTTTTACATTTTCCTTTTCTACAAGCTGAAAATGGGTAAAAATTAATTCAAAAACTATGAATTAAGAAAGGAAAACATCCGCATTTGAAATCGATAAAATAGGCAACAATGTGATTATATTTTCAAACTAAAAACGCCTTTATCTTATAATGCAATAAGACCCAAATTTGTACACATCTTATTAAGTCAACATCTCAGGCGTGAAGACATTCAGAAGAGAAATAATTGTAAATGAAAGAAAAGTAGAAGGACTCACCTCTTGACAAACTTTCGGAAAAGGCAGAGCTCCCAAAATAACGGTGTCATCTATCCTGTCGTACCATCTTCGCGATGTAATTTTTTCCATAACCACATTGTAGAGTAAGGTAGGGTAAAAAGTGACCCTCGCGAACATCTTGCAAATTCAACATCGAAATTAATCAAAAAACGAAATAAATTTCATCATTTTTGATGCTTTTAGCCTCATGTCATTACATGTTTTGTTAATAATTTTTCTGAATTATATCGAAATTAATGCCGAAAATCAATTGACACTACTGACACACTTTTGTTTCCCTACATGCACGAAGAGGCGAGGCGCAACAACTTTTAGGGGAAGTTGAACCGGAAAAATGCGGCAAGAGAAAGTTCTAATTTAAATGAGAATGTTAGAAATTTAGTAAATGCGTTCTCTTGTCGCGTGTGTTTTCCCCACTCAGTATGTCTCTTGTATCTCTTGGAAGAGTACCTATATACTTATAGGAATTAGATTTAAATATCAAAATGTTCAAACGTGTGCTTTGAAGATGTAACATTTACGTCACACCATAGCTTACTAATTTATTATGTATATTTACTATCTTCAACAAAACGTCTTCTGCATATTAATATGTTGCGTTTGGTTTCTGATTTGAATTTAAATAGATAAATATTTGATTTTAAGTTTTAAAATACCCTAGAAGAGCCGGAAAAAATTCTAATTTTATCATTGCTACTGGCAGTTACTTGGTAGGTACAAAGCAAAACAGGGCTGTGCGGCCTATGGCCTAACACCTTTTGAAAGCCACAGAATATATTATGTTATCTGTTAATTTAAAATGCAAAGTAGGTAGTAATTTATTCTTGTTAGATGCGAATACCCAATTTTACATAAATACTCGTTATTTAAAGTAAGAATTGAGTCATAAAAACAAGTTAACAGACGACAAGGCAGTTCCAGTTCATAGTGAATAAATATGTAACAATGGTAAAGAGTTTCACACATAAAATTATTAAATAAGCTAAAAGGGTAACCACGCACTGACTAGAAAGTTTGTAGTATAATAAATATAATTGAATGAGCTCCTTGATAAGAGAAGTGTAAAATGAAAACGAGTGGTAGGTATAACAAATACATCATACATTCAAACCATTTTATTACTTACATCCATTTTTAACATTTTAACTTTACTAGCTTTAGCTTGTCTATATGACGTGTACCAAATAAAATGATATCAAAAATATCAATAAACGTGAAACGTGAAGCCAGTCGTAGTCGTAGTGTTTAGTAAGCCACCCGAAAAACTGAATATAAAGCTAACCATACATGTAGGTGTTTAATCACATGTGTTAAATTACGTACTTTTGGTTGCGGTTGAGTAACAAAGGCAATTTTCAAATGCAAGAGAGAAACGAAAACTCAACATCACTTTATTAAAAATTAGAAAAATGTAATTCCGTTTAAAATGTGAAGACTGTGAAATCCGAACCTTTAGATTAAACCAAAAGGATGAGCAATTCCAATTAAATGGCCATTTGGATGAATGGTTTTGAACAAGTGTTATTCAAAATGTTGATATATTTTCTCAACAATTTCAAAGGTGACTTAGTGGCATTCGTTGACGACACGTTGGCACAAATCTAGCAAGGAAACTTGTTGAATGGAATAAATTTTGCTTTTTAATTAACCGCATAACAATAAGTGTAGAAGCGACAATATGTCAACCGTGTGAGCCATTCTATAAGACCTTCTTCCTAATTTACAAATTTGAAATGTGTGGTTAAGTTATTGTCAAACTTTCAGAATGTAGTGTGGATGAGCTCCGTCCTGCTGGAATACCACCCAATCTTATAACTTTATAAAATTCCTGACGGCAGTAGAAGTCATATTGATTTATTCCGCGTAGAAGCTGTTTGTAAGTATGAAATAGATGACGTATCAAAATGGCAGTTCTCCCAAATCTAGATTTCGTTTCTAGTTGTAACATACTTGTTCTGACGTTCAGAACAACGTGACCAAGAACCAGCACCCCTTTGGCGTCATTATTTTTAACGCTTTGCTTTTTAATTATCAACAGACCCGGTCTCTTGAAATTTTGCTCCTAAATTCAATCAAAACTCCAAAACATACCCCTGATGAACATCATTAGTTAAGTGCTTTTAGCTTTTAATAATAATTACTATTATTAAAACTAATTGCACGCAGTGCACTATATAACAATAACATACAAAAAAATACAAAAGAAGAAAACTTAATAAGGAATTTGCAGAATTTTTCCTATGTTTTTTTATCTAATATTGTACGCAATAAAAGGAACATTTTTGATATATCACACGTGCGTAATATAAATTGTTTAACTTTAGAAAATAAATATCTGAAAGTTAATACATGCAGTAAGTTTCAAACGCGCGCGCATGTTGAACCGTCACTTGTTCTACAACAAATGGCTGCCTGTCAAATGGTAGGCCGAACGTATAGGATAAACAGTAGTTGTTAGTGGTTTTGTGCGTATATCAAACTGTTTAATAGTGTTTACTTTGAGTTTTTCTTTCTCAAAATTTAAAATAGGAGTGATTTTCAAACAGCAATAAAGGCTTTCAAATCAGATATTTCTTATTTACCTCTGATTAGTGATGTTTACTATAACATTAAGTACGGCTAGATGCATTCTCACCACAATTAGAACCGTAGACCGGTTTAGCTCTAATTAGAGCTCGTCAGTACGGTATTACCCTACTGACGAGCTCTAATTAGAGCGAAACCGGTCTACGGTTCTAATTGTGGTGAGAATGCATCTAGCCTTACATACTTTGTCCCCATATTAGGGTAGAAATGGGCCAGGGCTGACAATTTTACTAAATTGTTAGTTGGTTGTATACAGTCTCTAATATTTAACACTTTGTGTTATTTGGAGCTGCCGTGACAACATACTACTTGGTTTCGCAACGAGGTGGCGGCACGTGCTTCGTGTCTTATAGCTCACTTAGTATAACATTAAGGTATGAAAGAAATGGAAATAGATGCAGATTGCAGGTGAATTTGCAGACAACCTTCCGAACAGTTTTGGATAAAACGACTGCTGATAGCTAAAGTTTGATATCTCACAGGCGAGCTGACACTATTCTTACCTTTTGTTCTCATGTATTTGTCGAGTTATTGGCATTTAATTTTTTTTACACATTACACACTTTTCAAATAAGTTTTCACTACGGTTCTGCTCCGTGACTCCCCTTCCCCTCCCTAAAGATTACATTTGACACAAAGTTCACATTGATTGTGGCATTCCCTGGAATATGCAAGAAACATGAACTATTGCTTCTACTGCCAATTTATCACGTGGCTTTTAGTATGCCGCTAGTACGCGTACCTGTTTAGACGGTTCCTTATATAATCATGTGTTCACGGACGTTATTTCTGAAATTCTGCATTGTTTACCTTGTTCTGTCAATGACCATTAGTGTTATAGTGGTTTAAGCGTGCATCTGCCGCATAGTTCCTGGCCTGTGACATGTTATTTGTTTTCTACGTCGTTTTTGAAATGAGGAAAATGCAATGTCCAAGATTGTTAAATGCGAGGTGGAAGGTTGTTTACATCAAGGACCTGACCTGCCTCATTTGCTTGAGATGCAAATGGTAAGTGTTATGTAAATTTATTGTTCTTTTTTAAATTCCGATCGTTTGGCAGTATCTGTTATGGTATGCTCTTTTTTAGTTGTACAACCTAGAGTACTTATATTGTAACAAGAGTTTTCCTTTCTCTAACGTTCCACTTGCGACAAACGGGCAAGGGGGGTCTGCTTGGTCGTGGGGATTTTTCTTCCTCTCTCGCCTGCATACAACCCTCGTTGCATAAACCACAAGACAAATTTCCTGAGAGTAGCCCCCAAGAAAGCTACGGGACCTTAGGTGAATAAGGGTGCTCTGCGGGGGAGGCAGGGTTTGGCAGGGAGATATGGCTTCAAAATGTCAAAAAGGCAGCTTTTAGGCCGTTTTCTTCGCATTTTCTGCTCATATTTCCTTTTTACCACTACACCGCCCAGCACCCACCCCCATTCACTCATGGCCCCGTAACTTCCTTGGGGGGTGTGAACAGGAACTTTTTCTTGTGTTTTGCGCATCCAGGTGGGGTTCTAAGCATGTTTCTGAAAACATTATTCTAAAGGGCGTTGAGGAGGTTGTCTGCAAATTTACCGGATTGCATTTTATGCAAATTCCGTATTTTGTACATAATATACATATTATATGCAACGGACTTCCTTCCATTCTGGAGAAATTTTCCTACGAAGAAAACGTGTAGCGTGGATATATGTAAAGCTTTAGCACGTAGGTAAAACGTATCGTTTTCGATTAAAACTACTATGTATAGTTCGCCAGACCTACTATCATGTCATAATTGTCAATTAATAATTGACATCTGCTGTCAAATTCGGTCATGGTCATCCTATTGAACTGTTTTTACATTTACATAAAATCGGAAAACTTAAATACTTCTCCACTTATTTAATATTTTATGAATGAAGAATCAATTTTTAATTGTAAATTTTGCCAGAAATGAAACCCAGTACACCAATGGAGACCGAGGAGCATCTTCTGTCGTTAAAAGGTCAGGATTGATAAAATTTTATTATATATCATATCTATTTTGATAATTTTTTATTAGTTATGAGGTTGACGAAGCCCACGTTAGCCAGCCCCTTGCCAGTCACATGTGACAGTAAAGATTTGCCAGGAAATTTATTAAATACAGCCCTACTTCAAGATCCCACAGCTGTAAAAGGCACTGAAACATTGGGTATCGGACAGTTTCTTCTGTTACCACAGAATCCAGTAAATATATATTTAGGAGAAACGTTTTCAAGTTACATATGTGTGTATAGTGATACGACACAAGTTGTTAATAATATTACAGTTAAGGTAAGAGAAACATTTAACACTAATGATTTACATAGTTTGTTTTTTAGTGAATTTTCTTAAAAAAAATTCACTAATGAGGAGATCTCGACTTTTGAATTTTGAAAAAATTTCTTCAAATGAGCGCTAATTAGGCCCCCCAGAAAACATATCCGGGGTCAGTTTCAATTTTTATATGTTTATATATATATATATATATATATATATATATATATATATATATATATATATATATATATATATATATATATATATATATATATATATATATATATATATATATATATATATATATATATTTATATATATATGTATCACACCGATAACTCAAAAAATAATGGGCCGATTTTGATTAAATTTGGTGAAAAAATTCCTTTTGCAAATGGCTTGGATAAGTTCGTTAGCCAGGAAAATCTGCCTAGGTTTTCCCGGAAAATTTTGTATTTTCTTTCGAAAAAAATTTATATCTCCGGAATTAACAAAGTAAGGACAACCAAATTTGGTACACAAGTTTATATCCTTATAAGTAAGTTACCTACCAAAATTTAGCTATGTAGCTCAAAAGACAAAAAAGTTATAAGCATTTAAAGAAAAATAAATTAGGGTTTTCCTCAAAACGTCAAAGTGGCGATTTAAAATGTCAAAATTGGCAACATTTAGGCAAGTAACTTGAATCTAATACGGGCTATAGAAATAAAATGTCTCAAGAAGGATGTTTTACAAACCCTAAAGTCTTAGTTTCAACCGTCATTGTCCTTCATTTTACTAAAATATTTGCAGAAAATTCATTTCAAATAGACCCTTTCGCTGATGCTTGGCAGTAGCCTTAGCTATAGAGTTTACCGTTTAATGGTATATAATTTTTGTCGAATTTTCGTAGAAAATCAATAAAGCTCAATATATCCGTTATTATATAAGATATGAAAAAAAATTGTATATATTAATTATAGGGTGTCTTGAGCTACATCTTAAAATAATATTTGTACAATCACAGGGTGGCCCATAAGTCGTTGGCGATACAAATTTCCTTTTTTTTTAATCAAACATGCCTTATGTTATTGCATTTTCCATCGAAATATAATGCATGTTTGTAAGAAAAGAAATTCTGGACGCAGCAAGTGCATTATGGTAGCGAATTTTTATCAAATGTTTCATATTTGAACAGCTCAATTTGCTATTAACCTATAAGGTTGACCAAGAAACGTGTTTTTTTAGGAACACTTTTAGTTTACTTTTGGAAATGTTTGTACATTTTCACACAATAAAGTTATTTTGATGAAACATGCCACATTGTTTTTACTATATAGGTTATACTGGTAACCAAATTTGATGCCTGCTTTCTTAAAAAAACACACATATTTGTTATTAAAAACATTTTAATGAAATTTTTTTTAATCAAACACGCCTTATGTTATTGCATTTTTGTATTTTCCATCGAAATATAATGCATGTTTGTAAGAACAAAAATTCTGGACGCAGTAAGTGCGTTATGGTAGCCAATTTTGATCAAATGCTTAATATTTGAATTGCTCAATTTGCTATTAACCTATAAGGTTGACCAAAAAACGAGTTTTTTCGGGAACACTTTAAGTTAACTTTCGGAATTTTTTTACATTTTCAAACAATAAAGTTATTTTGATGAAACATGGCACATTGTTTTTACTATATAGATTATACTGGTAACCAAATTTGATGCCTGCTTTCTTAAAAAAACACACATTATTGCTATTAAAAAATAGTTTTATGAAAATTCACTACCATAACGCACTTGCTGCGTCCCGAGATTTTTTTTTTCATTTGGCTTTGATAATCGATTTAATGTTATATTTTGTCAATATTATATGTATTAAGTTTAACTAGTTTTTTTTTTATATAACATATTAGCAATCAGAACAACACAGTAATCAACAATGTATTATAATGTTCTATGAGCTAATCTGATGATGGTTGTCAGGGCGGAATCACACCCAGTGGTGCTATCCTAAGTGTTGTCTGGGTAGGTTGTGGACCTGTTATGACTTCACTAGATCTTTTGGTCATTTTTTCTTAAGTCTTCTTTGGACGGGATCTTCTGTGAGAGCACTAGCTGTGCTATTTTGATGAACATCTAGCTTTGCTCGGTGTTTTGTAGCTGTCTTGGGGATTTCATCGTACACCCATGGTATCTTCAAAACTGAATGTAAAGTGTGGTTGGTAACATACCATGGAGCATTTGCTTTGATTCTTAAAGTTTTCGATTGGAATCATTGTATGATGTCTATGTTCGACTTACTGGAGCATCCCCACAGTTGTATTCTATACATGCAAACAGGTTTGATTACTGATTTATATATAAATAATTTATTTAGTAGATTTAATGGTGACTTTCTACCTATTAACCAATACAGTTTTCTAACTTTCATTTTCAGCTCTGGTTTCTTCAATATATGTGCTTTCCAAGTTAGTTTTTTATCAAGATGTAGGCCCAAGTATTTAGCTTCAACAACCTGAGGTATTTGTTTACTATTAATATGTACTGGAGGACACTCACTTCGTTTGAGAGTAAAATTGACTTTTACACATTTGGAATCGTTTACCTACTTTGATTCTTTGTTTTTCAAGCCAATCTTTTCCTTTATCATGTCATATCCAGTAGATTTCCTGGTGTTAAAGCCAAGTATTTCTAGTGTTACTTGCAGCCACTCTAAATTCTTTCATTGGTACTGACATTTGGCATGGCATTTCTAGAAAATCTTTTACTACTTTATTTGGAGTATTTGCAAGATGTGGAGTGAAGACGGACTCAAGGTGTTGAGCAAATAACTCTCCTTTTTCTCTATCTGACCTTGCCCAGGCTCCATCACGTTTTTTAAGTGGTGGTACAGATAAATGGTGTGTTTGTTTGACACATTTTGCAGCTTTCCATAAAGTGTGCTCTTTGTAGGACAAATTATCCAAATAAAACTTAAACGACTCATTTTGGTTCTCGTTTAACTTTTTCTTTAATTTGTTGGCGATCCTATTAAAAGCAGTCTTATCAGAGGGCAGTCTGGTACAGTGCTGTGGCGGTGGTTCCGACCGCAGTGTTTCCGTCAACACTACTCTATGTTTCTGCATAAATACTCTTGACAGTTAAACGTTGCGTTACGTTATGCGACAGCCAGCTGTCAAGAACTACGGCATATAAGAGACACTAGGCGATCTCTCTCTCTCTCTGCTCTCTACCAACCGCTACAGTGAACACACGTCCTCCACGCTCAGTTATCTGCTATGTACTCGTGTACTGTTGTAATTGTTATTATATCATAAAGTGTATTATAGTTAAATGTATCATATAGTTTATTCAGTTAGTGAAGTAATAAAGTTATATTAAATGTTTACGTATGGATTTAATATCAACAAGTGCAATTAACATCCATATTGGTGACCCCGTGCCGCAAGCCGAAGATGCCGAGCCTGATGTTCCAGCCGACGTCGCCTAACTTCTACGTACGTGCTCATGCCCACAGCAAACGAATATCTAAACAGGTCAGTCCTTTCTAATTTAAAAATTATCTAATTTTTTTCACAATGGCCGAAGATTCTTCAAGCAGCAATATCATGGCAAGGGTTGCAATAAAATTACCTCCTATATGGAGACGTAACGTGAAAATCTGGCAGATGCAGGTTGACGCCCAGTTTGATATATCGCAGATCAGTTCTGAAAAGACAAAATTCAGTCATGTACTCGCTATACTCGATCCTGATGTCGCAGAGTCAATTTCAGATTTTTTAACGCAACCATTATCATCATATATAATGAAACGTCTTTTATTAGAATTTGAAGAGTCCGAAAGTCGCAAAATAAATAAACTTTTAACAGAATTAGAATTAGGCGACAGAAAACCATCGCAACTTTTACGCGAATTGAAGTTTTCAGCCGGTAGTCAGATTGGAGAGGATTTCCTTAAAATTTTATTTCTACAACGTTTACCAGTCAACGTTCGTTACAGCATCCAAAATCGTGGAATTTTCCGGAGATAAATACAACGTGGCTGGAATTCAGTCACGCGAGCCCGACAAGCTAGCCAAGTTAGAAGCGCAATTAGAGAAGCTAACAGCATGAGTCAACGAATTGCGAACACGTTCCCGATCTACCTCCCGAGAAAGACCCAAGTTTTCTCGAAATTCCATAACCACAAATTCCTCAACCTCCACGTGTTGGTATCATGAACGATTTGGCAACAAGGCCAAACGTTGCACCCAACCTTGCAATTTTAAAGCAAAACATGTATCGGAAAACTAAAAAGGCACTCCCTCCACGCGGCAGGAGACGAGAGCCACCTAACACGCCGCCTTTTTATTTTTGATAGACACTCCAATATGAAATTTCTAATCGACTCTGGAGCGGATATTTCAGTTATTCCACCCACTCACGACCAACGGAAATTTCAGTCGAAACGTACCTTGTATGCTGCAAACGGGACCCCTATTCATACCTATGGCGAGCAACTATTAGATTTGGATCTAGGTTTACGCTGTAGGTTCTGCTGGCCCTTCACACTTGCCGATATCAAGCAACCAATTATAGGCGCTGATTTTCTAGCAGAGTTTGCTTTACTTGTGGATATGAAACATAGACGTTTAATCGATACAAAGACAAACCTCTCTAAGACCGGTGCTAACCCACCACCAGGAATTAATTCTAAAATTCATCTCATAGACCCGACACACCAGTAATTCAAATTGCTACAACAATTTCCTGACCTTTTTAAGGAAACTTCTTCTAGCAACCTTCCAGAGGTTGAGTTCTTCCATACTATAAGTACGGAAGGACCACCTGTCACTGCGAAAGCTAGAAGATTGCCCCCGGAAAAGCTAGCTCAAGCAAAGCTAGAAGTCCAACACCTAGTGAAACTAAAAGTGACAGTGAAAATCCAACACCTAGTGAAACTGAAAGTGACAGTGAAGTTCCCGTTCCCGTTCAAACTACACGCCATGGACATAGAGTTCGATTTCCACGAAGATACTTGAACTAATAGCGTTGCCACTGAGAGGGGAGTATGTGGCGGTGGTTCCGACCGCAGTTTCCGTCAACACTACTCTATGTTTCTGCATAAATACTCTTGACAGTTAAACGTTGCGTTACGTTATGCGACAGCCAGCTGTCAAGAACTACGGCATATAAGAGACACCAGGCGATCTCTCTCTCTCTCTCTCTCTGCTCTCTACCAACCGCTACAGTGAACACACCTCCTCCACGCTCAGTCAGTTATCTGCTATGTACTCGTGTACTGTTGTAATTGTTATTATATCATAAAGTGTATTATAGTTAAATGTATCATATAGTTTATTCAGTTAGTGAAGTAATAAAGTTATATTAAATGTTTACGTATGGATTTAATATCAACAAGTGCAATTAACATCCATAAGTGCCATATTCTTCTAAGTGTTATTTTTTCTGTCACAAGTTCCATGATTTCTTTTGGAATGTTTTGAGTGGAGCAAGATTTCTGCTTTACGTTTGGTGTTGCTTGCCATTAGGCTGCTTGTATTGTAGTTATAATTGTTTGTAAAATCGTCAAGCTCCTCACTTGTTTTATACTAGTTTGCAAGTTCGGTTTTTCATTTATGAGGTCTTTGAAAAGGTCCCAGTTGGTGTGCTTGTTAAATAATGAAGGCTTTAGAGTTTTCTTGATAATAGTTTTACTCACAGCCAATAAGACAGGTGTATGATCTGACGATAAGTGAAAACATGACTCTGTGTCAAGGTGGTTAGCTTCCACACCGTTTACTATAAAATAATCTAGCAAATCTGGTATTTTGTTTGGATCTGCTGGCCAGTATGCTGGCTCACAAGTGGAGAGGCAGCTATAGTGGTTGTTTGAAATTAGGATATTAAACTCTCTGCCTTTGGGAGTAGTTAGTCTGCACCCAAAATTAGTGTGTTTGTGGCCTGCAGGTAGTCCATTTCATATTTTTAGAGTTCTTGGTGTACTATTGTTGACTTAATGGCTATAGCTGTTCCTCCATATGCTGTTCCATCTGGATGATTGGCCCAGTAAACTGTGTAGTGTGGTATTTTTATAAATGCCGTGAAGTGTGTTTCAGAGATCAGTAAAATGTCAATCTTATGTACATTAAGGAATAGTTTAACTTCTTGTTTTTTGGACTGTATGCCATTGGCATTCCGCAAAGCAATTCTTATAAATTCGAACTTTAGTGCAATAACTTGTTAATGACTCTAGACAGCATACTTATGATCATCTTGCTTTGTTCCATAAGTTGTTGAAACATATTTTTAAATTCTCTAAGAAATTGTTCTATGCTAAGATTATTCTGAGGTTCTTATTGAGTGTTTGTCATAGCTGCGGCAGCATAGGTGTTACTACTGTCTACATATCGTGAGGTACTTTTACAAACTGGCCGTGGTTCCCGTCGAAGTTGGGATTGTGGGCTATTCTTATATCTTTCTTGCAACTCTTTGTAGACTTTACATCCTTTATAGTTAGCTGGATGTTCACCTTCACATAGAAAGCATCTAGCTTGAGTGTTTCTAGGTTTAGTACATATCTTAGTGTCATGGGGCCTGCCACATTTGACACAAGCGTATGGTCCATTACAATACCTCTTGGCATGGCCAAATATTTGACATCTGGTACACTGGGCAATGTCTGTGCTTTTCTTAGGGTCTTCGACGACTATCGACCGATTGTTTAGGTATCTAAGTTTATAGACTTCTTTATTGTTGTCGGCAGGCTCTAGATCCACAAAAACATAGTTAGTGGTTCTTTTGTAATTCTGTGTTTAATGTTAGCAATATTTCTAACACAGCACCCTTTATTTAGAAGTTCTGTTTTGATGTAATCAACTAGTACTGCATGGTGTAGATTTTTAATAACTACCCGGTAGGCCCGTTCTACTTTCATCTGATAGGTATGGTATATGATATTGTGGTCTCTTATATAACTTACCACTCTTCTATACGTTTCAGAAGTATGGCAGTTAATTGTTACCACATTTTTTCTTAAAGTTTTAGTAACATATTGTTGTTCCTCTGCCACGTCTGTCAAAGCTCGAATCATCTCCTGATAGTCAACTATCCCATGCACAAATATTGGACGTGGTTTTGCAAACTTTTGTGTGTGGTTTGGCGGCTATGTATTAATATTGCTTTCGTTGTCTGGTACAGTCAAAGGTGAAAATCTATTTGTTTTTTCTAGATTAGATTAGATTGTATTGTGAGTGGGCTATTCCAGTCCCTCCACCGCGATCTTAGGTCTATTGTGGCTCACGTCTAATTATTTAGATTTCACCCATCAATTCCAGCTCCCTGAGGGAGTCGATATTTTCTTGAGGGTGAAAGTTTGTTTGGCAGGTGTACTGCCATCTGAGTGTAGTCGCTTGCCCGTTTCGAAGCTCAAAGAGAGATAACCTCTCTCCGAGTTCGTCTGGACCCGACATCCGTCAGTGTTTGCCTCGAGGCGGTATCATTAAGTCCCGCTCTCGAGCAGCATCTAATCTCCAGTTGTAATCCACCCCTAGGGATCTCAGCTCCCCTCAGGCACTTCCAAACCAGACACCTAACAGTGTTAAGACTCAAGGCAACATCCCATCGAGTCCCGCTCCCGAGCATCACCCCAGCGAGGCCGTCCGTCCGTTTCGTAGCACACAGTATGGGCTCCAAACTCCGGGTGTTTACCACTCATCAGAGATCAGAGCCCCCCCCGGGACGTCTTGAGGCCACAGTGGAGGCGCCAAACTCCGGGTGCATATCACTCCCCAGAGATGTCTGCCTCCCCCCAGCCTTACCTGCACCAGACCCCCGCCAGTGTTTCATTGACTCGAGGCGGTATCATGAATTACCGCCCTCAAGCAGCATCCAGGCGGGGTCGTTAGCTTGTATCGATGCTCACAGAGTAGGCCCAAGTCTCCAGGTGTAATCCACCCCTAGACACCCCAGCCACCTCCGGGTTCGTCCAGGTCCAACACCTGCCAACGTTAGCTTAAATTTCACCCAACAAATCGAGCTTCCGACAGGAGACGACACCTGCGAGGTGAAACTTTGTTTGACAGATGTACTGCCATCTGAGCGAAGTCCTCTGCCTGTCTCAAAGTTTAAAGAGAGATAACCTCTCTCCGAGTTCGTCTGGACCAGACATCCGTCAATGTTTGACTCAGTGCAGTATCATGAAGTCCTGCATCCGAGCAGCATCCAAGTGGGGTCGTTTGTCCGTTTCGAAGCTTACAGAAGAGGCCTCAACCCTTAGTTTTATTCCACCCCTAAAGATCTCAGCTCTCCTCCGGGTTCGTCTAGACCCAACACCCACCAGTGCTAGACTCAAGGCGACATCCCATCGAGCCCCGCTCCCGAGCATCGCACAAGCGAGGCCGTCCGTCTGTTCTGAAGCACACAGTGGGGGCCCCAAACTCCGGGTGTTTACCACTCATCAGAGTTGTCAACCCCCTCCGGGTCGTCTAGGCACACGACACCCGCCAGCACTCAACCCAAGGCGGCACCCATCCGGAACCCCGCTCCCGAGTAACAACCAAGCACGGGCAACCATCCATTCTAAGCCCAGAGTGGAGGCCTCAAAATCCGGGTGTACATCACTCCCCAGAGATATCCGCCTCCCTCCAGGCCCACATGGACAAGACCCCCGCCAGTGTTTGATTCCAATTAGTCACCTTTTACGACAGGCAGGAGTTACCTTGGGTCTATTCTTTTACTTAGTCCCCGGACCCACAGGGGACTTGTTTTTTCTAACTCTGTTGATTAGTTATCACTAAACTGTCTGTATTCGCTTATTACATTTATTATTTTTAACTTGTTGCCATCCGCTTATATTTTTTGATGTGTGTTTATCATTTATACATATGTCCATATTTATTTGATTACCGCTCGTATCAAGTAATAAATTATTACTTGGCGATAATGTTGACTGATATCACGTAGGTGTTCCTGCTATAAGTGAGCTGTTTTGGTCTGCTAACGGCTCTGAGTAAGCAACCATATTTCCTTCCCTCATTGAATCAGTTTTTTCCGCGACATTCTCACGGTAATAAAAATGTAGCTTATTCACTTGGATATATTTTAAATGAATTTATAAGATTTAAATAACTAATTTACGTTTTGTATTACAAACTTATTACGCTAATTGTTATCACTCACTATCAATACAACCATACCCATTAACAGCTCAATCGAGATGAACTACTTTAGTGTATATATTTGTTTCCCCAACTCTAGAATTTATTTACTGAAATTATTTGCTTTCTGTGGTATTTATTTATGTTACTGTTTTCAGGTCGATTTACAGACTAGTTCACAAAGATTACCTTTATCAATGAACCCACCAACAGAAAAGTTAGCATCAGATGAAACAATTAATGTAGTTATCCACCATGAAGTTAAGGAAATAGGAACCCATATGTAAGTACTGCTTAAAAATTAAATCGTTAATTTGCAAGAAAAAAAAATACATAGATAGTAGCTACACAATACACCTGAATGTGGTGGTTCAAATAGTAATAAAAACGTATGTGGATAGAGAAAAATTGAAGAATTGGACACATTCCCTAACAGCAAATACAGAAGATAGTAACACAGCTCCCAGAGATATTAGCAATTATGTATACCCTGGGGCTCTAGTACTTGGAATTTGGAACTACAATTTTGTATTTTTAATTCAAACAACAAACATTTTTGTTTTTATTTCAGTAGCCCTATAACTTTGTTTATTAATTTCATTTTAAATTTTTACAATATTCATGTAATATTTTGCTGCAGTTTAAGATATGTTATGTTAAACCAATTATTGCTGCTGCCATCAGATGATGTAAATAGTAAGGTTGTATTTTGTCCTCTCTTATTTTATGCGCAAGAAATATGAATGAAAAGTGCCAATACTGACTTCTGAGAAAGACTATATTGTTAATAACAATATCAATTTAGCCATCTTCAGAATTAGTAAAGTTTGCTGTGCAGCTATATTTCTATACAAATACTGTTTGAATGATCTATTTGTATATGTTCAAAATGAAAACAAAATCTATAAATATAAAATTAAAGAAAATGGCAACATTATACATGCATTTTTATTGTACGTAGATATTTCAAATATGTCTAAATTATTTGATTTAAAAGCATATATCTTTGAATAACTTATATTTTGGTGGTCTTAAGTACCTACAACTTTGTAAGTTTGTTGTGGCAAAATGATCTGAATCTGAAACATTTTCGGAGGTCAATGCTCGGTGAGTGGTGGGGGCCAGTTGTGGTGAGGGTTGCGTTGGAGAGGGAAAGTCATGCCGTTTTCAGTTGCCAACATGAATTGGACGAGTAAGCATCGCTCTTTCATTGTGGAAACGTTTATCAAGAACAAGGAATCCGTAATTGAAACACAAGGGGGTTTCATGTGCACTTTGAGCTTGGCAGTCATGATCCCCTACCTATTCAAAATATGATTTTGTTATGAATTACCAACTTCAGAGTTCCTGGATCGGCATTGGAATTGTTATAGAAATGTGTGAAGAATTGTTCACAAGAAACTGCGAATCCATCCACACAAAATGATGCTGGCAGAAGAACTCAGCGAAAGGCTTTTGAAACTCACACAGCCTTGTGTTTGGAAATTCATGAACGCCTTCAACCGTCTGTATGGACAGTAACGGTAACAGTATGACTGACTTAATTTTTAAAACTAAATGAAACAAAATGGCATTATATGTACACTTTGAAAATAAAAGCACATTTTTTGTTATTTATTAAACCTACAAATGTGTCAAATCATTTTGCTACTCACGTTGATTCAAATATTACATCAGTTTTTCCAATTTTATTTAGAACTACGTATTGTTACTCTTTCGATAATGACGTGTTGTTACTCTTTCTAAGGTGTATTTATTCAAAGTGTTTATCCGTGGTCAATATCTCGAGGTTGTCTTTACATGGATCTAAATCCGGACGATAGTTAGGCTAAGAGTGATATTCACCTCCCAGACCCTAGCATAGTTTACCTATCCTTGAGATTTGTAATAATTAGTGACTTAATTGGATAAAGAATACACTATCCTGTTTTATAACAAAGAGATGAATAAATACCTACCACATCATAATGTTGCTTTATCCAGGGTCTTACTTTTTTGAGCTCCCCAGATTAACAAAAGTCTGGACGCAGCAAGTGTGTTATGGTAGCGAATTTTCTTTAAAATATTTTTACTAGAAAATGTCTTTCTTTGATGAAAGCAGGCATCAAACTTGGTTGCCTATATAGTAGAAACAATGTACCATATTTCATCGAAATAACTTTATTGTTTGAAAATATATAAACATTTTTCAAAAGTCTGGATGCATCAAGCGTGTTATGGAAGTGAATTTCCCTAATAATGTTTTTAATAGCAAATGGGAGTAGGCATCAATCTGATTACCGGTATAGCCTATGTAGTAGAAACAATGTACTATATTTTATCAAAATTACTTATGGTTTGAAAATATACAAAAATTTTCCGAAAATAAACTTAAATGTTGGTTTCCTAACCAACAAAGCTTACGTTGATAGCAAATTGAGTTATTGAAATTTGGAGGATTTAATGAAAATTCGGTAAATTTGCAAATTAGCTCCCGAACGCTTTTCAAAAAATTGTTTTCAGAAACATTACTAGGACCCCACCTGGATGCATAAACCACAAGAAAAAATTTTTGTTCACACCCCCCCAAAGAAGTTATGGGACAAGTTTTTTTGTTTACACCACCCCCCCAGGAAGTTATGGGACTGGGAGTAGGGGGGGTAGGTAGTAAAAAGGAAATATGAGCAGAAAATGCGAAGAAAACTGCTTGAAAGCTGTCTATTTGAAGTCATATCCCCATTAAAGCCTGCTTACCCCGCACAGCACCCCTATTTGCCCCAGGTCACGTAACTTTCTTGGGGGGTTTGAACAAGAAATTTTCTTGTGGTTTATGCAACGAGGGTGGTTGTATGCACACGAGGGGGGAAGGAAATGCCTACGACGAAGCAGAATCACCCCCCCCCCTCGTTCGGCTTGTGGCAGGGGTGGGTGGTTGGGGGTGGCTGCTTCGTCGTGGGGATTTTCCTTCCCTCTCGCGTGCATACAACCACCCTCGCTGCATAAACCACAAGAAAAATGTCTTGTTCCTATCCACCAAGAATATTACGGCACCTGGGGGGATAGTGGTGCTGTGCGGGGTAGGCAGGGTTTAAGGGGGATATGGCTTCAAGATGTGAAAAAGACAGCTTTCAAGCCCGCTTTATTCGCATTTTCGGCTCATCTCCTTTTTACTACCTACCCCGCCCAGCACCCCTACTCACTCCTGGTCCTGTAACTTCCTTGGGGGGTGTGAACACGAAATTTTTCTTGGGGTTTGTGGATTCAGGGGAGCCCTAGGCAAGTTTCTGAAAACAGTTTTTTGAAAAGCGTTCGGAAGCTAAACTGCATATTTACCGAAAATTCGCTACCAAAACGCACTTACTGCGTCCAGATTTTTTTCTTACAGACGCATCATATTTCGATAAAAAATGCAAAAATGCGTTAACGAATTTCATCTACGAAAATTAGCTTAAAAAAAATTATAGACCGTTAAACCATGAACTTCACTAAACCTACAGCGAAAGCATCAACTTAACTAAACCGACAGCCAAAAGCATCAGAGAAAGGGTCTATTTGAAATGAATTTTCTGTCAATATTTTAGTAAAATGAAGGGGAATGACGGTTGAATTTGAAACATAAGGGTTTGCAGAACACTCTTCTTGCTATATTTTCTTTTCACAATCGGTATTTGTTTCACGTTCTTTGCCTAAACATTGTCAATTTTGACGTTTAAAATTGCGAGTTTGACGTTTTTAGGAAAACTCCAAAAGTTGTTTCTTTAACTGCTCATAACTTCTTTCTCTTTAACGCTAAAGACCTGAATTTTGGTACAGAGTTCACTCTTCATTATACAAACACGCGTGTCAATTGTGGTTGCCCTTACTTTTTTATTTCCAGGGATATGATTTTTTTTAAAAAGAAAACACAAAATTTTCTGATCTTTCTGGCTAACGAGCTTATCCAAGCCACTTGCAAAAGAAATGCACTCACTCAATTTGATCAAGATTGGTCCATTATTTTTTGAGTTATCGGGTCTGTATATAATATATATATATATATATATATATATATATATATATATATATATATATATATATATATATATATATATATATATATAAACACAGATCTTCTCATTAGCGATTTTTTTTTAAATTCGTTAAAAAACACAGTAACTTTTTGTTTCAATTTTTAGAGATCTAGATAAAGATATTTAAAGTTCGCTACACTAACACTGAGATTAAGAGAATTGTTCAAAAGGAATTAATTACTCAATCAGACACAGATATTAAAAAACCCACAAATATTAGCTTTTATTAACATAACATATTTATATATACCACATACATATGATTGAAAAGTGAGTGTGAGATCCAAATTCCCGATAGGTGAAATTCAATAACATGTGAACAGGGTATTTTAATAAAAACAAATCATGAGTTGAGCTTAATTAACTGGTTAATTCTAAATAAAACTTATTCTGGCCAGATTTATGCATGAGATTGTGATGAAGAGATTTACTTATTTAAAAAAAAAAAAAGAATTAATGAGGTTGCTGAAGGCTTAAATTTCTAATTCATAAATCCTAATGCTTTGTCAATATTAATTATATCAACACTAAAATATCTGAAATATCAGAAATACCTGCATTCATATCTTTTTCAATTCAAATCAACAAGGAAAGTTACAATTTACATATTTACATTTACAAGGAAATATCTAAAGTTTTACACACTTTACATCTCGTGAGAAACATATTAAGAATTTTACATATTCTACATTCGTAATAAAAATATTTAACAACCTCACTGTTTAAACAAAATGTGAATTTAGAAGAATTTAGATTAATTTCAATTTCTATAAAAGTCCACTAGTAGAGAGAAAAAGTTTGTATTGGAGCCAAAACTCTAAGTCACAATAAAAAGAATTTAGCAAAAACTCACTTGTGTTCTCGAGGATATCTTTTCAAGTGGTGAAGTAGGGCCTTAACTTCAAGCCCTGCAGTCGATGGATCGGAAACAGGCTAGGTCTGACCTGCAAATTATTTCTATGCTGGATGTTGCCGTCAACAGGTGTCTAAACAGAGGCTGACTCTCGTGAAGTATGAGGAGACAGAGTAAAAAGGCGACATCAGGAGCTAGTGGACGGCGTAGACGGTGATGCCAGAGGAGCAGGAGAGTGCCCATACAAGACAATACGAGATCAAAGCAGATGACGTAAAAGGAGACAAAATAATGAGAGATAACTCAATGGAAGACAAACCAATGGGAACCAACATGACCCCTGTAATAGCAAACAAGACAAAATTTTAGAAATATTCGCGCTATACATCAATGAAACTCAAAGAACTTACGGCTAGGTTGATTTCGGTAAGTGGGGCCCACTAAACAGGATTCTAACAAAGCACTATGCCCTTCGAAGAGGCCACCTAGCTACTCTCGGATATAGGGTAGTTGAAAATTACTGGGTCACATACTGTACACTGACCTCTTTTATTCTTCGCTTTTGCATCTTCGCGTTTCCGTTTTATCGAACTAGTGACGCTTCAGAATCGTGCGCGGACCGATCAAATCTCATTCATTGTAGGTCCCAACGACTACAGCCATGTGTCATAGTGGGGAGGCCGGCGCAGGTCTGGGCAACAAGACAACATTTCCCCTTACGACTTCCTGGAAATTTCTACGCTTAATTCGTGCCTTTACCACAGAGAACTACGTTTTAAATATATAAATCGATGTTTTTTAATTTCTAAGAAAGACTATTGTTCTCATTGCTTAACCGACTGAATATTCCTGTAGGACACTGCCGAAAAATAACGATCTTTTCTCACAGGCAAATATTCCAACTGTGATTATTTATCTTAATGCAAATGAAAGGAAAGGCAGTAAGAGTGCTACGATGGTAATTTCCAATAGCAAATTTTCAACAAATCTTTTCAAAACAAAACTTGATTTGTTGTTCAATAATGAAGCTACCCGATCTTGTTTAAGCTTCCCTTGAGGTTCTCGCTCTGTCAGCAAGAGAGTTACGGTAATGAATAAAACATGACCGTTACAGTATTCACATTTATTATACCGGTTTAAGGATTGTTAGTTTCTTTGTGTTTCTTGTGAATAATTCAACTCCAGAATACTGATCAAATGAAAAGAAAATTGTAGTAATTGAATGTTATATATTTTATTGATGATTCTTCAACGAAGACCCAAAAACGTATAGTGATGTTTGGTTAGAAAATATGAATGGACGGAACTCAAATGAAATGCACCTGGTTATTAGTTAATTTTTGGTTGTAGTGAGACCTTTTATAAACATTCCCGAAACTTTTTTGTATTATATAGGGATGGTATTATAAATTACATTATGATTTATGTAAAAAATTGGTAAATAAATGTCAAATAGTGAAATTAAAGTTTTGTGTAATTAATAGTATTTAAAAAGCAGAGTAAGAGAAATCAGTATCGTATATTTAACATTCCCACTAAATCATTTCAGAATAACGTTACTTCTTATCTGCCATTGTTAAATGGCATTATATAGCAGTAACATTTATATGACAGTAGTCGTTCTGAAAGACACTATATGATTACCTTTTACCCTGTGGGTCCGGGGACTAACTAAAAGAATAGGCCCAAGGTAACTCCTGCCTGTCGTAAAAGGCGACTAATTTGAATCAAACACTGGCGGGGTGGGCCTGGAGGGAAGCGGATATCTCTGGGGAGTGATGTACACCCGGATTTTGATGCCTACACTCTGGGCTTGGAAATTGACAGTTGCTCGCGCTTGGTTGTTACTGTGGAGCGGGGTTCCGGATGGGTGCCGCCTTGGGTTGAGTGCTAGCGGGTGTCGTGTGTCTAGACGACCCGGAGGGGGTTGACAACTCTGATGGTGGTAAACACCCGGAGTTTGAGGCACTCACTGTGTGCTTCGGAACGGACGGCCGGCCACGCTTGTACGATGCTCGGGGGCTCGATGGGATGTCGCCTTGACTCTAGCACTGGTGGGTGTCGGGTCTACACGAACACGGAGGAGAGCTGAAATCTTTAGGGGTTGAGGCCTCTTCTGTGAGCTTCGAAACGGACAAACCACCTCACTTGGATGCTGCTCGGATGCGGGACTTCATGATACTGCCCCGAGTCAAACACTGACGGATGTCTGGCCCAGACGAACTTAGAGAGAGGTTATCTCTCTTTGAGCTTTGAGATGGGCAAGCGACTTCGCTCAGATGCAGTACATCTGTCAAGCAAAATTTCGCCTCGCAGGTGTCGTGTCCTGTCGGAAGCTCGATTTGTTGGGTGAAATTTAAGCTAACGCTGGCAGGTGTTGGGCCTGGACGAACCCGGAGGTGGCTGCGGTCTCTAGGGGTGGATTACACCTGGAGACTTGGACCTACTCTGTGAGCATCGATACAGGCTAACGACCCCGCCTGGATGCTGCTCGAGGGCGGGACTTCATGATACCGCCCCGAGTCAATGAAACACTGGCGGGGGTCTGGTGCAGGTGGGGCTGGGGGGAGGCGGATATCTCTGGGGAGTGATATGCACCCGGAGTTTGACGCCTCCACTGTGGCCTCAGAGACTGACAATTGGCCTCGCTTCGTTGTTACTCGGGAGTTCCAGATGATACCACCCTGGATTGAGCCCTGGCGTGTGTCGTGTGTCCAGACGTCCCGGGGGCCTCTGATCTCTGATGAGTGGTAAATACCCGGAGTTTGGAGCCTATACTGTGTGCTACGAAACGGACGGAGGGCCTCGCTGGGGTAATGCTTGGGAGCGGGACTCGATGGGATGTTGCCTTGAGACTAACACTGTTAGGTGTCAGGTTTAGACGAGCCTGGCGGGAGCTGAGATCTTTAGGGGTGGATTGCAACTGGAGATTAGATGCTGCTCGAGAGCGGGACTTAATGATACCGCCTCGAGGCAAACACTGACGGATGCCGGGTCCAGACGAACTCGGAGAGAGGTTATCTCTCTTTGAGCTTCGAAACGGGCAAGCGACTTCACTCAGATGGCAGTACACCTGCCAAACAAACTTTCACCCTCAAGAAAAGATCGACTACCTGAGGGAGCTGGAATTGATGGGTGAAATCTAAATAATTAGACGTGAGCCACAATAGACCTGAGGTCGCGGTGGAGGGACTGGAATAGCCCACTCACAAAAAAAAATCTAATCTAATCTACCTTTTAAAGTATTTCCTTCTCAGAGATTGGCCTACATCAGCTTGAGTCAAATCCCGTCCATACATTGACCGGCAGGTGTGCATCAGTTAATTATTGAGGCTAATCCATATAATGGCTCTTTTGTCTTCCATAAGCTTATTCTTAAGTTTTTCACATCAATTTTAATACTTTGCTAACGTTGAAATTAAGTTTACTCTGAATTCTAATTTGCTATAATATTTTATTCATGATTATATAATTTTTATTATTACTCTTTCGACCAATCTTAAAAATAGTTAAATATTACAGATTAGTGTGCGAAGTTGGATACCAGAATTCGGCTGGTTCACCAATGTCCTTTAGAAAATTCTTTAAAATTCAAGTTTTGAAACCTTTAGATGTGAAAACAAAATTCTATAATGCTGAAAATGATGATGTATACTTGGAAGCTCAAGTGCAAAATATCACTTCTGGACCAATATGTTTAGAAAAAGTCGCATTAGATGCATCCCATATGTTCAATGGTAAGTGGTTTTTCTTTGCTGATTTTTGATTATCTAGAACTAAGACTCATGAAATTGTGTTTTTTTGATTCAATACAGTAAAATGCAGTTTACTTATTAGGTAGTTAGTTTATAGGGTTGTTTTGTTTTGAAGATAATGTTATTGACGAGGTAACAATAGTAAGGCTCTCCAGAAATCTTTTTCAAATTTTGGAATTGTGTGCGAGGAGTTATTGAAAAGTACTTAGCCTACAACAGGAAAGACAATAATGTTTTAAAAGAAATTATATCTTAACATAATCTCAATTCATGTTTGTCGTGTGAGCCATGATGGATCCTTTGCCACCAAGTCTCCCAGGATCAATCCCCTTTTAATTAGTGATGGGGAAAAACGGTTCTTTTCTATTAACAGTTGAAACCGTTAATGTTATTTAATAATAACCGTTTAAAATAACAGCTTCAGTTATTTATCTCTTATTTTAAACTGGATAGTCGATCGATAGTATCCTACATTCCCAAAACTGTGAGCGAGAGCGAGCACACTAGTATAAATGCATTGTATTTTTACCCCATTATTTCACGTAGTGTATAAATCTCAAATTCTGTCGATATGAAAATGAAACAAAGGGTTAAGAAATTATAATAAGCGTGTTGTAAATCTTTTGCCACTCTGAAGTGAAACTTTTAGAAATCAGAAAGGAGTCTTCTATAAGTATTTTACTTAGATGTTTTAGGAATTATAAACTAGGCCTTTCTAACAAATTTATTTTATGAGGGGTCTTTACGTAAATGTCAATGCCACAGCAAGAATCAATAAATATAATTATTTATCACGTCTTGGGACGTTAGACGTTAGAACTTTTATTGCAAGGCAGCACTAGCTTCAACAAATATATGCTTTATACACTATTACACTACACAGGCAAAGGGAGTGATTCTAAGAACTGCATAACATAATGCAGCTCATAAAATTTCGGTAAAGAAATTTGCCTTTATTCTGTACATATGGTTTGTTATTACATTATGCTTTTATTCTTTCTTAGAAAGATCTCTAGTTACATTTTCGGTTCACTGATCATCTTTATCAGTCCACTTTTAAAAACTGTGCAAACAACAGCCAACAGTATAAATAATTGAGTTTGAGTTTGTGTTTAAAAAAAAAATGGAAGATATATAGTATTAATTGTTTATTACCACGTACTTGATTTTTCAGCAAATAACAACAAATTCATGTGACATCGATCTGAGTAATATTTTATTTTTTTGTGATGAAACTAACAATTTTCTGAGAAAATCTCAAGACATCAAAAAGTTGCTAAATGAATCCTTCTTTTTAAATCATTTTTTTAAAATAGAAAACGGTACACACAATAAAAAGTAGTGATAAAAAATAATGTAAGGGTAGGTTTTTTCACCCTCTTGTGATAACATTATAGGGTTACAAAATCCTTTTAAAACTGCCATTTTGTTAGCCTTATGCATCTGGAAAATTTCGTTTTTTAAATTATTCCATAACGGAGAAATTTAATGAAAACTTTTTTTTTGCTAAAATTTCAAAGGGCTCTAACTTGGAGGAGAAGGGGTTTCAAGAAAAATTTAATAAAAAGACACCCCTCTATTTTTCGCCAAAGAATCACCCTATATATATATATATATATATATATATATATATATATATATATATATATATATATATATATATATATATATATATATATATATATATATATATATATATATATATATATATATATATATTTACATTTAATTTATTATATTTAAATGTATATAGATATTAAAAAATGTATCAATATATTTTGTTTATCAATTTGATAACTATTATCAAACGAAAATGACGTGTTAACTGTTTTCTTAGGTAATGTATATAAATATAAATAAATAAGTACTTTAATTTCACGTGAAATAACCCTATTTTGCGTTGTCTATAGTGAAAGTATTAACACGTTTTTACAGAAAGTCATCTTTTCACCCAACATTTTTTATTATTAAATATTTGGCTTTACATACTAGTGGGAAACTCAACTGTTTCAAAAATAACAGCTTCTCAGTTTAACAGAATAACTCTGTGTAGTAGTGTCCGTATGCCGTATCCCATCAACAACCGGTTAAAGTTAAAATTAAAATTAAACCGTTTTATTGTACCGAAGATCCTACGTTCCTAAAGCTGTGAGCGAGAGCGAGCACACTAGTATAAATAACGTGTTAAGTATAATGTTATGAAGTAAAGTCCGCTCTATACTGTATACCCATACATATTTAGCATTCCCAATCTCAAGGCTATTCATCCCGTTAAATGGTTAAATAACAGTTGCCGATGAAAACCGATGTTTATTCATCGAACCTAGTGGCAGTGGAACTGAAACAGATACGACTCCGAATTCTAGTTTAGTGTAAAAATCGTTATTCTTAAGCTGTTATTTTTATAAGTCCATAACTGGTGGTTACCGTTGCGGCTCGGCAACCGTTTAAAAATAACCGACAGTTAAATAACGACCCATCACTACTTTTAATTAATAAAGAGAGAAACAAATGAAAAAAAAAATGGTAATAATAATAATAAATTTGATCATGAAACCATATCTGTCATATATAGATAAACACAAATAAATACATATTTGTAATTATGATAGTAATAAGTATAAGAGTTAGTCAATATAGTAGTTACTGCTGTACATATTGCTTGATATGGGTACTGTTTTGTACGAACAAGAGTAAAAGCGTGTATAGTAAAATAAGCTATAATGAAACGACAATATAGAAAAAGTCATGATGTTAAATTACAATTTGTGGCTAATGAGAAACAGTCTTAATGCCAGCAATAACACCACACACACACATACATAATCTCTAAGCCATAGCCATTTAGCAGAACTTTCATAAAGCAATTCTAAAGCATTTAATTTTTTTAGTGAATTTGCAGTAAGAAAATTCACTAATAGAGAGGTATCGATGGTGAGACTTTCGGAAATTTTCTTCAAATGAGCGCGAATTAGGGCCCCTGGAACCCATTCCCATGCTCAGTTAAAAAGTTTATATGTACAACCGATAACTCAAAAAATACTTCACTGATTTGGATCAAATTTGGGAATTACCCTTATTTTGTTAATGGCTTGGATGAGTCGCTCATCAGATTTTAACGCCCAATTTTTCTTAACAGAAGATCAAAAAATATTTTTTAAAACGCAATATTTCTCAAATTATTAAAGTGATTGAAACGAAAATTTACAGCTTAACAGAACATAGACATACGTGGTGTTGAGTACAAATTTTGAAGTCTTTTGATCAAAGGAAAATAAAGTTATTCGAAATTAATAATAAAATAATTCTCGACATAACTTTAGATTCTGTAATGCAATATCTACAATGTTGGACAAAGCCAGATGACGTTATCTGTAATGCTATGCTATTTAAGTAAATCGTAGATAAAAATCTAAACAATGGAAGTTAGAATAATTGCAAGATGTCAGATGTAGAACATTGTTATTTACGACAGGGATGCCATCTCAGTGCGGAATCAGGCAGTATGTTGTTAGGACAGCTGTAGTTAACACAAAATGTTATAGATAAAGACTGTGTACAACCATTGACGTTAGACGACACCGCTAATTTTAACAACAGCGGGGTTGCCATTTACCACAACTCTCATCTGAATTTGCAGATATGGGGAAAATGTATACTAATAAATAACAAATTTAATGAAAGTGATTAAATTTGTTTAAAAGCAATCTAGAACCTTGTTTTATTATGTATATATATATATATATATATATATATATATATATATATATATATATATATATATATATATATATATATATATATATATATATATATATATATTAAGCTTCCCATTCTTCACAGTATTTAAAATGAAAAGTCATCTTCTTTTCCTAGTTTAATCTGACAACACGTAGCTATTGTCAGGAGAGAAGCGTGTACACTCTGCGCATCACATAACCTTAAAATCCACTCCGCTAATGCTAACTGCTAATACCTTAGAATTTTATAATATAAAACAACTACCTATACTTTAGGATTAATACAAATAGTAGCTAAATAATAACCCAACTTTAAATATTAACTTAACTTTAATAAATGCCCTCGGACATCGAATGTAGTAATATACTATGATTCTAAAACCCAATGAAACAAATAAGAAAGTGATAGGTATACTGTATGTACTGCATATATGACCCAGTGAACTCTATACAGAATTCACTGGTAGGTATAACCAAAGTGAAACAAAATTATTTCAAGAAGAAATATACCTACCTAAAACTAATACAGTAAGTACCTATAATATCCAGGTACTGATTGTTTACTTTTGGTTTTAACATTACATGTGGTTCATATTTACAACGAGTAAATATGAATATGAAGGCAATACATGATCACATAAATAAATTAACGGACGTGCTTCAATCTCACTGTGATAATGCGAAGATGGAGTTCGCTGTCATTTTCGAGAAAGCTCGAAAAATTTCCGAAGAACTGGATGTTGAATATAAACGTCCTTGAGCAGTGGCAAGGCAGACCTACAGATCAAATCACCCATCTAAAAATGCAAAATAATCCTTCAGAATATCTATTTACATCCTATATTTAGACTCAATCATTTCTTTTCTGAAAAATCGATTTTCCCCTACACAAAAAAAATCGTTTTCTCTTGTACAGCTACACCTAGAAAATATAAGAAACTTTACGGAGGTTTTCTACAGAATTTTATTGCCGAGGCTACCAAGTGGTACGAGATGTTTAAGACCAATAAATGAGTGAGGCAGCCTTAAATGAATCACTTGTTGAATATGCAGATTTGATTGCTCAAGCATATACAGCGTTATGCGAGGAAATCAAGATTGGCCTAACTATTTCAGCGACAATATGTAGCATTGACGTTCATTTAGTATGTTACAACATGTCAAGATAAGGAATAGGTGAACGATGGGAGACGCGAGGCTTAACGGCCTGTACATGATCAGCGTGCATAGGAAAAGGGAAGAAAAGGACATTGAATGCATTGACAAATTTGAACAACAACCTAGAAGCCTTAAGTTTTCATGCAAAGAGCGACTCTAATAATAACATTTTTATTTCTTAATGTTTTTCTTTTATGGCAGGAGCACCCTCCACTCAAATATACAATAATCTAAGCCTGTCTCTTTAGCCCAATTAGATGAGGATCACAGACTCATGGAGGGTTCTGTCTCCGTGGATCTCCAAAAAATATTAGACTGGGGAAGTAGAAATCTTGTACAATTCAACCCCACCAAATCACAGTCTTGCTTTCCTTCTCATAAGAGATACACCAGCCCTAGATCCATCACAATGAACAACCAAGTTATTCAAAGTAATGAGTCCTTTTCACTTGTTGGCATTTCTGTGAATCGAAATCTCAATTGGCACCAACATGTCACATCATTTGCAGAAGCGGCTGCTAAGAAATTAAGTTTCCTCTTCCGGGCTCGCAAATACTTTTCACCAGCTAATCTCTATACCTTATAATCTTCACAAATAAGGCCAAACCTCGAATACTGCTCCCACATCTGGGGTGCTGCTGCCGCTTCTACACTCGCTATCCTGGACTCCATTCAGAAGAGAGCTATACGTCTCATCAGTGACCCTACCCTAACCCAAAGGCTGCCGTCCCTTGCCCACCGACGTGCCGTTGGTGACCTCTCTCTGTTTTATAGATATCTGCACGGGCACTGCTCGGAGGAGCTTTCTTCCATAGTTCCTCCACCTGCTGCCCCCAACAGATCTACCAGGGGAACAGAGCGAATGCACCCTTTTACTGTCCAGGTCACGAGACATAGAACATCTTGTTATGCCCGCTCTTTTGTCCCGAGGACTTCCAAATTGTGGAATTCCTTGCTGGCACATGTTTTTCCTTCTCCCCCGAACCTCCAAACCTTCAAGTTCAGAATTAACAAGTTACCTCTTTCCTCGTTGTCGACACCCACGGTACGATAGTATTTAAGCTGTAAGCGCTTATGGTGTGTTGTTGAAATGAAAAAAAAAATGGTGCAAGTGCACCCCCTTGCACCTCCCTCCCGCCACACATGTTTATAGAACCACCTAGTTGTTACAATAGCAACTAAATTAACTTTTACCTACTGTAAAGTTTCCAGGCTAACTAGATATACCCTTGTAATGTATCCCAGTTTAATAATTACTTTTTTACAGTTACATCATTAAATGTGACAGAAAATGGTGAAAGCATATTTGGAAAAATAAATCTTTTGCATCCTCAGTCAGTTTCACAATTTCTATACTGTCTAAGTCCGAATGAAAAGGTTTCATCAGATTTGAAATCCCTCAGTGGTGCTACAAATATAGGAAAATTAGACATTGTCTGGAGGTCGAATTTAGGAGAGAAAGGTAGATTGCAAACTAGTCAGCTGCAAAGAATGGTAAGAATATTAATTTTAAAATAATTTGAAAATGTTTTAATATTGTATTGAATTTTAGGGACCAGACTATGGTGATATTCGACTGTCACTAATAGAAGTACCAAACTTTGTACTGTTAGAGCAAATTTTCCTTTTTAAATGTAAACTAATTAACAACTGGTAAGTTTTTATATCCATTATTTGTTGTTGCCCTTACTTGATGAAATCGTTCTATACTAAATGCATATGTAGATACATCTTTTCTGTCTTCACAAGCGTTTCTTGTTCTCTGTAATCAGTTTTGCCCTTTTATGGAATCTTCAGACGGTACCATAAAAGAGTGAAACCAGTCACACTTTTTAAATAATTAAAATAACATCAGCTAACGTCGGAAAGGGGTTCTTTATGCATATAATAATATAAGATTTAGTTTAGATTCAATGTACGTGGGCTATTTGTCCCTCTACCGTGACCTTGGGTCTATTGTGGCTCACGTCTAATTGCTTAAATTTCACCCATCAAATCCAACTACCTGCAGGAGTCGGTATTTTTGAGGGTGAAAGTTGGTTGTTGGGGTGTACAGGGTATCCCATTTTGGGCTAGTCCAGTCCCTCTACCAGACCTTAGATCTATTGCGGCTCACATCTAATTGCTTAAATTTCACCCATCAAATCCAACCATCTGCAGGAGTCGATATTTTTGAGGGTGAAAGTTGGTTGTTGGGGTGTACAGGGTATCCCATTTTGGGCTAGTCCAGTCCCTCTACCAGACCTTAGATCTATTGCGACTCACATCTAATTGCTTAAATTTCACCCATCAAATCCAACCATCTGCAGGAGTCGATATTTTTTAGGGTGAAAGTTGGTTGTTGGGGTGTACAGGTGTCCCATTTTGGTTAAAATTGTTGGGTATCTCGGTTATTAGTAAAGATAGAACCTTGCTGTTTTCGCAAACCCTAGCTACTTTTTTGTGAAACAAAAGATGCTGCAAACAAAATTGTCATAGCCCTCTTAGTTTCCAAGCTACAGGACGATATTGAAAATATTGCATTTTTAGGTACTCCTTGTATTTCAAAAAGGCAAAAACGATGCTTTTAGAACCTTTTACGTATAATCTAGTGGCACAGTTAATTTTTTCAAATTTATTACTGTTTTAATTATTGACCAATGTTTGGTTTTTTTAAATGCGACACCTGTATATTTGTCAAGAAACTAATTTGCATTTTGAAAAGTTTCTCAAAAATATATACCATTAAGGGTCTATTTTAATAAACAACAAAAAGCATATTAACTCCCATAATTCGCAATTAAAATTTAGCAGTATGCTATGCAAAAAATGCTGCTGTTTATTGTTTACTTGGAAGCATGTGACAGTTGCCAAAATTTTTTATTTTTAAATATGACTGGTTTTTTTTGTATTTTATTTATTTATTGTGTAACTGTATATTTGTGACTATGGCAGTAAACCAAACTTTCGAACATTTTGAGAAATATGGTTAGCTTATCTTATATTAAGTAATGAAATTGTTGAAGCGGCATCTGGTATGTATTTTAACAGGTAAATAGTTGGTTTTCAGTTGTGTTTAATTACTATTCCTTCATTTTTATTTAGTTATCCAGGCAGGAGGCAATCCAATACATCCACTTTTTACCGAAGAAAAAGAATTTACTTGCTCACAGATCATTTAACAAACCTTGTTCAAAAACATATAATAAAGAAAATCGAAAGGTTGAGGAAGTCACAGTTTTGGATAATGTAGATGCTTACCCTACAGACTCCTGTAGAGCCATTGAAAAGAGCGTAAGGATTCCAAAAGCTAAAGTTCACAAAATTCTAAGAAAACGCAAATACCATCTATACAAATTTAGGCTTGTCCAGTACCTACACCCTGGGGATGCTTAACGTCAGGTAGTCTTCTGCAATTGATATCGGGAAAGATGTTATATGGTTAGAGATTTTGCAATGAAGGTTATATGGTCAGACAAAGCTAATTTCAGTAATTCTGGTATACTTAATAGCAGATTCTAGTTTCAGCAAAACCAACACCAAATATTTCCCAGAAGACAGCAGGGCAGGTTTGATCTAAATGTGTCTTGCTTCATATTATGAACACAGATACAATTTTGTATATTTGAGGGATGCCAATAATTTTCCAAATTAATGGATTGGTACCAATGGGCCTAAGATGGTCCCATAAGTCCCCCGACTTGTCTATATTGGATTTCTTTCTGCTGGAGAATAAAATTTACAAAGTTCATTATGAGAATATTCAAGATATAGGAAACGCAATAATATAAAGTTTTTGCTACTTACAGAATCATCCTGTTGTTTTGGTTAATTCCTTAAAACAAATAGGAAAAGTATGTGAAGCGTGCATACAACAAAATGGACATTATTTTGAACAGTTCTTTTGATTGACTAGATTACTTTGGTGCTTATGTTACGATTTTTAAAGTTGGTTTTTGCTGATAGGTTTATTGGATATTAATTATTTATTAATGTTATTTCCTTTTCTTTGTAGGTAGCACTGTTCTGTGGAAAATTAGCAATAGATATATTGATAAATAGCTGTTATTAAATAATTTTTCGATTTATTGTTAGCATATAGAAATAAATAAACAGCAGCATGGCCTACTGCAAAATTTTGAATGCGAATTATGCAAATTTTGTTTGCGGCATCTTTCATTTCACAAAAAACTAGCTCAGGTTCGTGAAACCCGCAAGGTTCTATAATTACTAATAACCGAGATAACCAGCAATTGCAACCAAAATGGGACATATCTACTGCCATCTGAGATGAAGTGGCTTGCTTGTGTCGAAAGTCAGAGAGAGCTAGCCTCTTTTCGAGTTCATCTGGACCCGACATCCATCAGTGTTTGACTCATGGCGATCCCGCTACCGAGCATTACCCAAGCAAGGCCGTTTGCCCATTTGGAAGCACACAGTGAACACCCGCCAGCGCTTGACTTAAGGCGGCATCACTTGGAGCGTCGTTTCGGAGTAAGATCCAAACGAGGTCGTTTGTCCATTTCGAAGCCTAGGTAGTTAGTTGCCGCTTATGACAGGCAGGAGTTACCTTGGGTTTATTCTTTTATTTTGTCCCCCATGTTATTTCAATGTAAGCTCTCACTGTGCTGAATGGGACTACGTCATTTATTATTATTATGTATTATAGGTTGCACATTTAATTTTAGTCAAAACACATGTTTGATTTCATTGATTGCCCAATCTGTATCTGATGTAGTCATACTTATAGACTGCAGCTACAGCTTTTTATACCACCTGTCGATTATTTGTTTCTACTGATATAGGTCTAGGTCTACAATAAGTGTTGTTAGTCAGTTGATTGGCGAGTTTATACTGTCTGAATGTAATTTGCCTTCTTTGATTCAAGGCTGCCCACTCAAATATAATGTGCAAGGCAGTCTCTTTCTCCCCCAAGACACGCTCTCAGATAGGTTTTTCATCTTGTATTCATTTTTTTGTATATGTTTCTTTATAGTACAGTGTCCTGTAATCAGTCCTGTTATCAGCCTTATCTTTGAATCCTTGAACTGCTTAAAGTCACTATTTCAGATGCAAGTTTATGGCCTGGTTTTTATACAGTTTCTTTCTTTTTCAGTGACTTGTATTATGGCAGTGAATTTAATGTTGACCTTCTACCCATTCGTTCACTTTGGATCTGATTGTCGCTTGTGTTATGCCTAAACAGTAATGTTTTTCCCCAACTTCTGTGGTGCCGCAAAGTTGCAATATTGGACCTCTCTTTTTTCTATTGCTTGTAAATGAGCTAAACTTTGTTATCTAGAAACATCATCTACTTTTTTGCTGATAATGTAAAGCTGCATGCTTTTGCCACGAACACTGAGGACTGTGTCAAATTGCAGTGCAGTAGTTTGAACCTGCTGGTACATAGGTGTGGGGTAAATAAAATATACTTAAATAAATAAATTATACCTAAATATATCCAAGTGCAATATCACAATACGCCTTAAAAGTCGCAGTGACAAAGAACAGACCACCCCTCTCCCCTTCCCCAATATCTTAATCCATGTGCACAGTATACCATCACAATTTTGAATGTCAAGAGTACGTGGTGCACCATGGATAGCGTCTACTAGTAGACGTGAACTAAAAGAACTAACCCTTTGGGAAGCCAGACCGGTCATTGTGCTCTCCTGGCTGACAGTGCGATCTCTTGGATCATGGACCAACCTAGTACTAATGGCACTTCTTAGCTCCTATTAACGAAGCATATCGGACCTTCTGTACGAATATGCCAACTGAATATCGAGGGTATCAGTAGAGCAAAAGAGGAAACCCTATCTAAAATACTCGTTGAAAACGAAATTGACGTCGTAGCCATTCAAGAGACACATACCCCCTCAGAGGATGAGCTTCTCAGAAGAGGCAAGATTCCTGGATATCGCTTGATTGGGGCAACTTACAGCGCTGTTTATGGCACCGCAACATATGCAAGGCGGGGCATGCAAGGTGTTGAATTGGTCGAGTGTAGCTCTGAAGAAGACATACTAATGATCACTATAAAAGTTAACGATCTAGTTATTGTAAACATCTACAAACCGCCTACAATCTCATGGCCTGTGAATGTCATAAGAATCCCATCAAAAAATCCAACCCTCTACGCAGGAGATTTCAATAGTCACCACAATCTGTGGGGATATGAGAATAATGATGACAATGGAGAGGAGCTCGTAGACTGGGCCGAAACCAACCTCCATTTGGTTTTCAGTGCCAAAGATAAGCCAACGTTTTTCTCAAGAAGGTGGCATAAGGGCTACAATCCAGATCTCTGTTTTATATCAAGTAACTCACGCTCACAACCTTTATTTAACTCACACACTGTACTAGCGGACTTCCCTCATAGTCAACATCGCCCCATTGTGATTGCAGTGGGGATCGAAATACCAGTGGTCGATTCTGTTCCTAGGCCACGATGGAACTTCGACAGGCCGAATTGGGCTGCCTATGCAGCGGAACTCGATATGTGTGTCCACTTCATCCAACCAAAGGCTAAAAACTACCACAGATTTGTAGGCCTAATGATAGCTGTAGCCAAAAAACATGTCCCTCGAGGCTACCACCAGGAGTATATCCCTGAATGGAACGAGGAAAGTCAGTCACTATACAGGGAGTTCGAGGACTCAGGGGACCCGGAAATTACTGACCAGCTACTGAGATCCCTTGATGCCAGCAGAATGGACAAATAGACTTCTGCTATGGAACGCATGAACTTTACACATGGTCCAGCAGGAAGACATGGTGCCTGTTGGGGAATGTAACCAAAATGTCGTGGAAAATAAATCAATAAACCCAAACCAAATAGCCAACCACATAGTTGACGTTTCTCTTGCACCTTCCGATAAAAACCATACAAGCGACGTCAAAAAATCCCTAAGAGATCTTAAACGTTCCACCCCCTCATCGTCCGAGCTCTCACGTGACTTCTCTGCCAAGGGATTAGAACAGGGCCTCAGGAATACAAAAATTGGAAAGACAGCAGGCTTCGATGGCATCTACCCCGAATTCCTGGATAATTATGGTGGGACGACTCGACTTTGGCTCATGAAATTTTTCAATGACATCCTTAACACAGGCAGCCTACCACCAGAATTTAAGAGAACAAAGATTATTGCTATCCTGAAACCTGGAAAACCACAGGAGCTACCCGAGAGCTACCGACCTATAGCCCTCCTCAGCTGCTGTTATAAGCTGCTGGAAAGACTACTCTATAACCGTATATGTCCTGCAGTTGATGCAGTGATCCCCGTGGAACAGGCTGGGTTTAGGGGTGGTCGTAGTTGTACTGACCAGGTCCTGTCCCTGACGACTCACATCAAAACAGGGTTTGAGAGGGGACTCAGAACATCCGTAGCGTTCATTGATCTTACTGCGGCGTATGACACCATATGGAGGGAGGGCCTAATATACAAATTGCTCAGAGTCATGCCATGCCTGAAAATGTGCCATTTAATTAACTACCTATTATTAAACAGACTATTCCAGGTCTTTGTTAACGATGCTAAGAGCAGTAATAGGAAACTGAACAATGGCCTCCCGCAGGGCTCGGTGCTCACCCCACTCCTATTCAATCTTTATACAGCTGACCTACCTAAAACGAGGTGTAGAAAATTTGCATATGCAGACGACTTAGCGATTTCCTACCAGCACAAACTCAAATTACCGAATGATTACTTCAGAAAGTGGAGACTGTGCCCAAGTCCGTCTAAAGCAGAAGTGTGCTGCTTCCATCTATTAAGCCGGCAAGCGAATGATGCCCTGCGGGTGGAATTTAATGGCAGGATCCTTAACCACAATAAAAACCCAAAGTATTTGGGCATGACACTGGATCGATCACTGACATTCAATCCACATCTTGGAAACGTGGCTGATAAGCTGAGAACGCGCAATAACGTCATAGCCAAACTTGCTGGCACAACATGGGGAGCTACAGTGACAGTAGTTCGGACAGCGACTCTGGCCTTGGTATACTCTGTCGCAGAATATTGCTGTCCTGTTTGGATCAACAGTGCACAGACCACAAAAGTAGATGTGCAAGTGAACCAAACAATGAGACTGATTGCTGGGACCATACAGCCAACACCAACGCGCTGGCTCCCAGTGATCAGTAATATCACACCACCAGATATCCGAAGAACTGCAGCTCTCATCAGGGAATATAGAAAAATCATGGCTAACGCAGCTCTACCAATCCATACCGATATCCCATACCTGGCGGGACAATATCTTCGGCTCAAATCAAGACATACAGCCATCCGATCAGCATTAGAATCGAACGAAAACTTTCATGCGACTAATAAATGGACTACCATATGGACAGAAACTGCAGGAAACCACTACATTCAACTAGATGATCCAACACACTGTTGTAACGGATCAGACCTGCCACGTCGACTATGGTCAAAGCTCAACCGAGTTAGAACAGGTTGCGAGAAATGTGCTGACTCCTTACACAAATTGGGCAGGGCAGAATCCCCACAATGTGATTGCGGATCTCCGCGGCAAACTATCCACCACATTGTGTCAGAATGTCCTAACCGTTCCTACTTGTGACCTCGAAGATTTTATGAAAGCCACACCAGAGGCAATCGAATGGCTTCGCAATTTGGATGTGGATATATAGTTTGTCATAATAGTTATGTTTGTCCTTATATATTTGAAATTTCTCTGTTTATATGTGTATTGTATTTTGTATACTTTTATCACGTGTATCGTACTGTAACTCCATATGTTAAATAAATAACTATTAAAATTGTTGTGCCTTTTATAATTTTAAAATTGTTGACTGCTTAAAAGATGGTATTTTTTTGAACATACTGTATATACAAATTTTATTTTATACAGATTATTTATGTAAACGGATCACACAGTCAATAAAAAGGCTATACTTGTGTCAAAATAATATTGTCTATTAGCCATCGGATTTTTGTGACACCCCTACAATATTTGTACAACTAAATTTGAGGTGTCTAGGTATGGGTATTTAAACAGAGTTATTTGGGATGCCTGGGTCTGTGGTGATTATTGATGTTAGAGTAAAGTATGAGACACGCTACTTAGCCCCTGGATGTTATTAAGTTTTGATTTCACTGAACAGACTTGGTAGAGAGGAGAAACACAATATGTCAAATTATAACAATTAACTAGATTTATTATACTATATTTGAGTGCTCAAAATGTGAAATGAGAATTAAACAATTATTTTCAATACAGAGATAATTGAGTGGTTTAAATGAGGGTTACATTAGGTTTTTAACTCAATTATATGCTTTTGTCACTGAATATCAAAAAATGATAAAGAACGATGGTCTAGAGTCAGCTCTTTAAGAATGTTGTGGTGTATCATTAATTACTCGACTCTTTAATCAGTCAATTTTATTTTAATTATAGATAATCTAAAGAAACACAATTCTATTTATATAGGTAATTTGAAGGGACATACTAAATAGAAATTTAAAACCAAAATGAACTAGCCTTTATTAAACATTTTTATAGAGGTACATACAATTATTATTCACTAAGTGAAGATTGGAACCTGTGATGAGCACTGATAAGTACACTTGGAGAACCCAAATCACATTTTAGAAAGGCCTGACGATCGTTTCACTAACCAAGTTAGCGTCATCAGAGGATGAAACATTCGCAATATATGCGCTTTCAAACGCATTTAGCTGTCCTGGTTTTCCAACATTTGTCCGGCGATAAAAATACAATACACTGTGATTTTTGCCTGCGGCTAGTTTCCCAACTCAGTTTGATCTCTTTACCTCAGATCCGGTATATAAGTTGATGTTAGTTTTTTCAGTATTTAGAATGTTTCATCCTCTGATGACGCTAACTTGGTTAGTGAAACGATAGTCAAATCTTTTTAAAATGTGTTGTGGTGATTTGGGGTCTCCAAGTGTACTTACAATTATTATACTCAAATTAAGTTAGTCTAAAATACTAGACAAGACATGATTCTAATTTTAATCTAATCATATCATAAAAGAAAGTAAAAGGCAAAAATAGAGACCTGCGGTGGGTAGATTGACCACTCCAGATTGTTGAATTTACCTTTAAAAAAGAACTTCACAAGGCTAGTCATCTTGGACCAGTAACCGTCTGCTAATGGATTCAAGCAGTAGGCTTGAATTGTGTGTTAACATAACTCATTACTTGTATTCTATGATTGACACCCAGTATTGAAGGTGTAACCCAATACTAATCCCCTGAGAATTGAAAAGAGCAATCTCAGTATTATTGTGACACAATAAATTAATATCCAAAATTCGCCGTTTTTAAACGGGCACTTGCTTGGACTTTCCACTAGATAGTATCGTCTTCAACACTGATCTCAACAAACTCCACCCATATAGGTACTTAGATTTAATTTCAACCAATATAAAGTCAAATATTGATTCGGCATTTTGAATTTATCACGCATGTAGTTTTGTTCGCAAGTGTCTTATACTGAATAAGCCTGTCTTGCTTTGCATACTTCGGCAACAAGTCCTTGTTAGAATATCGATCGATCTACTACTCACATTCTTATAGGTGTAGAATTATTTTGGCAGTTAAAACTTCTAATGCCTGTGTCTCTCATTCGAGTTATTACGGAACTTTCTACTACAAACAAGGTCTTCTTTAACAGTTTTTTTTCTTTGGAATCTGGGAATTGCTGGTGTCATAGTAAGACTTACATGCTCTTCGATGTTATAATATGTTCTTTATATTTATTGATGTTCAACTGGCTTACAACGCAATTCTATTTAAACTGCTGAGAACGAGTTATAATTTAGAAAAATATTTGCATTGCTAAAATGATCGAAATAGTTTATAGCAAAATTTTCTTTTATTTTTAAAGCCGTTAGGACACATATGCTAAGGCATGTAAAGATTTACTAATATAATTATACAGGGCGTTCATTCATATGTTGGCATTGGCTAGATATATTTTAGGGTCTTAATAATAATTTGAAAAAATCATTTAATAAACGTCACGCTTGGGGTCACATTTGACAGTAAATTACCTTTTGAGTTTCATGTTCATTCTGTTATTCAGTCTGCTACAAGAATGCTGTGTTTTATAATGTGTAATTGCAAATCATTCCAGATACCTAGGGTATTGATGTGATTTTTCTCTCTAATGTAAGATTAAAACTTGATTATGCGTGTTGGATATATTACCCCTATTAGTTCCTAAATATCAATGTAACAGTAGTTTTAACTGCAAATATGACTTCTAAGAAAGCTTTCAATGAAAAGGCTTCATTTTAATGTAATAAGTTTCACCTACCACCATAACATTTTCTCTGGTTTCTTTTTGTAGTGAACGATCTGTAGATTTGAAATTATATTTGGAGAACACTGACTCTTTAGCATGGTGTGACATATCAGGACGTAAACTGGAACCACTTCCAGCACACACAATGAAGACATTAGAGTTTAAAGCTATTCCATTGGTACCCGGCTTAAGGCCAATATCAGGAATCAAGCTTCTAGACATGTTCCTTAAACGTACGTACACGTTTGACGATCTCGGACAAATTTTTGTTACCATGGATGAGGAGAATTTAGATTGTAAGCTTGTATAAAATAAATTAAGAATCAAACTGTGCAATTTTACGTTGTTGGTGCGTTCAGTATTTATTTTAGAAATGTATACATAGATTTTAAGAAAAACTGATATAATGTGTATAAATACAAATTCCTACAGCTTTATTGTAGTATTTTATAAAATTGTTTACTATTTAAATAAATATATATTTACTGTATTGACATTCCAATAACTGGCTTTTTTTAAATTTTGTATTACATCTTGTTTCCTTAACGTTGGTCTATTTCCACTACTATGATCAATGACTGACACCAGGGAGCAGATGCACCTCAAGATCCTGGAACTGCTGTCGAGCCCTTTCCTTTCTGTGAGGAGTTCTGGTGCCAAACATCGCATAGTACATGGGACCCACAATTTTGCGCCCCCTTTCGAAGGGTACAGTGAATCATACAACATTGTAAAGCAGAAGTATAATGACTTATTAATAAAGGCTATGTTCAATTATATTTACAGAAAATAGATGATTCAAATAATATGTGTCTAGGACACTAAAGGGGACCACAGAAACAAGGAAAGATAATAATGAAGTTCAGGTGGCTGGTGAACCTTCCCAACTAACTAATAATATAAATGAAAATCTGGTGACAGCAGTCTCTACATTGTTAGGTGAGATGAAACAAGTCAGAGTTCAGATGAAATATAGACAGCAATTGTGGTCTATTTACATTGTTCCACTTACTGAATATGATGTTATATAGTCAGAAAGCTGAAGAGGAAAAAAGCTGTGGAATTGATGATGTCCCTGCTGCAATAATGAAAACTTGTATATTTCAGATATGTAGGTTAGGTTTGATTGTGAGTGGGCCATACTGGTCCCTCCACCGTGACCATAAGGTCTATTGTGGCTCACGCCTAATAGTCTATATTTCGCCCAACAAAGCCAGCCTCCTGCAGAGGTCGATAATCTTTGTGGGCGAAAGCTGATCCAGATTTTCCGGAGCAAGCTTTGTCTTGCCAAAGAGCAGGTGTCTAGTCCAGTCCGCTGCCGGACAGGAACATAGTACGTGCTCTGCTGTCTCGTCACTCTCCATACACAGCCGGCACTCGGTCTCCTGACCGACTCCAATACGGTGCATGTGGTGACGCAAGCGGCAGTGTCCTGTATACAGGCCGACTAGAGTACTCAGTTGTTGTCTGTTTAACTCTAGAAGTTTTTTAGCCCTTGACTCAGACAGGCCATTTATGAAGGCCTTAGAGTGAGCTAATCCTGGAAGATTTTGCCAATACTGGATTGTGATTCTTTCTGTCCAGGTCTTTAAGGTGCGTTTTGCTGTGCATGATGTTATCCCCAGCACCGGTTCTGTTCCGACAAAGTCTCTCTGGGCACCACTCCTGGCAAGCTTGTCGGCCGCAACATTGCCACCATGGTCCGAGTGACCCGGTATCCAGACTAGCGACACCTCGTTACAGCTGCCCAGTTCGTTAAGGGCAGATTTACAACTCCATACCGTTTTTGAATTACACCGGTAGAAACCAAGAGCCTTTATTGCAGCTTGGCTATCTGCATATATCTTTATCGATTTGTGTGTGCACTGGTTTTTTATACTTTCCCTTGCACACATCTCGATGGCATACACTTCTGCCTTGTGTATGGTTACGTACTTGCCGAGGCTAGCTGATAGTCTAGCATCGGTGCTGCCCCCATATGCGCCGGTTCCTACTCCCATATGTCAGAATGTGAAACATTGTGAAATGTACGACAGGGACGCCATCTCGGTGCGGAACCAGGTAGTATGTCGTCACGACAGCTCCAGTTAACACAAAATGTTATAGATGGGGACTGTGTACAAACTAGCAACGTAAATTATCAGCCCTGGCCCATTTCTTTCCTAATACCGGGACAAGGTTTGCGTCCAAAAGCGCAAAATTTTAGCATGCGCTTTGATGTTCTTTGTAAGTATAAAAAGCTGCTTACAAAATGAGAATGGTACTGATAGGTAAGTTACTAGATGCATCATTTTTAGTATCGATGATTTCGCAGGTTACTTGGTCAATATTTTTTTAATAAATAGCACTTTAAAGCTTATTTCTGCATTTCTCATATTGTATGTTTCAAACAGGTGCAGTCTCCTGCTTAAAATTAGACATACCTATGTTAGTTAACGGTCCAAACCTATCGAGCTTAATTTACAAGCGGCTTGCTTGTAGTCGACCGGATTTCAGTGTAGTCTTGGAAAAGCTAGGTTCATATACTCGCGAATTGCGAAATCGCCGCGAAACGTATTCCAATTGTGTATTTAAAATTATATCGTAAAACTGTTGTTTTTTATTAGATTTTATAAATGTATTTTAGAAATTTTTGTGCGCATACAGTTTGACACAATCTAAATGTCTTATTCACTTTTAAGTTTGTGTAGCCTCAATGTTAATTAAGGCTCCCCCCCTTATTATTCTCACTTAGTATGTGCTTATGTATGTAATATGAAAATAAAAAAGAAGTGAAACAGCAAGTGAATTTATATACTTTAGTGCTGTATTCGATATAATCTGAAAAAGACATTATAGGCGATAAAGTGGAATGTAATTCGGTAAATTTACAGTTTACTGCACGGAGGGTTTCTAGAAAAAAAAATCAGAAACTTGCTTAGAACCATCCTTGTATGCACAAGCCACAAAGCAAATGTGTTGCAAACAACCCCGAAGAAAGTTAAGGGACCAAGAATGAATAGGGGTGCTGGACGGGGTGGAAATATGAGCGGAAAATACAAAAAAAATAATTCGGGACGCAGCAAGTGCGTTATGGTAGCGATTTTCATTAAATGCTTCAAATTTGAATAACTGATCAATTCTCTATAAACTTAGAAAGTTGAGTTTTTGGTGGAGTAAGATACTTACGAGGGCAACATACCAATCAAATGTCATCAAAATAACTTGGTTATTGTTTTGTGGTAGATTTTTTTTTTTCGGATTTTTTTTTAAATTTTTGCAGTATCACCATCGATATCACTCTATTAGCGAATTATTTTAAATAAAAAAGGCTTTTTTTAAAGTAAAAATTCGATAATAAGAACAAAACAGAAATGTCACTACCTAAAAAAAAAAAAAAAGAAATACGAAACAGGACAGTGTTACCAGGCGCGGGTCACCCATCCAACCACTGAGCACGCTCAAGGTTGCTTAACTTCGGTGATCGCACGACAATGGGTTTTTTCAACGTGATATAGCTGTTTACTTGAAATGTTTATTTATCCCAGGTTTATATATTCATTATTAATTTTTAAGTTTCTATTTTAAATAAAGAATTAAATTATTTTCCAATTTTGCAATATTTACACAATTTTTAACAGTCCTGATTGCATACCTACCTACTGTTCCTGTGTGAAATAATTTAACATAACTTATTTTAAAGGTTAGGGTCTTGGACAACTCACTGATTTCCCAATATGATCAAACAAAGCCATGATTTAATTCACAAGCTTTTCATATAACCTAAAATTATTAATTGAAAAACAACCTATTCTCTCATTAACCTAAAAATACAAATAAATTGGTATGACATATGACGCTACATAAACTGCGCTATTTTGCTATAAGAATGCAAATAACAGAACAAATCAGTAGCAATTTAATTTCTGACCACGTGACCAAGAATTGTGTCGATTGTCATTTCAGAATGCCAAATCTATAGATAAATCTCCCTAGACTAAATTCACAAAAACTGTTATTGTAAAAGTTTTTTATTTAGTTATTGTTTGGATCACAACTTAAAATCAGGCTCAAACTCTTTAGTTGCCGATTTTACCATATGGCTTTTTGAATAACAAATCAATTCTAGAAATAAATATTACCGTTAATTTTCTTAACGAGGGAAACTTCCCAAGTGTGTGTAATAAAATTTTGAAACTGACAACTCTGGCTGTTTTAATTTTTTAGGCAGATTTTGTAGCTTTCCAACATTCAAAGAAAACAAACTAAGACATCCGTTATGTCAACCTCTCCCACGCACATTACACAATGCCTTAATAAACTTTTAGGAGCGTGTTGTAGCTTTTAAATTTCTTTAATTCAGTAAGACGTGTTTTCATTCGAATGCTTGAACAGTATAGTTACAATATGGTTCTACTCATTTAGATTAAAATGAGTGAAACTTTGTTAAGTAGTTACTGCAAAAACGTGTAACAACACAAGTCACTTAAGAGGTTGAAGGTTCACTTTTCTGTATTAGTTTAACAGAATTAAACATACTTGTGTTTTTCATAATGTATGTCTTAAAAAAATTTTGTTCAGAACTTTTATGATGTTAAAAAAAGGTATTCAGAGATGGGTGTCTTTCATTTAGAGTATTAAGAAAAATTCACTAGAGAGACCTGGAAATGTCAGGCAATTTGATTTTTGATTTCTGCTTGGCGGACCCTGTATAAACTGTTGCTTCAACATTTTCCTTTTTCTATGTGAAAATTCTTTTAGATCATTTTTGTTAAACCATGTATATAAGAATTAAATATATACATTGATTGTTGTTGCCATAATTTGGTGAAACTGTTCCATACTAAATACAGACACAAATACATTTTCTCTGGCTTCACAAATGCTTGTTACGTTCTCTGCAACTGGTTTCGTCTTTTACAGCATCATCAGGCAGAAGAAAATTGAAAATGTTGATATGGATAGGGTATTTTAAGCCAGAATTTCTTTGAAAAATAAAATTGACAGATTAGTTTCTGTATTACGAAAATATCAACATATACAGGGTGTCCCATTAGTGTGTAATTCCTCTATATAGCCCTTACCCTTAGAGCTAGCGGAAAAAACTTTAAACAAAATTTTCTTGTGATTATGTAAGCTATATCTAGAAAATATATTCAGCTTTGTGGAACTTCCGGTTGCACCAGAAGTAGCTATCAACTTCATTTTTTTAAATGGAATGTTATACTTTTTATTGCATTTTTGGATAGAGATTAAAAAATAAGTGTGACTTTGTGTATCATTCCCTATAGCTATCTTTGATATTTGTGAAAATATTACGACTTTATTTTTTTTTAGCTCCGATTTATATGTTACTTCAAATGTATGCTGTAGGCTGAGCTTTGAGTTTCCCTGCCTTAAATTCGAAATATCAATAGACGACATTCAATTCTTTCAAATAGTTGAAGAATAATTTATTATCATTGTACAGGGTGTATTTCTTTTGGGTTGCAACATACCTAACTTTAAGTGACATAACTTGTTATTTTCAAATGGAACACCCTATATTTTATGGATTGGTCAGGTAGGTCATTCAATTCTGCATCGATCTAGTATAGGTTTCCATATATCTATAGTTGATAGTTTTCGAGTTATAGTGGTTTGTTTTACTTTCGCTTGTAAAAACTGTATTCTGTCAGATAGAGGAGGCACAGAGAACGTAACAACTGATATTTATTGTGAAATGACAGATAAACGTCACTAATATTTCGAATAGTTCTAATGTATTGTCTTTTTTAGATTGTTTTTTATGAAAATGACTGTAGTTTATTATTATTGTTGTATATTACATAACTATAATAATAATAATAATAATAAACCACAGTAATTAGCATCAAAAAATTTTTCGAAATAATATATTGCATACCATTTGCAATTAGCATATACAGTTGGATTTATCATCAGCAATTTGCAACGGAAATTGCTTCATTGACTTTACTAAAGTGTGATTCATTCACCTCACTGTCTGGGAAATTTGGGTCTTTAATGTGCCCAACATCGCATGGGCTTTACGCCCCCTGGGAAGGGTGGAAAGTGCAGATTACCTTGCTCAATCACAATGGCACAACCTCTGTTGATGTTACTGATGTACCTAAAAAGGGAGGAGAGGCCCACGTTTTTCCCCCTGGACCACCATGGCTGAAAATTAACCGTTTACATTTCCGTTTTCCTACTGCTTTCCGCAAAATATGTCAAATATCGGTTTATGTAGATGACACCATATTATAATTTATTTACATTATAAAAACATTTGTGCACCCCTTGATTTCCTTCTATATTTAAAATGACCCTTGCTAATACACATCTGGCAACAATGCACATCGTACAGCGTCCACTTTACATTTCGATTTCACCCGAATTGTTTGTTTACTAAAGAGGTGTCTACAACACAGGATTACCAATATTATTTTTCCATTTCATAACAAAACACGTCTTTGTAGAAACTTACAAAAAAAAAATTGGGAATATTTACTCAACACTGAAAACCATTAATGTTTTAAACTTTTAATTCATAAAACTGATCAGATACCTTGTCTAAAAACATTAGTTTAAAAATGTCATCATAAAAATTATGGTAATAGTCACATGCTCTTTGACAATCAGGCGTCCAATTTACTTCTAGTAATTTTGGTTGTATACAATTGTCTTTACTCCATTCCAGCATCAAATCAGCAGCATACAAAGCTCTTGATTGTGGGCTCTCTGCTATACCACATGGTGGTGTTTCTTTAACGGAGTATCTTAAAACCATCTTGAACATATTATGTATTGATTTCTCAACATCATCCCACAGAACAGCGGGATACTGGTTTTCCCATTTTGTTTTAAATTCTGAACAAAGCATACGATGCAGCTCTGTGTTTTCCTTATAATTCATTACAGTAAAATGCTTTTCATAATCAGTAAAATCATTAAGTTCAAAAGGTTTATTTGCAAACCTTAAAAAGAACTGTTTATATACAAAAGCCTTTAATGGTTTTACACTACACAAAATAATGATATATCTTATATCAAACTTAACTTTTCCACCACATTCAGGTCTGTAAAATAAAACTGGGTTTTCTATATACTTCTGTGCAATTTTTGGTGGTCCTGCAACTGAAAGCGAAGCAATCAAATTTAAATTATCTGTGACATGCGTATCAAGACCTCTAGCTAAATTATAAGGCTTTATAATCCAAGTGTTATTTAATTTCTTTTCTTCCCTTTGCTGATAGTAACTAATAAAATTTCCTATTTCAGTCACTAAATTGTAAGTGGTGGGTAACCAAGCTGGTTCTGAACCACCCCTCCTACATGTAATACTCAACAAGTCTTTTATTGTAATAACATATTCAAAAGGAAATTGATTTACAAATTTCTGAGGTGTTTGAGATAAGTCAGCATAATCTTTAAAATGTCGAGTATACCATAAAATGTTAGCTTCTTCTTCATTATCCACTATCTCAAAGTTCTTGTCTTTCAAGAATTCTTTTATTAAATCATATTCTGTAAAAACTTTATATTTCTCATCATGATTAGGTCTCTTTATGTCAACTGTTATGTCTGGTAAACTTTCCTCTATATGACCCTGTAAGAAATAGTCTGCTCCTGGGATTGGGGCTTTGGTGGGTAGGTGTTTAAAGCTATGAGGTTGCCATGGTAACAGAACAGCTGCTCTTCTAATAGGATCAGTAATTCCCTCGCTGCGGTCTCTAGCCATCAAAGTTCCACCTTCTATGGCTTTTGTAGGAAATAAAAGTGAATATGATGTTTTGTCGTTGTGATAGAAAAATGGTACCATTCGACAATTGGGTTCATCACTATGCATCACAGCACTACCAAGTTCATCCATGATATACCAATATGGTAAAGCACCTTGCCACTGGGTATTACGTATTGAGTAGGAACCACAAAGCTTCCACATATGCTTAAATATTTCTTCAATAACTTCTTCCAGATTCCCTTCTTGACTAATATCTAACATGTTGCATAAACGAGCTCTTGTACTAGAGAGAATGCGTAGATCTGTCTTGACATCTGGAATATTAAAGGTCCAGGCATGATCAATAAGAAAAATATCATTTTCATCATTTGCTTTAAAGTCTTTACCAGCTTGAAGTACCCAAACAGGTTCGTGATCCAATCTTTCCTCTCCCAGGTCATAATCTACACGCATCATCTGAAAGCTTGTTCCAGCATCAAATGTATAATTGGTTAGCTTCTTAAATAATGTACCCCAATAAAGTACTGGAATTCCTGAAGACATTAATTGCTCCTGATGTAAATTGAGAAATGTGTCCAACAGTGGTGTATGACCCATTGTTTTTTAGTCCGAGTCAGGTACTGATAAACAATAATTGAAGCTGATTACTGTCTTGCACAGTAAGAGTAAACGAAAAACTAAATCAGTATTTTACTGTGCTCTCTTCACCTAAGGATATTTTTTATTTTGTTTCTTCGGTTTCAGTTTGGTCACTTGTCTTTCAAGTTTCATATTATTTATTTATATGCATTACGCATACACACTGCATACACACAAACTGTAACATGCATGATGCATGTAACCTTAAATTTTAAACCAGTGTTGCTGTCAAGCCCAATGACATACAGAACGTCATTGGTCAAGCCCAAATAATTTGTAATAGAATCTACAGATAATCTTAATAGCTTGACAGAAACCTGTAATAGATTTTGTCTTCATAGAATCGATTTTACACTTCTTTGTCTTTACTCACTTCTAACACAGATGGCAGCACCACTTATCACATCCACCTTCGATCAGGTTACTACATAATGTTCGAGTTCACCAGGCGCCAAGAGTTCAATTCTTATGTCAATAATAAAAAGGGTAAAACATTTTTGGACATAACAATTCAGCTGCTGGTGCCTTGTTAACTCACCTAATAGTGATGGGCATGGCATAATAGGACGATTTCAATAATCAGAAAATCCTGTTTCGAATATTTCAATAACAGGATGATCATTCGAATATTAATCGGCCCTAAAATGTTCTTAAACAAATTTTTAAGCAGTGCAAGAGAAGAAAGAGCGAGAGTGAGAGATTCAAATATTTGAATTTTAATTGTTTATTATTTGTAGGTATAAAAAATCCGAATGATAATTGTTTCATCTATAATTAATTGGTATACAATTAAAACAATGTTTGTTGTTTTTTATTCACCCGAATTTACTGTTGAGCCAAAATTGCAAAGTGTAACAGGAAACTAATTTTTTCGGGAACATTTAAAGTTTATTTTCGAAACATTTTTGCACATATTGAAACAATAAAGTTATTTTAATGAAATATGGGACATTGTTTCCCTATATAGGTTATACTGGTAACCAAATTTGTTGCCTGCTTTCTTTAAAAAAAACACATATTTGCTATTTAAAACATTTTAATTAAAATTCGCTACTATAACGCACTTGCTACGTCCAGATTTTTAATAGTTAGTGCTACGGGCGCACCGCACGGAAGATTTATCTGGCATATAATGTTAAACATAGGTATGTAGCAATAGCCACTGCCTATTCCAATCTAAGTCCACAGAACAAGAAAGAAGAAAGTAAAAGCTGTCAGAGGTTTCAGCTGTCAGTCAACTGCTAATTGTCAAATAAACTACTATCCGCCTGTCCGCCATTGTGTCATTTGTAAGCTTGATGCGTGACTAGTAAAGGAAACGTAATTTTTGGTTTTTAGATGTTAAAGTTTATATCAGCAAATCAGTAATAGTGCCCAAAACCAACAGAAATGGCTGAATACTTGGCTTCAATTTTCGGTACTGAAAAAGACAAGGTAAACTGTTCTTTTTACTTCAAAATAGGCGCTTGTAGACACGGCGACCGTTGTTCTAGAATCCACAACAAACCAACCTTTTCCCAGACATGCCTTTTACAAAATCTTTACGTAAATCCTCAAAATTCCGCCAAATCTGCCGACGGCAGTCATTTAGTAGCAAATGTATCTGACGAGGAAATGCAAGAGCATTATGATAATTTCTTTGAAGACGTCTTTGTTGAATGTGAAGACAAATATGGGGAGATCGAGGAGATGAACGTTTGCGATAATCTTGGAGATCATCTAGTGGGTAATGTCTATATTAAGTTTAGACGCGAAGAAGACGCTGAGAAATCTGTTAATGATTTAAATAACCGTTGGTTTGGTGGTCGTCCAGTTTATGCAGAACTAAGCCCCGTTACGGATTTCCGAGAAGCTTGCTGTCGCCAGTATGAAATGGGCGAATGCACTAGGTCGGGTTTTTGCAACTTCATGCATTTGAAACCGATTTCAAGAGAGCTGCGCAGATACCTCTATTCACGCCGGAAGACTGGTAAAAGGCGTTCCAGGTCTCGATCACCAAAGAAGCGTTCCCGCTCCAGAGAGAGAAAATCGTCTCGCTCACCTCGTCATCGTTCTGGTAGAAGTGGAAGATATTAAAATTAATTGAAAGGTGTATTATGTTCATTTAATTGAAGCAGAAATTTCATTGTAAGCTAGTGTAAGTTATGATTTTTAAATAAATACTTAGATTGTCATGTGTAGTAGCATTTATATTATTTTAACATAATATATCAAGTAAAGTAATTTAGCAGTAAACGTTTGTTACCTTTTACCTTAAACTAAGGCAGTGTTTTGTTAAGTAAAAGGTGGTGGGCCTCCGGCCGTTTTAAAACATACTTCTACCTATTTAAGTACACTTTGAGAACCCAAATTCCCACAACACATCTTTTTAAAGACCTGATTATCATTTTCAGTGTCATCAGAGGATGAAAAATGTTTCATCCTGTGATGATGCTAACTTTGTTAGTGAAATAATCATCAGGTCTTTAAAAAGATGTGTTGTCGTGATTTGGGTTCTCCAAGTATACTTATTGGTGCTCATCACAGGTTCCAATTTTCGCTTAATACTTCTACCTTTTCATATTTTTAGATGATATGATGATGAGTTGGATTATTTCTATTTGGATATGGAAACATGTATGATTCACCATTTATTCCCTGAATCTTTTGAGAAAGTTTCACATCTGCTATATACAATGCTCATCTGATAAGTTATGGGTAGTATCCTTTGTCTACACTACATTAGCAGTGCAACTCACACCGTTTTATATTAGCAAGGAGCATATGCGAGCAGATAATCAAGCCAGCCAAAAATAACTTCCACCAATTAATAAGAGACAAAAGTCATCTCATGTCCAAACAATACCCGAAGTTTCTAGGCTATAGGTAAAATTATATGTAAAAATTATACCACCAGCTCCTTGCTTTTGCCTCGTGTCAAATCAAAGGAAAAGGCTGATGTTATTTGCTTCAAATTACATGCTTGATTCACAGGGAAAGAGTCCACCAATGAGTCGAGTTGTAAAGTCAAAAATGGGAGAAATATTTTTCAGACGTTCTACTGTTTAGCACATATTGGAAAATTGAGACTTATTATTATGCTTTTATTGCCACAATTCTTTTCATACATATATACAGTTAACATAATAGAATAGAATAGAATAACTTTATGAGCCACAAGATCACACAAAAATGAAATTGGCCAGTCAAGATAAAAAATCATACATAAAGCACATGCAAATGTGAAACTAAAAATTAACAAAAATACATACACATCTAAAATACACAATATCTGTCTATCACTAAAACAGTGGATCACCTGGCCATCGAGAATCTCAACTGCGGCACTACATTAAAATATTCATCTGTTCTGTATAGACAAGCCTGTATTAAAAAATCTCTAATAATTGTTTGGAATTTATTATTAGGTTCATTTCTCAACCACCTTGGGAGTGCATTAAAAGTCGACCCTAACCGTTTTAGTTTTATTTATCCGATGCCTCGGTTGGATTAAATTATCTTTATGTCTGGTGTTACAACTATGCACTTCAGCATATGTGTCAAAACTTATCCTGTTCTCTCTCACCACCAACGATTGTCTGTAAACCACCAATGAGTATAGTGGCATTGTGTTAAGTTCCTGAAAGATGGGTTTACAGTGAGCACAGCAACCCGCCCCGACAACACCTCTGACAGCTGCTTTCTGCAACACAAAGAGTCTATCCAAGTGCATACTCGCTACATTTCCCCATGCAAGCAAACAGTAATTCAGACGTGAGTAAAACAACCCATAATAGGTGATCAAAGCTGCCTCAGGTCCAGCCATTGCAGAAATCTTACGCACTGCATACACTGATGAGGCTAGCCTACCAGCCAACGAGTATTTGGCTCCTCCATACAAGAGCAGGGTCGATGTTGAGACCGAGAAAATTCCTAGCAGTGTTCGACTCATTAGAAGTGACCCTGGCATGAAATCTAATTAAAGCTGTCATCCTCATTGAGGAACAGTTCATTATCATTAAACCAAGCTCTCGCCTCACGAAGAACATTGCCCACAGTCTTATTGACATCACTACCAGCATTACCAGTGATAATAAAAGTTGTGTCATCTGCAAAGAGGGCTGTTGCTATCCTGCTCTGTTGGATGCCATCAGGAATGTTAGGAGGAAGATCATTTATATATATATATATATATATATATATATATATATATATATATATATATATATATATATATATATATATATATATATATATATATATATATATATATATATATATATATATATATATATATATATATATATGAGAAAGAGAAGTGGCCCCAGTATAGAACCGTGAGGCACCCCTCTATGAATGTATCCCACTTCACTGTATTTCCCACCATGAAAAACTCCGTGTTCTATTATCAAGGTATGACTGCAGCAACTCCAGACAGGCTCCCCTAATACCATAATGACTCACCTTTGTCAAACATATTTCGTGTGAGACACAATCTAATGCCTTTGTTGAGTCTGCAAAAACTGCACAGCACTGTTTTCTCTGTTCAAAAGCACAATTTACGATCTCTAGAAGATACGATATCGCATCCATGGTGCTGCATCTCTTGCTGAAACCATACTGATGTTCATAGAATAGATGGTTTTCTTCAAAGTAACTATAAAGTTGTTGGAAAATAAGGAATTCGAAGATTTTTGAGAGTATCGGCAAAACTGAAACCTGCCTAAAATTGCCAGGATCATTGCAGTCTCCCTTCTTGAAAAACGCAAGTACCTTCGAACACTTGATCAACGCAGGGAAACAACCCTGCATGATGCAGAGATTAAAGATATGTGTCAGTGGCAGAGTAATAAAATCTCCAGACCTCTTAATGACATACGAGTTCATACCAAATATATCCTTTGATTTTGTATTTTTAAGTTTATTGATAGCATTCCTAACATCCTCCTCAACAACTGGTTTCATGAATATGTAGTCATGATCCTTAAGTAGATGGATCCCGTCATTTCATGAATTGACGGTGCTTATTGCTGTAGGCTCCTCCTGACCTGACCTACCCTGAGTGTTTTGTGATGTCAGGCCAGGTCAGACAGGACCCTACAGCAATAAGCACCATCCGGCAATCCCACTCTCGCAATGCATGAAATGACTGGACCCGTCTACTTAAGGATCGCCATATACAGTTAACAATATAAATTTTATGAGAACATCAAAAGGGTTTCAAGATGCAATGGAATCACAGCAATAGTTAGATTAAAATGTGTGCTTTCGAACTGACTCCAATTTTATGTCTCCTCTTTTTGATGCCCTATAAGATGGAGTTATTTCTGTCTTCCTGAAAACAAGCTTGAGCTCAGCTTGTCCCTAAAATGAGAAAGAAATCTGATGTAGGGAACTATCATTCTATCATTTTGTGTAAAGTTATCAATATAAAATGCCTTGAAAAATCAAACACACTGAATGATGGTCCATATGGATTTTCTTAAAAGTAATCTACTGACAATATTCTGATACACGTCACTCATTTGGAGTTCTACTCTCAAAAAAATTAGAGAAAGCCATGTAATTTCATTGGATATTTCTACATTCGATTGGGCCTTTATGTTGTGTCACATACTTTAATCAGTTGAATACAGTTATTAAAGTACTTGACATAATGAACCTTTCATTAGAAAATTGATGTGGGATTTTTAATAATTATTATATTATTACTTGCAACAGACAAGACTAAAGCACCACGACAAATTCAAGAACAATAAAAATAGTTTGACAGAAGCAATAATGAGCTGTCAACTCCAAGGCGTTCTCAGTGGCGGATTTAGGCTTGCTGCCGCCCTAGGCCCTGTCTGTTGCGCTGCCCTTTTTGAATAATAAAACTCAATTCATTTTGATTCAATGTTATTATTTAAATATATTTTTTTAATTGAAATATAATTACAAAACAATACAAATAAATATTTAATAAACTCTAACGAAATGAATAATAAGCACTTTTCTTAAATTATAATGTATTGCTCAATTTTTGAATCTTTTCTTTCTGGCTTTCGTCTGTGCAAAAACATCGACTATATCGTCATAAGACTAGATGCATTCTCGCAACAATTAGAACCGTAGACCGGTTTCGCTCTCATTAGAGCTCTTCAGTACGGCATACTAATTGTAGCAAAAATGCACCAAAAATAACACGCCTGTAGTATAGTCAGTCTTAAAACACTAAGTGAGTGGTGAACGTGTCGCCACCTAGTTCGGAACCAAGTACTATGTTGTCACGCCCGCTCCACAGAGTGTTAAAAATAGAGACAGTATACAACTAACTAACAATTTAAAAAATTGTTAGCCCTGGCCCATTTCTACCCCAATATAGGGACAAAGTATGTAAGACTAGATGCATTCTCGTTATTTGGAGCGGGCGTGACAACATAGTACTTGGTTCCCAACTAGGTGGCGACACGTTCACCACTCACTTAAGTGTTTTAAGACTGGCTATACTACAGCCGTGTTATTTTTGGTGCATTTTTGCTACAATTAGTATGCCGTACTGAAGAGCTCTAATGAGAGCAAAACTGATCTACGGTTCTAATTGTTGCGAGAATGCATCTAGTCTTACATACTTTGTCCCTATATTGGGGTAGAAATGGGCCAGGGCTAACAATTTTGTAAATTGTTAGTTAGTTGTATACTGTCTCTATTTTTAACGCTCTGTGTTATTTGGAGCGGGCGTGACAACATAGTACTTGGTTCCGAACTAGGTGGCGACATGTTCACCACTCACTTAGTGTTATATCGTCATAATCAATTTCTTGAAGTAGTTGAGCTTCAATAGACAGTAATGCCAAAGCATTAAGTCTATCTTGGCCCATACTTGCGCGTAAATAAGTTTTCACCCTTTTCAAGGTGGAAAAAGATCTTTCTCCTGAACAATTCGTAGCGGGAATACACAAAAAAATACTTAGAGCAATATCTACATTCAGATAAACATATCGAAGATTCCGAGAATGCAATACATTGCATATTTCTTGTGCAGAACGTACATCTTCCGTATTTGCTAGGTAATCTTTGAGTTGATAATGTAAATGAATACATGGATTCCCAAAAGTCTCTTCCAAATCATCAGGATACTTATTAACTAGTTTATTTGGAAGATTTTTCAATTCATTTGTATCTATTTTAGGTAAATTATAAAAAAAATTGAAATTTTCGTAAAGCTTCTGATAAGCACTTTTACGTCCGGCCAATTGTACACTCAAAGTATCTAAAATTCGGTATACACATTGGTGCGAAATTTTTCTTGTCCAGATAAAGGTGTTCTTTCATTCACCAGTGATTCATCTGCTTAAATTTTTTTGGTTTTCTTGTGACAGGTATCATAACGATAATAATCTTGAACTGCAGATAGGGCTTTGGCTCTTTCTTCATATTCGGAGAATTGTTTGTCTCTCATGTCTTGAAGAAATAATGCCAAAGAATTTTAGATTTGCACCACAGCTGATAAATCAGCTTGAGATTCCTGAAGCTTCTTACTAGCAGGATTAAAACGATATAAAATAACATTCCAAACACTGACTAGAATTGCTGTTTCTAGATGCTGTAATTTTCGCTGCAATCCCGTAGCTTCAGATCGCGTAGTCGGTTTTTCATCGCTGTTTTAGGAAATAAATTCCAGTGCATCAGTTATTCCATAACACATAACAAGCATCATGTCGAGCAGACCAACGAGTTTGAGGAAGACCCTTAAGCCTTAAACTTGTACGTTGCACCAATATATTCCAACGATGTGTTGATATAGTAAAAAAATTATAAAGTTCTTGCAAAGTACAAAAAAAGTCGACTGCTTCGGTTACGGATTCAGCTGCACAAGTTCCTACTAAATTCAACGAATGGGCAGCACAAGGAACATATTCTGCTAATGAATTAATCTTAATTTTAAAAGCTTTACATATGTAAGAGTAATTTCACTAAAGACACAAACAGTAAAAAGGGATTTATACATTATTACGGCTCTAAAATTTTGGCGTTCTGAAAAGTTTGCCGCCCTCCAAATCGTGCCGCCCGGGCCTAGGAGTAAATCCATCACTGGGCGTTCTAGAAATTGTAACTTCCCTAAGAAGTTATGGAGATGGGTACATTTATCGTTTGTGAAGGTATCAATTTAATTTTCTGTACTTTGTAACTACAAAAGTACCTACTAGTAATTAGAAAAAATCAATGTATGGGGTACATTCGATTGGGACTTTGTGTTGTGTCGACTGGGCCTTTGTGTTGTGTCAAGTACTTTAATCCATTAAATACAGTTATTAAAAGTACTGGACATGACGAACCTTTCATTAGAAAATTCATGTGGCATTTTTAATAAGAATTATTACTTGCAGCAGATAAGATAAAACAGTCCGACAAATTCAAGAACACAAAATATTTTGACAGAATCAATAATGAGCTGTCGATTCCAAGGCGTTCTAAAAATTGTAACTTCCCTAAGAAGTTATGGAGATGGGTACATTTATCGCTTGTGAAGGTATCAAAATCAAAGTACAGACAATTTTCTGTACTTTGTAACTACAAAAGTACTTACTAGTAATTATAAAAAAAATCAAAGTACAGGGTGTTCTAAAGGTAAGTATATTGTGATATTTAGTTCCAAATACGGACCTGTAATTACATTTTCTCATGATCTAGATGCATACAACGACAAATAGAAAACTTAGCTTTTGAACATAGTACTTATTTAGGTTAAATAATCTTTAATAGAATTTAATAAAAGTAATTAAACTGTATCTTATCCAACTTGGTGCCCCAATATATTAAAAAATAACAATTTGAATTTAAAATGCGGGTACTAAGATCGTCCGCAAAAATTTAAAAAATCCTGGACACAGCAAGTGCGTTATGGTAGTGAATTTTCATAGAAATGATCTGACACTAAATATTTTCTTGTAACATAGAAATCTAAATTTTAGTGTATAGTTTACTTTTTATACTATAAACCTACCTACCAAATTTGGTTATCATAGCTTTTTTATTTTTTGAGATAAAATTTTTTTTCGAATGAAAACTCAAAATTTTCCCGGAAAACCTTGTCCGATTTTCCTGACTAACGAACTTATCCAAGCCATTTACAAAAGGAAGGTACGTGCCAAATTTGATCAAAATCGGCCCATTATTTTTTGACTTATCGGTGTGATATATGATATATGATATATATATATATATATATATATATATATATATATATATATATATATATATATATATATATATATATATATATGTATGTATATATATATATATATATATATATATATATATATATATATATATATATATATATATATATATATATATATATATATATATATAAACATATAAAAATTGAAACTTACCCCGGATATGGGTTCTAGGGGTCCTAGTTCGTGCTCATTTGCAATTTTTTTTTCAAAAGTCGGGATCTCCCCATTAGTGAATTTTTTCTTCGAAAATTCACTAAAAGTACATCGTTAAATTCAATTTTTTACGGTATTTATATATATATATATATATATATATATATATATATATATATATATATATATATATATAAACATATAAAAATTGAAACTTACCCCGGATATGGGTTCTAGGGGTCCTAGTTCGTGCTCATTTGCAATTTTTTTTCAAAAGTCGGGATCTCCCCATTAGTGAATTTTTTCTTCGAAAATTCACTAAAAGTACATCGTTAAATTCAATTTTTTACGGTATTTTTAAATATTGCAAAAAATTCTAAATATTCAAATATATAGGGTGTTGCTTTTGAGCAGAAAGTATTTGTAAATTTTTAGTAAAGCCGGAACCTGGATTTTCTTTATTGATAATACCTTAATCGATTTGACGGGACAGGGTGGGAACATGTACCAAATATCAAAAAAATATACACAGTGGTGGAAATGGTATGAGCCAATAAAGAAATGGGCAAAATTGATAAAAGACCCTGTATCTCGATTATAAGGGGCCAAAGACTAAATAATTATGGGTTATTTAGAATCACCGGTGACCTCTATCAAAAATTAAAATATTTACATTTCCCAATGAAACACCCTGTATACATGTCACCTCAGACATAATATACAAAATAAATGAAATTTGACTCGTAATTTATATTCATAAAAATATATAATTGAACAAATTCCTTCAGAGAGTAGTCCTCTTGCAAGATCTTCTTCGTCTTTTTAAATTAAATAGTTTTAACTGGCAGCTGTTTTATATCTATTGGTATCTTGTTATATATCTTTAAACACATATAATTTAGACTAGTTTGGAAACATTTCAGTCAGTGGTATGGTATTATTAGATTATTGCCACCCCTGGTTCCATATGAGTAAAAGTCAGAGTTTGGGAACTTATCTCCACTCTCATGTGCGTAAACAGCAAAATCAACTATGAAAACACAAGACAATGTAAGTATTCCCATCTTCTTAAATAGATCCTGGCAGCTAGCATGACAAGGAGGGCTTGTAAGTATTCTTACTGCTTTCTTTTGCAACAAGAAAAGTTTCTCCCTCTCAGGTGATAAATCCCATAACAATATGGCATAGGCTGCCACAGTATGAAAATTACCACAGTAAGCAGCCAAGACAGTATTAACTGTTGCTGTCTGCATCAGTTTCCTTATAAGATATAATGTCCTGCAGAGATTGGTAACCATGAAATGAATGTAGGATGACCAGAAGAGATCTGCCGGAAGATGATGCCTGGGAATTGTACTTTCGATACTCATGCAATTTATTAGCTGAAACTGTGATTATTTTTGTTTTATCTGTGTTAAGTTTCATTTCATTGTCTTTGAACCATGTTCCTGCTTGTCTAAATGTTAGCTGGATTCTATCACTCACATCCTGAATGTTGGAGCCTATATTAATAAAGGATGTATCACCATCAAAAAGAAAAACTTGATCTACTGATAAATTCTACGGTAGATCATTTATGTATATGAGAAACAAAAGGGGCCCCAAAGACTGAACCTTGGGTAACTCTTGTTCCAGATATATTCACTCCGACACTTCATCGTTCCATCAGATCTTTTGTTTTCTGTGTGTCAGATATGAGACCAATAGTTTCGGTGGAGGTCCTCTTTTGTCATAATATGTGAGCATTTCTTCCATGATATGGAGTCGAATGCCTTTCCCAAGTCACAAAAGCTGGTTACAATTTTCTTCTTTTCGTCAAATCCTATAATAGCAATCATGTTATAACATCAGCGATCATTGTAACAGTGGAAAAGTTTTTCCTGAAGCCATGCTGTGTTACGCTTTACTTTTTAAGTCGGGTTGAATTTTAATAATCTAAGCAAATGCTTTACCAACTTTTTAATGGCTACTATTTTTTTGATTGGAAATGAGCGAACAAAATATCGTCACACAGTTATGAGAATAGCTACGTGGTAAACACCGCTCTGCCTTCTTGTTAGAGGTTTTTAAGAGAAATATTACTACCTGACAGTAAAGGATTTTATTCTTTTACTTTAACGTCGGCCTATTTCCAGGGAGCAGTTTTACCTCACTAACCTGGAAATTTTACCGAACCTCTGCCTTTCTGTAAGGAAGGCAGGGATCTTTAACGTGCCCAACATCGCATGGACACAGGACCGACGGCTTTACGCCGCCTCCAAAGGGCGGAACGTGCAAACATTCAACTGGCTCAAATACAATGCCAGAACCTGGGTTGATGTTAATTTATTACAGTTTGTACCTTTTTTGTATGTGATATACAAACTTAAAGCAAAGGGCATGCCCTTCATTCCTGAAGCACAAAGAACAGCCTGTTCCATTTGAAAAAATTGAGTTGCGGCCGTTTAAATTTTTTCAAATCAGTCACTATTTGAGAGCTTCCTGCATATAGCATCTAGATTTTTCGTCAACTAATATAAACGAAAACCTTTCTATCTATTGGTAAAAACGCCGTATCATAATCTTTAATGTGTGCCAAATAAAATGTGAAAACTTGCAAAACAATTGAAATAATTCGAAAACGATGAACGCTATCAAATTTATTTTTCTTACAAACATGCATTACAATTCGATGAAAAAATAAAAAATGCACTAGTATAAGGGATGTTCGAAAATAAGAAGAAAATTTCTTTGAACAACGACTTATGGGCCACCTGTGATTGTCAAAATACTTTTGTAAGATGCAGCCGAAGACACCCTATAATTAATGTATAGGTACATTTTTTTCTCGTGTCTTGTATAATAACGATTATATTGAGCTTTACCGTAAAAAGGCGTCACCCCGTATGTATGTAAACAGATACAAATTGAGACTTACCCATGTGGGTTCTAGGCGGCCTATGGTGGGGGTCGCGGTGGGGTGTCCGCAGGGGAGCGTTCTGCCTCCCTTGCTCTGGTGCCTAGTCATGGACGGCCTGCTAGCGATGCTCTCGGGAGGGGGGTAGGAGTTACAGGGCTATGCGGACGACATTGTCATCATAGTCCGAGGAAAGGTTACACAGTCAGTGTGGGAGCGCATGCAGACAGCACTGAAAGTGGTGGAAAGGTGGACAGTTGGTCAAGGGCTCGGGGTGAGCCCCGAGAAAGCAACCGTCATACCGTTTACGAGGAGGAGGAAGTGGGAGAGCCACATAACTCTTACTATATATGGTAGGAACATTCCAGTGGCCAGGCAGGTAAAATATCTCTAAGCTAACCTGGAATGGTCACGTTGAAAAAATACTGCGTAAGGCAGTCATAACCCTAGCCGTCACTAGGCGGCTATATGGAAAAACGTGGGGACTAAGACTAGTATGGCCCACTGGCTGTATACAAGGGTGGTCAGACCATCGTTAACATACGCGGCACTGGTCTGGTGGCCTAAGGTGACACAATTCAGTGCCAAACAAAAACTAGGCAAGATCCAAAGGATGGCTTGCCTAGGCATCACAGGGGCCATGTGTTCAACCCATAAGCCGCCATTTAGGTGTTGCTGGATCTGCCCCCGCTACACTTAGTTATTATGGGGGAGGCCAGGCTAGAACTATACAGACTAGCCTGCATAATGGTAGACTGAAGATCAACCCAGGCTTCAGGGGCCATTGCAAAATTCAATATATCGTGAAGGAGCCCATGCTTGAAATGAGGTCAGACTTCGCGAGCCCACGAATCTGCAGGGAAAACAAGTTTACAGTGCAAACATGTAGGCAGTGTCGCTCAAAACTGCTGGACTGTAAACTTGTTTTCCCTGCAGATTCGTGGGCTCGCGAAGTCTGACCTCATTTCAAGCATGGGCTCCTTCACGATATATTGAATTTTGCAATGGCCCCTGAAGCCTGGGTTGATCTTCAGTCTACCATTATGCAGGCTAGTCTGTATAGTTCTAGCCTGGCCTCCCCCATAATGAGTCCCGACCGCGAGGCATGACGGGAGGAGACGCCGGGCATACCACGGGGCGCGCTCGTCTGGTTCACGGGCGGATCCGGCGGTGACCGTGGGACGGGGGCAGGTGTTTATTCGGAAGGACCGAGGGTAAGTCATAGGATTTCCCTCGGAGCCCATGCAATGGTATTTCAGGCCGAAATGTGAACAAGAGGAGGGGCTACACCAACAAGTGGATCCTCATAGCGACAGACAGCCAGGCAGCCCCTTAAGGCTTTAAGTAGCCCATGGGTAAATTCCAGGCTGGTGAGTGAGTGCCGAGACGAGACGAGCGACCTGGCTGGGCAGAATGAGGTCACCCTCATCGGGGTGCCGGGTCACTCGGGGGTCAAAGGCAATGAAGAAGCTGACAGTCTCGCGGAGAGAGGGTCAGCAGAACCATTTATGGGACCAGAACTGGTTCTGGGCGTGACAAAGAGCACAGCCAGGGTAACCATTAAGTCATGGGTCAGAAACGAACAGAAGGTGTACTGGGCAGACTGTCCAGGGCTCAGACATGGGAAGTCAGTAATTGACGAACCTAGTTCAAAGAGAGCTGTGGAGCTGCTAAATCTTAGCAGATGACAGCTCAGAAACATAACAGGTCTCTTGACGGGACACATGGCCGTCAAGAAACACCTGCATAAAATTAGCCGGTTCAAGGGGGATCTCGCATGCGAACTCTGTGGCGAGGGGGAGGAATAAGCCCAGCACATCTTGCGCGAGTGTAAAGCTCTGGACCGGAAAAGACAACTGATCTATGGTCAGTCTAGACCGGAGACAGAGCAATATAAAACTTCACCCTACCAATCGCTGTGCAGACTAGTTCAAGGCACTGTGATTTTGGAATGGATGGTGTAAAAAGCCTAAGGGCATGCACAATAAGCGAAAGGCTGCAGTGCTATCGGGGCGGCAAAGTCGTGGACGTACCCTGAGGGAAAAAACACTTGTGTACTGTTTTCTGTTATGCAAATACCTTTTCATTAAGGTCAACGGTATCCCATAAAACCCACAGATTCCAACGTTTGACAAAGAAACCCATGTGTGTGTGTTTTGTTTCTTTAACGTCGGCCTATTTCCGCGACTATGGCCAATCACCGACGCCAGGGAGCAGTTTCACCTCACTATCCTGGAAATTTTGCCGAACCCCTGTCTTTCTGTAAGGAGGGTAGGGATCTTTAACGTGCCCAACATCGCATGGACACGGGACCGACGGCTTTACGCCCCCTCCGTAGGGCGGAACGTGCAGTCATTCAACTTGCTCAAATACAATGCCAGAACCTCGGTTGATGTTAATTTTACAGTTTGTACTGAAAAAGTGAAAGGAGTACGCCGGGATCGAACCCAGTACCCTTCGGTTCAAAGGCACACGTTCTTACCTCTGAACCACCGAGGTTCAAAGAAACCCATGATCAAAACATCAAATGCTCTAAATATATTTACAAAGACTTTTTTTCTCATAGCGGAGTTGAACGCTTTTTACGCAGGCCGGTGACTGACCCTTCCGCGATCTGACACCAACCGGCACTGTGGTGAATCCCCTCCCCTCCAGGTCGGGACTACTCACTAAACACCCCCTTCACACCTAGAGACGCGGCGGAAAGCACTAACTGGCATTGCTTCACCACTTCCCCAACTCTTGTTCTCAAAACTTCTACATCCCATCTTCCTCCTCCTTTGACTTCATTATTTCCACGATCCCTCTCTCCACAGTATTCCATAACTTTTACTTCCCAGCATATGCTCCACCACATTATCTGCAGTTAAATCTATGCCAATTTCTTTATACATTTGTGTGTTATTTGCGACCACCTTGCGCAAGCAAAGACAGTATGTTCTGGCGTATATCTATTACCACAATACATACAGTTCTCTTTGTCGACTATATTTTCATTTTACTCAGGTAAGACCTGAAACGCCCATGACCTGACAGAAATTGGGAAAATAATAACCCACCTTCCCATGCTGTCTTGAAATCCATGTCTGTATGTTTGAAATGAATCTTTTTGTCCACTGGGATGTTAACATTTCCTCTTCCCATTCTCGCTGCCACTCCAGCATTGTTTCCGTTCTTGCATTCTTTTTTTTTCTTGTCTTCTATTTTCTTGTCTTTCATAAGTTACCTCCCTCACCAATAAGTGTATGGGGATCGGTCCTGCAATCACCTGTATTGCTTTTGTTGCCACTGTTTTATAAGCACTTGCTATTCTGATGGATACGTTCCTCTGTGCGCCCTCAACCTTTTTTCTACACCTTGTCTTTAACAATATGGCCTTGCATGTTGGTGCACCATACAGTATGATTGAATTTACCACACTACTCAGCCATCTCCTTCTCCTTGGTTTTGGTCCACAGATATTTGGCATCAGACGCCCTAGCTTTGCAACCATAATGTCTGCTTTTGGCACTACTCTTTCTATGTGCACACCCATGTTCATGTTATGTCCCACTTGTACGCCAAGGTAGCTCAGGCTTGTCTGCGACTGAATTTCTGCATTACCCACCTTGACGGTTATACTGTTTTCTGTGTACTTCGTCCCACTAGCACTATACTTTCAGTTTTGTGAGGTGCGAGTTGTAGACCACTTTTTACAACCCAGTTTTCCACCCTTGACACTGACCAGTTGATATTATCTTCTATGTCAGCCTTATCTCCTCCGCTCACAACCAGCTCCTAATCATCTGCATAGCCTATAATAGCGTGCTGTTTACGGACGCCAGACTAAAAACCTTATCGTAATACAAGTTCCACAGTGTTGGTCCTAGGATTGACCCCTGGGGTACGTCACATGTGACCTGCATCCGATATTTATTTCCAATCGTAATTGGCTGTCTTCCAGGTAACTACATACTATTTTTAGCAGATATGGCTCAACTTGCCTCTTTCTTAGCACTTCGTATATGCATCTCCATGGTGCTGTATTGAAATTTAGGTCCAATCACCACAAAGCTGTTTTTATTGCCTTCTTTCCATGCTACGTCCTGTACCTACTTTACAACATCCATCGTCGAGTGCTCCTTGCGGAAGCTAATCTGGTTGTCTGCTAACCCTTCTCTTCTCTCGATTTCCCTTATCAGTCTGTTATTTATTACATGTTCATTTAATTTTGCTATTCCGTCTTTCAGGCATATGGTTCCATATGACTTCGTTCGTCCTGTTTTCTGTGGTCTCTCCAATAACACCAATCTAGCAGTCTTCCATTCTGATGGGAAATTTCCATCACTGAATAGTTGATTTATCAGAACTTGTAATATTTCCAGTTTCTGTTCTGCTACTGCCTAACAACCTCGATTGGTATACCATCATGACCTGCAGCTTTACCAGATTTCATCCTTCGTCCTACTTCCCTTATTTCTTCATCCGTACGAGGTGGAATATCTGCAGACTTCACTTCCACTCTTGGTCATTCTTTGACTTCGTGTTTAGGGAATAATTCCTGCGCTATCTTAATTTGTTAATCATCGCTTATTGTCACTTGTGTTCTTGTACCAATTTTACCTGTGACAATCTTGTACCCTAGTCCCCAAATATCATCATCTATTTCTTTACAAAGTAGCAGGCTTGTTTCTTTGCCTTTGTTATTGCCGTCTTTAATTTCTTCCCGCTTTCACTGTATTGATTCTGTGTTTTGTCTCTATCAGTACTTGTGTTTTTTTTCTATTGACACTACAAAGACTACCAGTGCATTCTATATACTTGCTTCCAGTATGTTTTGATAAAGGTTCTCTGGTGCTTTTGTTTTGAGTTCCGCTAATAAAGTGAACTTTGGCGAACCCAATTTATCCCACTTTATTTTCAACCTGACCATAACTCTTTTAGTGACATAATCGTCAGGTTTAAAAGTATTCTGGTGAATTGTGCTCCACAAAGTGTATTTGTTAGTGCTCATCACGGGTTCTAATCATCACATATTGAGTTCTACTATTTTGACTGTTATCAGTACTTTTATTATATAGGTTAGGTTAGATTAGGGGGGTGTGGTCCCTTAGGGGGGGTGTGGTCCCTTAGCCTGGTCGTGCGCTGATCGTTCTCTTGATCGATCAGCGGGTGACTTAGCTACTGGACTCCTAGAGACTGGCTCCACGTGCCACCCCTGGCGCGACTGTCGGCAATGGGAATAACGCCCAGGGCCGATGATCTACTAAAGTCTCAAACCTTCACACACACAACATACACACGCATACAAACACAGACACGAGACACATAGATCGGGTTGGGCTTCTCGGCCTTCGGCGCGGACTCCGAGGAGGGGCTCCGAGCGGAGCCTGCTCTGGACTGGCAGCGCTGTGCAAACCAGGGCTGGCACACCTGGCGCCGTATGGACAGTACAGGGGCCCACCCTTGCCTTGGCCGGTGTAGGGGGCTGCCCTATCATCCATTCGAAAAATGCTCGATCGTGTCAGCAGCACCGGGTAGCTCCGGAACAGGGGGTTAGCTGCGCGTTTCGGGTCGCCACGGCGTGGCCGCAGAACCGCTCTCAACGGTATCAAGTCTCATCATGGATGAAGCGCCGGGGGGCGGTGGGGTGACCTCCCGTATCTATTCGTTCACCAAACCATAAGCACACCATCACACAAATTTTTTCTAGCAACCATGGATGAGGACATAAAAGATATAGGTAACGTGCCAAAAATAAGCGAGGAGGTAGTAGGTGGAGAGATCCCTGTCTCTCTAAGCAGTTCCATCAGGGAACTGGAAGAAACGCTTCTCCGCTCTCCTGGCGGGGCGACCGGGGTGGAACCGTACGGGTCCGTCGGGGACGTTGCTGCCGGGGGGAGCGACGGGGGGCGAACTTCGTCGGCTGCGAGTCTGGCCGGGCCCATGGACGTGTCCATGGGAGGGGCCGAGGACGAGGAGTCGCGAAGGAAGCGGAAGAGAGGAAGGAAAAGGAAGTGGAGAGCCCAGAAAAGGAGGCGAGAGAGGGAGGAGCTGAGGCAGCAGCGTCATCAGCGGGGTGTTGGTCCTCCAGAGGCGCAGGCTGCTTCGGCAGCGGCGACCCCGCAAATCCCCTTCGCCTCTGCGGCCGGTCGGGCTGCTTCTGAGCCGGGTGAACCCTCAGGGATCGTCAGGGCTGGGAAGCTGCCGGATCGGGCGGCAGGTGCGACGACGGCACCGTGAGGCGAGAGAAAAGGAAGTGAAGGCGATTGTCCTGCCGACGGGACTGGGCGAGGGCCGAGGTGTGGGGGAGGGGCCGAAAGGCTCTACCCCTGTGTCGCCCCCCGGGCGGTCGGCAGAGAAGCAGGAAAAAAAGAGATCTGGGGCGCAGCCGAGCCCACAGGAACGGAAGCTGGACAGGCGGCCACCGACTCGGGGGGGACCATCAGGCTCTCCACGGTCGAGGCCGCCAGGCTGGCCCAAGTCAACTGGGGGCGCGTACGCGAAGCGCCCAAGACCGGAAAAAGAAACACCGCCGGAGAGGCAGGCCAAGAGGGTTAGCTGCGGGTGTGCGCCGGCGGCCGGGGGGGGAAGCGGCTAATGTGTCCCCACTCCTTCGGGGGCGGGGCGCGGTCGCGACCCCAGCTGCTGGGGCGGACCCTGGCCCCTCGGGAACGTCAGGTCCGGCGGGTAGGAGGGAAATGCAGGTAGTCATCACCTCCAACAGGGGGGATGGCGTAGTCCTGACGGAGGAGGCGGAGCCAATAAGGAGGAGTTTGCTAGCGGGGATGTTGGACGCCATGACGGTATCCGACAGGACGTTGCAGCTCCGCTTCCGCAACTCTGGGATAGTCGATCCGGGGTGGTTCTTGGTGACCGCCGAGGATGACGAGTCCCTGAGTTGGCTTCTCAACGGCTGGTCCGGGACGACGGTGGGGGAGATCGCCTTCAGCGCCGTAAGGGCAGGGGGCGCCCCATGGCCGGTCCGGATCGGCTTTTGGCTCAGAAGTCAAGAGGTGGACCTAGAGGATGTTGTCAGGATGCTTGCGCTCCAGAACCGCTCGCTCAATGTTGGGCAGTGGCGGCACTTGGAGACGGCAGGAGGACCTGGGGCATGGCGTCTGGTCTTTTCGGTGGGGCCTGAGGTAGCTCGCGAGCTGGACGGGCAAGGCTGGCGGCTGTACTTCGAGTTGGTGACTCTGAGTGTAACCAGAGTTCTGACATGGAGTGCGGTCGCCTCCGCCCGGCCTGCGGCGGGCGAACGGACAGGCTCCGACCAGGGGAGGCCTCCGCCCGAGCGGCGTCGCGATTATATTCGCGGGGCAACTGCGGGTGGGCCAGATCAACCTTCAGCATAGCCGGGATGCCACTGGGGAGCTAGCAAAGCTCCTCGCAGGCGGTCCAGGCGGCGTAGTGTTGATTCAAGAGCCTTATGTGTTTAGGAAGCAAGTTAGAGGGCTTGGAGGAATTGGCTTCAACATCCTCATCGGTGGTGAAGCACAAGAAGAACAACCAAGGACATGCATACTGGCGTCGAGGGATCTGGACGTGATGTTGCTGCCGCAGCTCGGGTCCAGGGACGTCACAGCAGCTGTCCTGGAGTATAAGGTGAGTAATATTAGGCTTAAGGTTCTGATGTGCAGCCTTTATGTTCCCTACGATCGGCGGGGGCTGCCTCCGTCGGAGGAATTGGTGCGTATCGTCGATTACGCGAGGGAGCATGGGCTACAACTGATAATAGGCTGCGATGCCAATTCTCACCACAGATTGTGGGGCAGCACGGATACCAACCCACGCGGTGAGGCTCTGTTAGAGTACTTGGCTACAACGAACCTAGAGGTATTAAATAGAGGTACAGCTCCAACGTTTGTCAATCGTATCCGACAGGAGGTGATCGACATTACGTTAGCGAGCAGAGGAATAACGGAGGATATATCTAACTGGAGGGTGACGGAACACATATCAATGTCTGATCATCGTATGGTCAGCTTTGAATTGGATGTGGACCGTGAGAGTCCTCCCCCAGGAGAAATCCAAGGAAGACCGACTGGGATGCCTATCTAATAGGCCTCGGTGGGTCGCCAAGGAGCCCAGAGGGGAGTAGACTCTCTATAGAGGCATTAGATAGCGAGGTCGAGGCCCTATAGAAGGGAAAATAATGGCAGCCTACGAGGCCGCGTCACCACTTAGGGGGGAACCGTCCATCAAAGTTAGATGGTGGAACAAGGATCTCGCCGTACTACGCGGGCGGACTCGGAGGGCCTTAAACCGAGCCGTCCGAGAATCGGGTGAAGCGGCCTGGGACGAGTTTAGGACTGCCAGAAGGGAGTTTAAGAAGGAATTACGCCGGAGTAAGCGAGCTGGTTGGCGCGCGTACTGCGGGGAAATCAATTCCCTGCCTGACGCAGCCAGGCTGGTGAGAGTACTCAAACAAGAGTTAGGTAGTAATGTAGGATCTTTAAGGAAACAGGACGGGAGCTGGACAAGCATCGGTGAGGAGACCCTGCGTCATCTCGCCGAAAGGTCAGCACGCGTACCAGCGGGGGAAATCGACGGAGACGGCGCTCCACGCTGTGACGCGGAAGGTGGAAAGGGCTCTACACTACGGGGAGAGCACATTAGCTGTGTTCTTCGATGTGGAGGGGGCCTTTGATAAGGCAAGGACGGATACGGTCTGTAACGCCCTACAGGAGAGGGGAACGCAGAGGTCCCTAACAAGCTGGGTGGCGAGCATGCTGGAGGACAGGAGAGTGTCGCTGACCTTGAGGGGCCGAGGGCTGGACGTTGGGGTGACGGGCGGCTGTCCCCAGGGGAGCTGCCTTTCGCCTCATCTATGGTGTCTGGTCATGGACGGCCTCTTGGAGCGGCTCTCTGAGAATGGCTTCTACGCCCAGGCGTACGCTGATGATGGGCTGGTCGTAGTCACCGGCAAATTCCTCGGCGTCGTCTGTGAGTGCATGCAAGCTGCCTGTAGCATAATCGAAAGGTGGTGTGGTGAGCAGGGACTCTCCGTAAACCCGGCGAAGACGGAGATGATCCTATTTACCAAGAAGAGGAAGGTAGAGGGGTTCAGGGCGCCCGTGATGTTTGGAAAACCTTTAGCTTTAGTGCGGGAGGTCAAATATCTGGGGGTGATCCTGGACCCGAAACTAACATGGGGGTCGCAAATAGAACGAGTTGTGAGGAAGGGAGTAGCGACCCTCTGGCAGCTGCGTCGTGTGATAGGGAGGACCTGGGGAGTTAATCCCCGGATCCTTCATTGGATCTACACTGCGATCGTCAGGCCGAGAATCCTCTATGGGGCGTTGGTCTGGTGGTGTGGTGTGAACCAAACAACCAGCAGGAAGCTGGCCAAACTCCCAAGGCTGGCTATCCTGGGTATCACAGGCGCTATGAGGACGACACCCTCAGCCGCGCTAGAGGTCCTGTTGATGCTGCCACCGCTTCCCATCTGTATCAGAAGGGAGGCTATGGCGTCGCATCTTAGGATCCGGGACTCAGGTAACTGGAGCGGAGAGGGGGCAGTAATAGGGCATGCAAGAGTCGCCAAGGAGGTGGAAAAGGAAATTCCGATTTCCGCCATAAAGGTAAGGGATGCCGAGGACGATATTAGGTTGACTAGGCCATACACCCTCAGGATCCCCAGTAGGGATCAGTGGAGGGAAAATGAGGTTGCATTCCAGCCCGCAAGCCTGGTCTGTTTCACCGACGGATCGCGGCTGGAGGACCAGCAATCCTCTGGGGCAGGAATATACATCGAGGGCCTGGGGGTGCGCGAGAGCTATGCTCTTGGCGCATACACCACGGCATTCGAAACAGAGGCGTATGCTATCCTGTCTGTGGCCAATAGACAGGATGTGAAGATGAGTCCCGAGAAATGTGTGTGCATTTGCTCGGATAGCCAGGCGGTCCTCCGGGCAGTCTGCGCGGCCAGAATCAGGTCACCCCTGGTTCAGGAGTGCGCTGACGCCCTCAGAGGGCTAGCCAGGACGAAGGAGGTGCAACTGGTGTGGGTTCCGGGACACTGTGGCGTGGCGGGGAATGAGGTGGCGAATAATCTCGCAAAGCTCGGTTCCCGGCGGCCGTTATGTGGCCCGGAGCCTGCGATAGGCATAAGTAGGAAGACAGTCTCTGTCGTCTTAGACAGGTGGACCGAGGAAGCAATGGAGAGGCACTGGGGGTCGGTTGATGGCTGCAGGCAGGCGAGGGACTTCGTGGAGGGGCCGGACAGAGATAAAGCTGTCTGGCTACTCGGAAGGAGTCGACCTACGCTTCGCCGCATCCTCGGGGTGCTGACAGGCCACTGCGCCCTTAGAAGACACCTCACATTGATAGGCGTAGAGAGGGATCCCATTTGCCAGGAATGTGGCGAGGATGAAGAAACGTCCTACCACTATCTGTGTGAATGCGAGGCTTTTGGGAGTCTTCGAGCAGAATTGTTCGGATCAAGGACTCTGCAGAGGAATCAGGTAAGTACCGTCCAATTGAAGACCGTCATGGCCTTCATCTCGAGGTCGAGGCGGTTTGGCGACGGAACCGAGGAAGAGTAGAGCATGGTTGCTGGGGTTGGCAAAAAGGGCCCATTGTGGCCTACTTGCTTGGCGTTGGCCTCCCCACCACTGCTACTACTACTACTACTAGATTAGGTTTGTATGTGAGTGGGCCATATCGGTCCCTCCACCGCGACCATACGGTCTATTGTGGCTCACGCCTAAAAGTCTAAATTTCTCCCAATAAAGCCAGCCTCCTACAGAGGTCGATTATCTTTGTGGGCAAGCTTTATCTTGCCAAAGAGCAGGTATCTAGTCCTGTCCGCTGCTGGACAGGAACACAGCATGTGCTCTGCTGTCTCGTCACTCTCCATACACAGCCGGCACTCGGTCTCCTGACCGATTCCAATACGGTGCATGTGATGCCGCAAGCGGCAGTGTCCTGTATGCAGGCCGACTAGAGTACTCAGTTGTTGTCTGTTTAACTCTAGAAGTTTTTTAGCCCTTGACTCAGATAGGCCATTTATGAAGGCCTTAGGGTGGGCTAATCCTCGAAGATTTTGCCAATATTGGATTGTCATTCTTTCTGTCCAGGTCTTTAAGGTGCGTTTTGCTGTGTAAGATCTTATCCCCAGCACCGGTTCTGGTCCGACAAAGTCTCTTTGGGCCCCACTCCTGGCAAGCGCGTCGGCCGCAACATTGCCATCATGGTCCGAGTGACCCGGTATCCAGACCAGCGACACCTCATTACAGCTGCCCAATTCGTTAAGGGCAGATTAACAACTCCATACCGTTTTTGAATTACACCGGTAGGAACCAAGAGCCTTTATTGCAGCTTGGCTATCTGCATATATCTTTATCGATTTGTGTGTGCACCGGTTTTTTATACTTTCCCTTGCACACATCTCAATGGCATACAGTTCTGCCTGGTGTATGGTTGCGAACTTGCCAAGGCTAGCTGATAGTCTAGCATCGGTGCTGCCCCCATATGCGCCGGCTCCTACTCCCATATTGGTTTTGAAGCCGTCAGAGTGCCAGCAGAGATTGGCTCTCAATAGGGTCGTTTGATTTGGCACCCAGCCCTCCCTTTCCGGGAGAACGATCTACTGATCTTTGTAGGCATCAAGTCTGAGATCATTCCCAGAATCCCGTGACCATCAAGGAGTCCGAACCATTCCAGACTGACTACCTTCGACATGCTGTCTGCCGTTTGCTTTAGTCTGTATGTTGTCCACCTCGCCAACCTCTCCAACCATATGTGAAGAGATGGAATATTAAGGAGGAGGAGCGGCTGATGGTGCGGTGCTTATCGCTCCCGTTATCATCAGACAAGCTTGTCTCTGTAGATGAGCCAGTTTGGCCCTCGCGATACCACGAAGTGTCTTAGGCCACCAAACTATGGCTCCATATGTTATCATTGGTCTGATAACCACTACATAGAGCCAGTACATCTGTTGGGGGTTTGTTCCCCAGTTGTTTCCACAGATTCTCCGGCATGTCCACAGGGACAGTTCAGCCCTGCGGATTACATTTTCTAACTGTATATCCCAGTTGAGCTTCTTATCTAGGGTAACCCCCAGATATTTTGTTTGTTCCGAGAATGGAATCGTTTCCCCCATAAGAATAGGTGGTTTTAATTTGTCCAACCTTCTTCTTCTGGCAAATGGAACAATGATCGTTTTGCGGGGGTTCACTGACATCTGTTCCCTCCGGCACCAATCACTCACTACATTTAGTGTCTCCTGAAGAGTACTTGTTAGTTCCTCCTCATATTTGCCCCTAACCATTATGACTAGATCATCAGCATACGCCTGGACCTCAACCCCCCACAGCCCGAGGATAGCCAGCAAATCGTTCACAAAGAGAGACCACAGCAGGGAGGATAGAACTCTCCCCTGAGGGCAACCCCTCGCAGCCCTGAAGCCGACCACCACCCCCTGCAGCTAGGTAATAACGGTCCGATTGTAGAGCATGCTTCCGATCCAGCCACAAATGGTAGGTTCCACTCCTCTAACGATAGTGACTTCGTAGAGGGAGATAGGTAATGCATTGTTGAGTGCTCCTTCAATGTCGAAAAATGCAGCCACCGCCACCTCCCCGTTATCCAGGGAGTGTGTGATCTTCTCGACGAGGTTATTGAGCGCTAACTCAGTAGATTTGCCTGTTTGGTAGGCGTACTGGTGGGTATTAAGGGGGTTGTTGACTAGAATGCTCCCCCTAATGTGTCCGTCCAGTATTTTTTTCCAATCCCTTCAGGAGGAATGATGTAATACTGAGAGGTCTCACTGATCTGGGTAGGAGGTCATTACGTCCCAATTTGGGAATGTAAACCCCCCTAATCACCGTCCAGCTGGATGGAATATAGGTCCAAGCTAGACTGGCTCTATACAGCCTGATTAGGAATGGGAGGAGAATCTCCAGTCCATTTTGTAGTAGGACGAGAATCATCCCATCCTCACCTGGCGCCTTAAATGTCTGGAAATGTTTCACAGCACACTCCACTGCCGAGGCTGTAACTATTCTCCGAGCAACCCGCCAGTCCTCCCTCCGAGGGCGTTTAAATCGACCCTCGGCTGGCTGGACATATTCGTTGCTCAGGATCAGACAATCTGGGAAGTGTGTGTGTGCTAAGAGCTCTAACGTTTCTTTCCGTGATTCAGTATTATTATATAGGTATTATACTAATGTATTTACTTTATGAACATAATTTTTGTGGGTTTCAGTAGGGTAGGAAGTGGTATTATGTTTAGTGAAAAGTGAAAAACAAAGTTCATTATAATGTTTTATTCAAGAAGATTTAATAAGCAAAAGACAGTTTGTAGTAATACTAATAAAATACTTGTAAACATTCGGTAAATAGACAAAGGTACATATCAAACACTGATTATACAATATTGTGCAAAGAAATTGTCCTTAACTGGAAGCATTTTAAATTTTTTCTCATTAAATGATCGCAACTAAAAACAATTATCACAAAATAAATTCCTTGTTATCACCACATTTCTTTTATTCTTTTAATACTAGACATTTTCATTTTTTCGATGATATTTATGGTCTATTATTTACAGATATTCTCCACACTTATCCTAAATTTTACAAAGTAGTTGCATTGATAATGACTATAACTAAACAATTTATAAATTGCATTATACTTGAAGTTATACAGTGAACTCTCAATTAAATAACTTTTGCCACTTGTTAATCAAATTTTTATAAACCTGCAAAAATCTTTCTCAACACTGAAGAAAATTATAGTTTTCCTTTACCCAACTACACATATAAGCTCATTTAATCCACAATTAGACACCCTCGTGGCGCAGGTTGCTAGGTGCCGGCCTGCTAAGCGAGAGGTCCCGGGTTCGATTCCTGGGCGAGCCAATGAGAAGTTGACTTTGGAAAATTAGTAAAAATAGTGAAGGATTGCAAATAAATGTGCTAATGGCCTGAGATGCCGCAGCCAATAATATGAAATTAAAAAAAAAATCCACAATTAAAATCTGTTTCTAGTGAAAATAATCAAACAGTATAAACTTGCCAGTAAAAAGGATGTAACATTTTTTTCCAGAAATTCGGAAGGCTGTAATTTTGGTATATAATATTAAAACCAATATCTGGTTTCAATATTGAAATTTTTGGGATTTAAATTTTGTCTATGCATGTGTGAAAGCTCCACTACACAAGTCTTAGATTTCTGAGTGTGGACTTTGTCAACTGCACTTTTATTATTGTGTGCATATAAAAGATACAAAAGTTGAAATGACTCATCTTTTTTTCAAACTGATCCCAAAGTAGGGACAGTGCCACATACAATATCCACAGATTTACATCCAAAAAGTGATCAATGCTTCAGTTGTATCATACCTGACATAATGCAGAAAGAAGGAAAGGGCAGATGTAGGCAATTAGCTTGGTACCACAGATAAGCAACTAATACAGTGTGACTGCACAGCCAATGCATTAACTTCTTGTGGCTCTGATTATGTATTGTATACCACACTCTATCTTTATTATTAGTTTTATAGAATTCGAAAATAACATGAAGATACTGTTTTACTCATGGATGCAATGGTAGCTACTGCAGTCATAAAGATAAAATGACTTTATTAAAGATGATAAGTGCCTGCATCATATCACTGAGTAACTTTGAACCCGACCAAGCACATTGTTCCCCATTGTCTAATCTATCTGGTGACATTCAGCGACTATGTCAAACAGCCTTTGACATACCTCTCAACTTGTATGTCCAGAAAAAATTAAGATATATTTCTGAATTAAAAGAAAATGAGTATTGAAATTCATATATCAATCTGCATAAACTTAAGATTTACAGTACAGTAACTTCAGATTATGTCAAATCAAGTTATGTCTGGTCTGGTTTGATCAACAATCATTTAATGTTATATGGATTAATTACAGCAGTCATAATCTTACCTTATACAGATATAATAGATCCATGAATGTGTAAAGACGTCTATACAATATAGAAATAAGAAAAAAGAAATAAAAATGTTTAATTTTGCACTCGACACATCAGAAAGATGTCTCGAAACTCAGTGAATTTAAATATGAGTTGCCGAAGATATTTTCATGTTTCAGTTTTTTTCAACTGTGGTCTAAATTGTGCTTAATCTTCTCAAAGTCAGTTGATTGTGAGTTCACTGTTTTCACTATTGTCAAAATAGAGATTAAAATTATCAGTTGTTTTACACAGTAAAAAATAAATCAACCTCTCAATATGAGATTTAAATTATAACATACATGGAATCACATATATTCTAAATTAAGTAAATATTGAGACAAAACCAAACCAGACTTCCTCATAAGTGACTTTTTAACTCATGCTCACAAAACAGAGCGATTGTCAAATACACATGGTACTTAGCAACCAGTTTGGTTTTGTTTCTAATCATAAAGCAAAATTAAATATAACTCGAGATCTCTTATAAAAAATCAAAAGAACATTATAATAAATGGCCGTTTCAAAGTGACAGGACTCAATAATAATTCGCAAAGAAAAAAATTATCAAAGTAGGATAAATAATACCATTTAATTTTAAATTTTGTGCCACTTGTCAACAACCACTTTTAGGAATAATAGTGAATATAGAAAGAAGAGAAGAATGAAAATCAGGTAATTTCTATACAATGTATCTTGGGTAGTCTTCTACAAGGTTACAAAAATAAATTTCGTCTTTCACTTGATTTTAACACACAATTTTGTCAGATTTTCACAAGACAATTATTTTAACAGACTTGTTGTCCAAATTCACCTGGTAAATATAATTTTTGGGCCTGTGTTATATTTGTACGACACAACGGGCATGTTTCACAACGTTCTGCACATGTAGTACAGGCAACTACATGGGCACATGGTAGAAATACACAGTCAATTTGTTGGTCCATACAAATCTTGCAAGTCATTGATTCAAGCAGCCTGGTTAACCTGTCTTCAGAGTCCTGTAACAAAGAGAAAGATGCCTTTAGTATGCAAATAAGATAGGCCCATGATAGAGCCTTGTAGGACACCTGATTTATTAAAAAAACTGTTTATGATATCTCTATCATCCTGTATTAAAAACAAATAATTGAATTTACTTTTTTTAGACGAGTGATTTGCTAGCTTTTTAACTTATGTGCCTGGTTTTATCAAAAAAATAATTTATCAAAATTGGGAGACTAAATACGACTTTATAATCAAATAATATGCAAATCTAATTTAGGCAGTTTTTTGGAAAAACATCTTGGAATCATTTTCAATATTTTATAACTGAAGCCAAGTTAATTTTTAGCAAGCAACTTAAACTTTTTTAATGTTAGTGTGCAAAAATTTAAATTGAATTCTAGCAACAACAGTCACTCCAGATAATCCTCTCTAAAATGTCAATCTTACTAGTAAGAGCGGGCAAATCTGTCATTTCAAAGAAGACATTTTTAGTGGATTTTATTATTAAAAAAAAATATTCACCATGAGATCGGCACTTTTGAATTTTGAAAATATTTCTTCAAATGAGCGCAAACTAGCACCCCTAGAAACCATATCCGGGGTCAGTTTCAATTATATATATATATATATATATATATATATATATATATATATATATATATATATATATATATATATATATATATATATATATATATATATATATATATATATATATATATCACACCAGGAACTCAAAAAACAATGGGCCGATTTTGATCAAATTTGGTAAGTACCTTCTTTTTGCAAGTGGGTTGAATAAGTTCATTAGCCAGGAGAATCTGCACGGTTTTTCCCAGAAAATTTTGTGTTTTCTTTCAGAAAATTTTTTATCTCTGGAAATAACAAAGTAAGGGCAACCAAATTTGGTACGTGGGTTTCTATCATTAAAAGTAAAGTACGTATTAAAATCTAGCTCTGTAAGTTAAAAGACAAAAAGTTATAGGCATTTAAAGAAAAAAAAAATTGGGGTTCTCCTCAAAACGTCAAAGTCGCGATTTAAAACGTCAAAATTGACAACATTTAGGCAAATAACCTGAAACTAATAAGGGCTTATGTGAAAATGTCGCAAGAAAAATGTTTTACAAACCATGAAGTCTTAGCTTCAACTGTCATTTTACTAAAATATGACTGGAAAATTCATTTCAAACAGACCCTTTCTCTGATGTTTTGGCAGTAGTTTTAGCTATAGAGTTTATCGTTTAATGACATATAATTTTTGGCGAATTTTCATAAAAAATCAATTAATTTCACTAAATCCGTTATTAGACAAGACACAAACATTTTTTTTATACACAAATTACAATTATAGGGTGTCTTGAGCTACATCTTAAAAAATTATTTCTACAATCACAGGTGGCCTATAAGTCGTTGGTGATACAAATTTTCTTTTTTTTTTAATCGAACACGCCTTATGTTATTGCATTTTCCAACATATATAATGCATGTTTGTAAGAAAAGAAATTCGGGACGCAGCAAGTGCGTTATGGTAGCGAATTTTCGTTAAATGCTTTAAATTTGAATAGTTCAATTTGTTATTAACCTACAAGGTTCATTGGCCAAGAAACCAGTTTTTTCGGTAACATTTTAAGTTTACTTTCGGAATTTTTTGTACATTTTCAAACAATCAAGTTATTTTTATGAAACATGGCACATTGTTTCTGCTATATAGGTTATACTGGTAACCAAATTTAATGCCTGCTTTCTTAAAAAAAAAACATACTTTCTATAAAACATTTTAATGAAAATTCACTACCATAATGCACTTGCTGCGTTCAGAGTTTTTCATTTTAATTTCTAGCTAATAAAACAAAGTGTGTACTTAAAATAATTAACAAAGTTTTTCTACTTACTTTGCATTGGTCTCCCTCGTGCGTACAACCAGGCTTCTCATCCTCTGAAGCGATCTGCATTGCATTAACTTGGTACAAAGCCCTCCTAGCATTATCGTATACCTCCCTACAAGTTCTCCTAATATCAAACACATATTTCTTGCCCAGTGTAGAATCTTCATTGAAAATGGCTATAATGGTCCCCTTCAGATCCCTAATAAACTGAGTCGTTACAGCAGTCCTGACAGTCTCACAACTATAAAAGGCGTGTTTTTCAGTTATCGCCCTATATAAACTACTTGCTATGTGACTAGTATCCAATTTGACTTCCAATTGAAGAGCTTTATTGTCAACTGACAAATATTCTAGTCTAAAGAGACGTCTGTGCGATGAAGCTGTTATAATGTTATTGAAACCAATTACTTTCTTCTCTTTCTCTTTCTCATAGATGGTAATACCGTGGGGTCCAACACCAAGCATCATACTATCGTTTGGTTTACGATGGAAGATCTCTTCACCATACGATTCGATTTCTGATATCTCTTTGAGTAGCCAGTATTCTGCTGTTGATCTTTTCATGTCTTTGTATTTCTTGTGTTCGTTGATGATCCTTTGGAGTAGATCGTTTGGTTTATTTGCTTGATCTACTGCTGTTATGGAAGATGCCTGCATGTACATGTTGTGAGGAGGATGTAGGGAGTCATAGTCACCAGTTTCAGCTTGCGCTATTAAGGCAATCAGGCGGGAGGCACAGTCCCAATCTGAAGCTAGAAGGCGCTTCTCAAGAAGGTCTAATCTTGCATGCAGGTAGAACTGATGTCTGTAAATAAGGAGAAAGGCAAATTTAGTACTGAGATCACATCAAATATCAATCTTAATAAGGAAAGAATCAGTATGTCAAATTGTTGAGCACCTATAGTAATATAATTAATTATCTGATCTGGTAAATTTAAAATGTTGTTATGATATGAAAGCTTTATAGAAAAGATAGGATGGGAAACTTTATTGTGAGATTTATTTCGCCAACACAACTTTGTTATGTTAGAAGCATCTACCATTGAGCTAATAGTTACTAACATTTTGAAACCTTTATAACAATCCTTTATCAGAAATTATTAATCGGCAGTAAAACTATTTGGTAAGCTGGAAGGTAGAAAAACTTTCGATAAAAAGACTACAATACTTCCATTTAAAAAAAAACGTTTCCAAAAAATATGTATTTCCTACTGATGACATACAGGTGTTCCAAATAAAATTTGCAACCCCTAAATTGTACGATTTCGTCCAAGTGTGGGAAAACTGCTGACTCGTGATTCTCAAAAATCAATCGCTCAAAATTGAAAAAAAACATGATTGCATAGAGAATGACAGCAGCTTCAAAATGATGTTTCACTCGACGAATTCGGACATTTTAAGGGGTGCAAATTTTAGTTGGGACACCTGTATAACAAGTGTCAAGGAAATCAATTGAAATGTAACAGCTTATCAGTAAATAGGAAATTAGCTTTAAAACTTGAAAATTTAATAAAGGAAAAAAAAGTCCTAGTATCTTAGTAGCTACTTAATTTAATTTTAATTGGTTACAGAACAATAGTACTAAAAACTGTAGGCTAAACATATCACATCTATTTAAAGTGACACATCATAACAATTATTTTTAAAACTAAATGCATTCATTATTTATGAGCTGTCAAACGGATATCAAAACACACTGATAAAATTTTTAGATATGCATGGCCTTTCATCTCGAAATTTGTTTAATTTACATAAATCATCAGAATTCTGTTTAGATAAGAAAAATCATAAATCTGAATATAATTTAGATAAGAAATTAACAGCTTAATGAATAAACATTTTGTAACGGCCAGTGTTTTGGGTAAAAACAATTAATTTTAAATTAATCTCCTTTTTACAATTTGAATACATTAGAAGATAAAACAAATGCATCCACTGACAAAAAGTAACTCGCATGTATAGGAGGCTTAGACAAAAAAAGGAAGTTATCCTATTTATGCAGCCGATTTGGCTTTTTTGGATTATGTGTTACAAAATTTTCACCTTAAATATATTTTTTAAACTTAAACTGAAAAGACAAAAGTAGTATTCGTAATCCAAATACTAAAAAAAAACTTATGCACAGAAGACATTTAACGAGGATAAAAATGTAATTTAAAGTTTAATTCAACAGTTTTGATACTTGTATTAATGCATTTCCCACATTATTATTATAATGTTTTTAGTTTCTTTGGATTAAGTTTTAAACCTCTCTATTTGAGTTTTTTTTTTGTGTGAAAACTCCCTCGAACATGTTAGTCTTTAAACTGATGATCACTAAAAGCAAATCCACACAATGGTAACATTCATTATTTTAACCCAGAAATTTAGGTTTATAAAAGACATTCCTCTTATTTTGAAGATAAAAATGAAATGAACAATATGTTAAAAGGTTGTTTTGCTAGAATGATTTCTAAATGAATATGTAAAATAGGTATCTAACTGGATCAAGGTAGTAGTGTTGCATGAATAAAAAGTCTTGTAAGGTTTTTATTATTTACCTATCATACCTAAGGTAATAAATATATTTTGTAGTGACCATTGGATTTCAATGGTATAGAGGTGGAATTAATCTTCAAAAAGACTTTTATCCGTGAAATTTAGTTTGGTACTTTTTTATGCACGTAAATTGGAAACTTCATATTATTTCTTTCAACTGCCCCATTAACATTTGTGAAAACCTTTCTAAATCCTTAAACATTTCAGTTTCATAACCTTGTGTAATGTGGTAGCAAAGAACTGAGAGTGATAATCGAGACGGCAAAGCAAGCTTTCAATAGGCAGAATACTCTTCTCACTAATAAATATTTTAACTAGGAAGAGGTACATCAAATCACACGTATGAAATGTTACACCGTATAGTGCGGAAAGCTGGACTTCACAAAGCAGGACATGAAGATAATGGAAGCGTTTGAAATGTGGACATGTGGAGAATAATGACAAATACAAGGTAGACAGAAAGACGCATAAAAGTGCAGTAGCTGAGGTAAAAGAAGAAATATGCTCGCTGAAAGAAATTGAGAGGAGAATGCCAACATTTCTCGGATAATAAATGTCTGACAAGGTTATTTGGAGAACAGATACTTGAAAAAAAGGAAAGGAAAACTCTTAGAAAACCTAGCACAATCGATGAAGCCTCAAAGCTAGAATGACACTATAAGAGCTGTTGAATAGCTGACAATAGTTGCGACGACAAGGCGATATCGCGTTTAGACTGTGATGATAATTATTAAAAGATAATGATTTAGAATGTGTATAAATAAAACTGTAATCATACATTTTTTATACATAAAAAAAATATGTTTAGATTTGTACATGATTTATAAGGTGTGTGTGCTCATTTTTAAAACATTTTTTTTTTTGCAGTTTAAAATTTACTTTATAATAACTTAATTTGATTTAGTATTGCTTCGATTTTGATATGATTTATGTTGTAAATCCAATAGTTATGTAATGCTGAAAATCGGCACAATCTGTGCACGTGAGAGAAAAACCTGTGGACCGTATAATTAGAAAATGTATACGGAGAACGTAAAAATTAAAGGTTTCTGCATTTTGATCACGGTAATCTCGCATGGACAGTGAATGCTTCTTTTTAATAGCATAACGAATAAGTGGTTTCCCGCTTTACAGTTCAATTTCCATATTTTCCAGCTGTGCAAGTTCAAAGTCATAACAATCAACGCAAGGTTGAACTTGATTTTCATCCTTGTACCTAATTATAAATATTACCTAACCATTCATTATTGTTACAAAGTAAGACAATATATTTTGCATTAAATCTGCAGTCAAAGATGCCAATTTTAGTACGAGATTACCAGATTTTTATCTCAGTTAATTATAGCTCTTCTTAGCGGTACCGGGGAACCAGTTTTGGACGATTAACATTGGGTTTTGGAGAATTAACTATAAAATAAACTGGTCGGAAGATGTCGTGTCAGAAAATGTTATAAAATCGCGGCGAAACTTGATACTTTCTCAAGTCTCTAGCAATTTAAAAAAGAAATCAAGAAGGCTTTTTATTCATGATTTAGTGAGACTTTCATGTGTCATAATTACTTATAGTAGGCTGGGTAAACACACAATCTTACGTTACGTGTTTAATTTCGCCAAAATTTGGTTACATGATATTGAATTAAAAACCTAGCTTCTTCCATGTATCTAAATATAAAAGGTTCAATGCAGCTAGAAAATACCTTATTAAAAACAGATGTGCGAAAAATTGTTCTGTTTTCTACTTATGAGTAGGTATCTGGTTGTAAAGTGTAATTTCATGGGTAAGTAATAAGGATTTACCTACAAATCCATTTCGCGATTATGTGGGTAGAAACAACTCAAATACCTGTTTACAAATAAACACCGGAGAGTCTAGATTTTTTCGTCCAGACTAAAATGCAAAACGAGTTTCACAAGTATGAAAATGCAGCTATATTAAAGACATAAACTTGTACCTTATATTGCTATCATATTATTATTGAAGTTAATTTAAAATCTAAAGTAGGTGAAAAAAAAGTGTATTAAAAATAATTACCTTGTACTTTCTTGTAGTAAAAGATGCGGGGGCACCCAGAATTTGACTCTTAAGGCCAATCTGACAGCTGAAGTATGGCCATGACAGGTTACTTGTCGGTCAATTGGATTTCTCAGATTTAACCAAAGTTCTTCACCTTTGTTGCTTTCATATTTCAATCCAAAATAATCGGATTCGTTGGTTATTCCAAGATGTTCACAGACCTGAAACAATAAAAAAAAACGAATTATTACACAAGATAAAAAATGTAGCACAGAAAACACTGCACTGCACCTTAAGCAATAACGGGCGCATAGGAAACCAAATTTATATTTACAGTAACATTCAATATTGTTGTCACAATAATGTAAATTTTATTTTATTAGACACTTGAAGATGCTACAGGGCAAAACGCGTTGATATATGACAACGTAATCAATACAGACTTAAAAATAGGAAAAACCAGTATTTATGCTTTCAATCTGATGAAATTACTTAATAGTTTAATTTCCAACTTTACAAAAATAAAATCTTCGATAACTATACCCAAGTGTTTAGATAACTATACCTAAGTGACCTAAGTGTTTAAATGATGCCAATCGCAACGAAACTGTCACTAAAAGATAAAGAGAGCATCGGTATTTTCCAATTCATTTCGAGCAAATCGAACAAAACAGAAAAAAATTACTACAACATCCTCAGCAACAAGGGCAAATAAGTCAAAAGTGAAGTAACATACAACTTGACTTTTTAGTTCGACATTTCCAATTGAATAGATTGCACTACTTCAGGAAAGAAAAACGATAGAGGCTCATTTCTGTCCCGAAGTACGATTCGACAACTTTGTTGTTCGATTCTGTGAATAATGGAATCCTTTCCTGGAAATTGGAGGCCAATAATGAACTCTCCTGCTTGCAGATTTCATGGAATTGAAAGGTCGTCTGTGGACTTATCACCGAACACGTTTGCCAGATTCACGATGTTCACTTCTAAGTTACGGAATCTTCACATAGCAATTTTTTTTATCGATGAAAACTTTCAACCAGTAATATGATAATTACTGTAGGTATGGCTTTTTGTTTAGAAACTGAATTAGATATTCACAATATGCAATATATTTTTACTTACAGAGTGGTATATATATATATTAAAGAAGAGTACCAAATACAAAATTATCAAGAGGAAATGTGATTGTAAAATAATATTTATTAGTGAATTTTCTTTAAAAAATTCACTAATGAGGAGATCTCGACTTTTGACTTTTGAAAAATGTTTTTCCAATTAGTGCAAACCAGGTCCCCAAGAATCCATATCCACGGTCAGTTTGAATTTTTATATGCTTACATACAGGGTGTATAAAAAAAGATGGGGCAATATTTAAGGGGTTGATTACCCAGGTCATTTTATGAAAAAAAAGTTAGGTGCTAAAATGCATTGTTTCCAAGATACAAGGTATTAATTTTTTTTTGTAAAATAACGATTATTTAAAAAATAATTCAAATATCTCTTCACCGATTGTTTGAAATTTGGCAGCGTTGTTTGTAGTAATAATGAGCTGATTTGTCCCTAATTAGATACAAATTGTTAAGTCCATTGGCGTTAGGGCGGGCACCTCAACAAAATTTAGTGACATAAAAATGTACGCCACTGACTGCAATATGATTTGTATATTATTTTGAGATAAAGAAACTCAAACTACAAGTTTTTTGTCTAAATTTCTCCGTATCTTGAATAGTTTACACGATAAAAAATAAAAACTTTCTTATGGCATGTCCATTTATCATACAGAAAATCACAAACATGAACAATAATTTTTGTTGGGGTGTCCCCCTAATACCAATGGACTTAACAATCTTTAGGGCCAAATCAGCCCATTATTCCTACAAACAACGCTGCCAAATTTCAGAACAATCGGTGAGGAGATATTTGAATTATTTTTTAAAAAATCGTAATTAAAAAAAAAATAACACCTTGTATCTTGGAAACAATGCATTTTTTAGCACCTAGGTTTATGGGAACTTTTTTTTTCATAAAATGACCTGGGAAATCAACCCCTTAAATATTGCACCGTCTTTTTTAAACACCCTATATATATATATATATATATATATATATATATATATATATATATATATATATATATATATATATATATATATATATATATATATATATATATATATATATATATATATAAACATATAAAAATCAAAACTGACTCCGGATATGTGTTCTAGGGGGCCTAATTGGCGTTCATTTGATGAAATTTTTTTAAAAGTCTAGATCTCCTCATTAGTGAATTTTTTAAAGAAAATTCACTAAAAGCACACGATATGTAGGTACCTAGGTATATCAGATTCGCTACATACTTAATTATTTAGAAGATATTTTGGCTTGACAACTTAGATTCTTGTGTGAAGTTTGTAGCTTTTTATGCGAAACCCAAGTACCTATGTGGCAATCCTGCGGGAGGACAACGAGATTGGGCTGATCAATCTCAATTGGGAGTTTGGATTAAGAGCCGGCCTGGTATTATTGTCATTGAAAGCAATAGAAACCCCACGCCAACTATTGCAATGTTGTTGGGTAAACCTTCTTATTAGCTAGTCGAATGAGATCACTAGAGTTGGACTTTGCCCGGTGTTAGCAACGCAATGTGCCAAGTACCGGAATCTCCTTTATGGACGCTACGAGAGACCTCGAGATACCAGTGGACAACAAACAATTTTATTATTATCCATTTAAATAATGATACCCAAACTTTGATCTGTTTATTTTTAATTAGTATATAACGGAACAATTGTAATCAGAAAAGGTTTGTAAGCAAAGATAACGTTAGAGTTACTGATTATATCTCTACATATTGGAAAAAAAGTATGCATGTCAAAAGACAAGGACGATCAGTATATTTTATACTTACCAACTAAACTTGGGTTTTTTTACCTTTAATATATTTTTTTAAATTGAGTTTTGAAAGCTGCGTTTGAAATAAAGTGTTTAATAAGTCGGTAATTTGCAAAAATAAAAATTAATTTCTAAAGAGAGCTCTAATATTTCCGCCCTGGCAAAAAAAACGTATCTGCATTTTTCTTCTTTTCCCCCTCAAAATAAGTATACAATCAGTTTGTGCTTCGTTTTGAATACAAACCGAAGTATCCTCAATTCCCAATATCAGTGCTGACTAAAAATTGTTATAAGTTATATATATATATATATATATATATATATATATATATATATATATATATATATATATATATATATATATATATATATATATATATATTCACTTAATAGCAATATTATGCCTTTCGTTTTTTGCTCGTGGTGCAAAATTGGTTAAGTGCCAGTTACGATATTTTGTCTGGAGGCAGACGTAATATTTGGAAAGTTCTCTAAGCTTTGTGCAAATTTCGACTAAGTAGTTTTTTAAGCGAAATGGCGGTTCAAACTTGACCTAAAGCAATTTTATTTTCGTGAAGAAAGGAAAACGCGTTTTTTTAGAAATCCAACTTGATACAGTTGCAAAATCTACAGTGTATGTATTGAAAAATAAACAAGAAAGTATTTTTCTATAACCCTAACAATTTTATTAACTTGAGAATTTTGATATTGGACATGATAGAATGAACTAAAACCTTTTAAACCGTTGGAAAGAGAATTTCTAAATTTTTATTTCATTTCAATTTCTGATTTATTTCTTTCGCTGGGGGTGTCAAAGAATTTTAATACAGGAATATACATCACCGTAAAACATGTATAAACAAAATTCCATAAACCTGTAAAATTTATAACATCACAACAAATAAGACGTTAAAAATCCATAAGGTTTACATCCGCCAATACCTTACCATAGTGACGTCAGAGCGAGGCGATTAAGCTTATGTTTATACCCGCGCTTAGTCAATTCCTAGTATAGTACGGTGGTATTGGCTTAGTGGGTTATTCTATCTTTTTTTTATATAGAGTGCTTAAAAAACAAAACTATGTTTGAACACGTAAAATATAATAAAATTAGGTAGGTTTCTTTGTCACACATCAATTTTTAAATTAGCGAACTGATGTTCTGGTCCGGTGACTACGGTAGACGGTTAGTGAACATATATGGGGTTTACGTACTTTTTTCTTAGTCTATTTTTTATGGTTTATTATTTTTTCCAAAACAAGTAGCCTGTAGTATTTGATTGCGTGAAAGGCTGTGGTTTCAGATGCAAAATTTGCAATAAAAATATTGGAGCAACAGCTGAAGTCAATACACTAATAAGAACAATAATAAATTTAAAAAAATATATCACTTCCAAATTATTATAAAACTTTTTGTGCTGATCTCAGGGTTGCTTTTTGTTAAAAATAAAAATATAGCTTGCTAATACCGTATTAATTATGTCACACCTATCATTAGTAAGTACTTACTCGTAATACCTAATAATTAGTGTTTAAATGGTTTTTAGACTATATTTTATTTTAAACATAGCTAACACAAGTAGGTATTTTTATGATTTTTGACACATCTAACGAGTTATTTGTGATAACAGAAAAATACAGGTTTCTAAAAAAGTCGAATGCCTATAAAAACTGGCTTTATAGAACAGAAGGTAAAATACCCCTTTTCTTTTTGGTGAATTGCTTCGACAACTGTGATATATTAATTAGTTCTCAAACAAAACAAATTAATTTGCTTTGATTGGGAAGCGAACCCACTTCGAAATTCTATTTTATTTAATAATTAGACTATAAACATGAAAAATAAACAAAATTTTAATTTCATCTTCAGGTCGATCTAGAAAACCATGTTCGACAATACTTAGATCCAGCGTCATGGAGTTTTGGTACCTTACGTTTGTGAGTGGCTCGGATAGAAAACCAAACCAGGTTTTCCGAGAAAATTTTGGGTTTTCTTTCAGAACATTTTTTTATCTCAGAAAATTACAAAGCTATGGCAACCAAATTTGGTACGTGGGTTTATATTATAAAAAGTAAACTATATACCGAAATTCGGATCTCTATATTACAAGAAAAAAAACAAGCATTTAATAAAAAAACGTTTGTTCTATGAAAATTCACAACCATAACGCACTTGCTGCGTCCAGACTTTTTTGTATTGAGGTTATTCACCAATCAATACTGTGAATTTCATTATTTTTGCTTTAAGGTAAATATACCCAGAATTTCGCCAAATAAAAAAAACTATATCTTTTATGTTCTTGTTTACGGACTAAACCCGGTCACGAAAACGCGTTCCTCTATTTGCTTTTTGCTTTGTCTCTGAAGGTCTTCATTTATTAACGCGCAAAAAATAAAATTCTTAATTCCGAAACTACGACGATTCAAAAGTCGAATCAAGTAGTTTATTAAAACAGAACATGGGACAGTTATTACTTTATTTATGTGCATACATTTAGACGCCATTTTATATGCATATGACACGAAAGGCAGGCATGCACACCGCGTTAGATATTTCACAGTCTTTTTATAGACGATCATGTTGAAGATTCGTGATCACGGCGTGAGAAACAAAACGCGGCATATTTATTTATGTAAGTTGATTTATTTATGCAAAACACTTGTCAAGCAAAGAATCAGATGTAATAATATCTTATTGTTCTTGTTTAAACGATCAGCTGCTAAAAACATGATACCTTTAAAACGTGTTTGTTAATTATGTAAGATATAACAAAAAGTAAACCATGGGCTTGATGTTAATTGTTTGTAAACAAAACAGAAAAATTAAGAACATAGTTAACAGGGATAATTAATAATCTCATTAAGATTTACCAGTGCACAAAAACACAAGTAGGTGTTGTGCTTTCTGATTTTTGTGCTATTAGGTGGCTTATTCAAATGTTGAGTTATATTTTGAAAGAGAAAATGGAACGTGGCTGTGTTAGAGCCACTTATAATAGATTCTAGACAATCGGGTAGTTCACAGGGTTCAGTTTCTATTTCAACAACTTTCAAATTTGGGGTTTGAAGAGTTGGGATGCAAATAAAGCTTGCGTACTTACTGAGCCGTCAAATAAAGTGGAATTCTTATCGAGGTGTTACTACCTACATACAGAGTGTCCTTGGAAATTAGGACACGCCTTATCACACATTTCTGAGAAATTTTTTTCTACTTATTCTTACATGACACTTTCTAGGATAATTTCTTAACTAACATGAAAGGCAGTATCACAAAAGCTGCCTATTTACCGAAAAACCACAGGAGATATCAAAATTATACAAGAAATGTAGCAGCGAAAAACTAACAATTGCTTGCAGCTGATCTTTTAATTACATTCATTTATTAGTATTTGTATAACAATAATATAAAATATTCTTCATTCAATTTTACAGTGCGTCTTACAAGGCGTTTCAGCTTGTGAATGTAAATACTACAATTTAAAAAGTGTGTCCAAAAATGTCCAAACTTCCTTGTTATATTATTATATGCAAAATTTGCAAAAAAATATTGGAGCCACAGCTGAAGTCAATACACTAATAAGAACAATAATAAATTTAAAAAAATCACTTCCAAATTGTTAGAAAACTTTTTGTGCTGATCTTACGGTTGCTTTTTGTTAAAAATAAAAATATAGCTTGCTAATACCGTATTAATTATGTCACACCTATCATTAGTAAGTACTTACTCGTAATACCTAATAATTAGTGTTTAAATGGTTTTTTGACTATCTTTTATTTTAAACATAGCTAACACAAGTAGGTATTTTTATGATTTTTTACACATCTAACGAGTTATTTGTGATAACAAAAAAATACAGGTTTCTAAAAAAGTCGAACGCCTATAAAAACTTGCTTTATAGTACAGAAGATAAAATACCCCTTTTCTTATTTTTTTTTTCTTTTTGGTGAATTGCTTCGACGACTGTGATATATTAATTAGTTCTCAAACAGAACATTGTTATTATTATTATAAGTTTATTTGTCTTTAAAATAATAAAACACTCCACACAAAGAAGCTAATACTTTTGTATACTACCTAACACACAATTTCGTAAATGATTCTTCCAAATAAATGTTAATCTGTCAAATCTTTCACTTAAGATGTCACATCTCAAAATTTATGCTAATCTCCATATCTTTTCAAAGTCCGACGAACCAAGTACCTACGTTATGATAGTGAATTTCATAAAAAATGTTTCTAATTCTTCTAACTCGATTTTGCAAACTTAGAAATTTGAATTTTGGGACATAGTTAGGTCCCCATAAATGCAATATATGCAACAAATTTTGTGAAAACAGCTTTATTATTCACGAAAACAAACAATTTTGAAAGAAAAAAGTTTTACCAGAAAAACCGCCCCCATTAGGCTGGCCAACTTATCCATCCAAGCTATTTACAAAACAAAGACACCTGCCAAATTTATCAAAATCAGTGAGTTATTTTTTAAGTTATTGTTCATATATATATATATATATATATATATATATATATATATATATATATATATATATATATATATATATATATATATATATATGTGAATATATATATTTGTTTCTTTAATGTCGGTGTATTTCCGCGACTATGGCCAATCACTGACGGCAGGGAGCACTTTCACCTCACTATACTGGAAATTTCGCCAAACCTGGCCTTACAGGCAAAAGGGTAAGGATCTTTAACGTGCACAACATCGCGGGGTACACGGGACCGGCGGATTTACCCCCACTTGAACATAAGTGCAGACAAACTTGCTCAAACAAAGTGTCACAGCTCGGTTGATGTTAATTTTATAGTATGTACTCAAAAAAAAAAGATCCCCTACTGGATGTCCAATTCAGAACTTTTGGGTTTAGAGGCACATGTTTTTACCATTGGACCACTGAGGATACGTTGTAGAGTTAAGTATTACTTACAAAATTAATCATTACAAAAAAGTAATGAAGTCAATTAGCACTCATAAGATAATAAAATTATTCTGGCAACATCTAATTCATACAATAAGGGATTTACTTAATTGAATAAATTCTAATGAGCTACTAGAAGAAACACATTATTTGCAAAATGTGGGTGTATATATTTAATTGAATACGCAGCATACAGATTAACCTTGGCTAACCCTCGTATTTTAATAGCACACTTATTTTTAGAACAGTCACAGGTTTATTTTATCCTAAATTCCCAGTTGCTATATTTGTTTATCCATTCCACATAATAATACTTATTTGACCCAAATTACTTACAATTTCAAATGTATGTTAATTTTCAAAAATCTACATACCTATACTACTAGCAAGCTGCCTCCACTAGATTTGTATGAGCTACCTTTAAATTGCTTTACATAAAGCTACAAATGAGTGATTAAAATGTATAGTCCAAACTGGGCAAAAAAAAAAAATCGAAATCTTTAAAGTAGTTCAACTTACTAAGGGTGTAAGGCTAAATGTATTCTCGCAACAATTAGAACCTTAGACCGGTTTCGCTCTCATTAGAGCTCTTCAGTACGGCATACTAATTGTAGCAACAACAAAAAAATGCCGTACTGAAGAGCTCCAATGAGAGCGAAACCGGTCTACGGTTCTAATTGTTGCGAGAATGCATCTAGCCTTACATAGTTTATTCCCTATATTGGGGTAGAAATGGACCAGGGCTGACAATTTTTTAAATTGTTAGTTAGTTGTATACAGTCTCTATTTTTTAACACTGTTATTTGGAGCTGGCGTGACAACATACTACTTGGTTCCGCAAATAGGTGGAGGGACGTCCACCACTCACTTAGTGTTACTAAGGGTTTCGATAGAATAATACACTTCTTAAGGAAATCTGTAGTAGCGCCATGGTTTGTCCGAAACAGTCAGATTCACTCTGATCTGGAAATGCCTTCGACACTTGAGTTTATAACTCAACTATCCACAACTCAGCCGCTTCTCACCCAAATGCTCTTCTCCGTAGTGCCACCGACTACGACGAGCAACTTCCACATAAGCATAAGCGTCCAAAGCTTATACTTACCCGCTAACGCCCCCGCGGCAAAAACAGAATGGTAACATTCATACCCAAAAAGTCATTGTGTGTAAATCTTTCCGACGGAGGTATGGACTAAGGTCCGGTACTCCCAGGGAGGGGGTTTTAGTGAGTACAGTCTCACAGTACCTCGATATCCCACGGCACCTACGGGGCCGTGAATGGGGTCTGCATGAGCATTTCCCCCTCCTGTATCAAAAAAAATCTGTAGTTTGTCATCTTTGGCAGCACATGTCAGCATAATATTTTTTATCTCTGTCGGATGTAGCTTCTTGTCTACAATATCACAGCTTTAACAACCGTATTATCCAGACTTAAATGCTAATGCCTTTTAAAGGTTTTAAATCTCTGGTAACCACTCATATACCTAGAGTTTACTAACTGAATTTTTTTTCCAACTTCATAGAATGGTTATGAGAAAAATGATTAATTCATTAATATACGAAGAACTTTTAAAGTTAATTTCTGACGCTAAAATAAAATGGTGGACAAAGTTGCGAAGTTATTTTAATCATGAAGCTAATATCAGAAATTACCGCAAGAGGGAGGAAATCAATCATTGTTTTGTTAATTATTCGCTGGCATGTAGCGCCCAAGTCCCAAAATTAACTTTGTGAATTCCATTTTGATATTTACATAAAATGAATAACAGACTGTCATAATTCTCTCAATTACCATATCGCCAAATTTATATTTCCGATATTATTTTGCTGGTGTTCGTTCACGTTTGCATATGGGGTTTTGTCTGGGGCCTGAAAGTAATTAAATTTACTTTTCATAGATGTAATATCACAGTATATAACAGTGTTGATATCTATGTGATCCAGCTTTATGGTCAGTCAACCGCGAAAAGGCCTTTATTTAATATAATATGATGTGCATATCTAACAGACGGCTTTGAATCCCATTTAAATTTCGGATTGTTCATAATATGAAACAATGTAAGCTGGACAACAAAAAACGACAGCATAATATACAGCTAAAACATTATTTTTTGAACTTCATTGACCTTCAAATTATTTGGATAGTAAGTATATTTTTGTCGTCATTGATGGCGACAACTTAATATCTGATTATTCTACATAATGAAACGGTATTCACAGACTAATATGAATGTAAAAAATATGTAATAAAAAACTGACAAGCTTGGCATTCATTTTAATTAAATTTTGATTACATACGACATACGCGATATTATGTTTACTGAAATAATGGGTTTCCTGTTTTTCTCGACATTTTTATTTTCTCATTATTATTATTATTATTATTATTATTATTATTATTATTATTATTATTATTGTTATTATTATTATTATTATTATTATTATTATTATTATTATTATTATTATTATTATTATTATTAGGCAAACTCCCCGTAATCTAAAATCAAAATTTACAGGCTTCTTTTATAACATTTTGGTGGATTCTCCAGTTGAACCGCGTCCAACCAAAATTATTTAAATCCCGACGTTTCGGCTCACTTTCAAAAGAAGAAAATGACGTTATCGCCGCCATTCTCGCTGTAAGTCGTCTCTAAGGCCTCGGTGTGTTTAAGCATAGATCTGAAAGTAATCTGATCTAACTATTGTTATTTTATAAATAACTAGGTCAGTTTCGTAAAATCCGCAAAAACGTGAATACATTTGTAGTCATTAGTTTAAGTTGCCGATACTCCAATGTATATCCCTCTTTTACTTTTATTGTTTCGATAAACTGGAAAATATTGTGTCATAATGGGTGGGCCATCTAACGTTTGGAATTTGAACTATAGGTTATTTTGAGGTTGGAAGATTTGATGACATTTCCGATGTGACAGAATGTTAGTTTTATGTTTGACATTTATGAAATGGGTCGCTTTTCGCTTGAACAAAGTTGGAAAATATTAAAAACATATTTCCAAAGTGGTGAGTCATCTACCCAAACTGTAAGAAATTTGCGAAAAAAATTTGATAAAAAGGATGTGCCAAAAACGCAGTTTGTGGATCAATTTGTGAAGCGAGTTCGTGAAACTGGATCGTTGTTGGATAAAACAACCCGTCTACGTACTCGTCCAGTGAGCTGAACCGAAAACATCGCTGCTCTTGCTCAGAGTGTGCGTGAAAAACTATCAACATCAACTCATCATCGTTCTCAAGAATTGAACATTTCACGCACTCGTTTGAGAAGAATGTTGCATAAAGATCTCGGTATGAATGCATACCAAGCTCAATTAGTGCAAGAGCTGAAGCCGCATGACCGCTTGATCGAAGATGATCATTTTTACCAAAAAAATCATCTTTTCAGATGAAGCTATTTCCACCTCGGAGGATACGCCAATAAGCAAAATTGTCGTATCTGGGGCTCAGAAAATCCACAAGTCATCGTGGAGAAACCAATGCATCCACAAAGATTGACTGTCTGGTGCGGATTTTGGTCTGGCGGCATTTTTTGGCCATTTTTCTTCGAAAATGAGCAAGGAAACGCCGTTACGGTGAATGGCGATCGCTACCGCGCCATGCTAAGAGATTTTTTGTTTCCCAAAATTGAAGAGTATGACATGGGCATTTGGTTTCAACAGGACAGCGCACAGCCACACAGCCAACGTAACAATCGATCTTTTGCGCACTGTTTTCGAAAATCGCATAATCAGCCGAAATGCTGATGTCAATTGGCCACCTCGAAGCTACGATTTGACTCCGTTGGACTTTTTTTTGCGAGGAGCCGTTAAGGACAAGTGTTACGTTAACCATCCAGAGACGATTGACGACTTGAAACATGAAATTGAAGCTGCCATTGACGAAATAGAGGCTCAAACAATCGAAAATGTACTTAAAATTTGAACTGATCGAATGGGGTATTGTAAGGCTAGCCGTGGCAGTCATTCGAATGATGTTGTCTTCCATTCCTAAATGGAAAGTTTCAATCTTTCTAATAAACTCATAACTTTGAAAAAATATTTATTAGTTTTTTTATAGCCGATTCACATTCCAAATCTTAAATGACCCACCCGTTATAATTAAGAGAGCTGAACTGTATTAAAAGGATAGGCGCATTATATTATTCTTAATCTGTACAAAAGTCAAAGGACCATAATAGATAATAACGGATATTAAATTGAAGCTAAAATACGAGAGGTGTACGGCAAGGATGTCCATTATCACCACATTTGTTCAATTTATTCATAGAAGATACAATAAATAGGCTAAAAGGAAAGACGACCGAAATAAAAATAAATGGATGACAGATAAAGAATTACCAAGGATGCTGAGTGTGCTGGATGGTGTGTGAAAAATAATTAAACTAATCCCACGAAAACACGAGTAATAAAGATAAGTAAGGATAAACTGTGAAAATGGATGTAAAACACGAGTAATGAAGATAAGTCAAGATAAACTTTGAAAATGGATGTAAAGCTAAATCGATAACAACTTGAACAAATAGGAATGTTCGCGTACCTACCCTGAAACTAAGTGAAGATTGGAACCTGTGATTATCACTGATAAGTACACTTGGGTAACCCAAATCACCAAAATTAGTCATCCTCTGATGACGCTAACTTGGTTAGTGAAACGATCTCCAGGTCTTTAAAAATGTGATGTGGTGATTTGGGTTCCCCAGGTGTGCTTACCTTGAAACTGTTATTACCGATGATGGTAAATGTATGTTTTGCGTTGAGACTTTCATCGGTATTGCTTTTTGGTTATCTACTTGATTTTTTCAACTGAAAAACTAGCTGTAGCTGAAAGGAGCGTGTATTTTTTATTTAACTGAAAATTCGACAAGAGTTCATATTTCTCCCACAGCTATCGAAACTCTGGTATTTTCTTCCACCAGCTTTTCAATGGATTAATTAATTTACCTTAAGACAGAACAATAAGATTCATAATGTATCAAACACACGTAGGATATTCTTTTTATGAACTTCCTCCACAAAAACTACTTTAAAGAGGAAGTAATTAGACAGATAGGATATATGATTATGCGTGATAAAATTTGTTGTTTCTTTCTCATTCGTGTGATTGTTAATATAATGTATTTCTTCTATTCAGTTTTATTATAATCAATGTCAAACAAATTAAGCTTTACATGGCGAACAAGGTTGACGTAGAACAAAAATCCAAGGGTATAAAACAAAATTCAAAATGCTTGTAGCTTCAGAAGCCTTATGAAATAATTATCCCATGCTAAAACAAGTTATTGATCGACTAATAATGTATTTATAATCTTTTTAAACGCACACACAAGATTAATGGTTATTTTCGACTAATTACTGTACGGGAGCAGAAAGCTATAAGGTTGGACATGCATGCGGTCACGTTTACCACTGCAGTTAAGCAATCTTTTTCACTGAAATCCACGGTCGCTACAATATTGTATTCAAATCTTTATATAGCAGCAGCCAGAAAAAAAATTGGTTCAGGCAATCATTATTTAAGATTATTCAAAGTTTTATAATGTTATATGAAAATTAAATGCAATTTTATAATCTTTTAATCAAATAGGAAAAGTGCAATACATTTACTACATGGTTTCGATCATATTCTATTGTAGTAAGTATAGTAATTAAATACATATTTATAACAAAATCTATAAAAATATTTATAAAATAAAGGAATATAATTAATATCCTTAAAGTCTTTTAAATACAAGCTCTCTAGAATAGCACTATAATAAATCTGGCTTATCTAAGTGCTTTATGACAAGTTTCATGCAAGCGCAGATTTTTTACAATCACAATGGCTTTGTAGTGATTTGTCCAGCAACGAAATATCTTTTCAAAACGGCCATATATAAAAATGCTTTTAATAGAGCTTTATATGTACAGAGATACAAATACCAGTGACAAATGATCCATTTCTCCACAAAAGGGCACTACAAGCAGGACCATTTACCGCTGAAAACCATTTGCAGGATTATAAACACGCGGCAACTCGCCAATAAAACCACAATGACCCTTGAAAATTCGCAAATAAATTTTTTATTGAGTCAGATTTTATATCTAAACTGAATAGCCAGGTACAACAAAAAATATCAACGCATGTAGAGTTTTAGCTAGGCGAACTTGAATTTATAGATATTTGATGAAAAATTGCCAACAGAGTTTTTTTATTACCGAGTTGCATGCGCCCGTGACTTCTTTTTCATAGCCTACACTATACAGATGCAAATAATATAAACAAGAAATAAAATCCAAAGTTAGTAAGTACAATCGGTGGCATAAATCGTTTAAGTAGCCCCAAATTCAACTGATTTAGAAATGCTATAAATCGAAAGTACGTGAATTTATGGAGAGTAAACGCTTTACTCCCGCGAAAATTGTGACCGCACGAAAAAATAACCAGCGCAAGACTAAGAGAGTTACTTGGATGAAGATCAGTTGTGATTTAGACCTGGACGATGAACTAGGAAGCAAAAGCAGCACTTAATTAATAAAAGTCTGGGAGCAGCAAGAGCGTTATTGTGGCCAATTATCATAAAAAAATTCTAACTCACATAACTCAATTTTTTGATTAACCTAGAAACTTCATAAGTACACAGAACCCAATTCAACATGACACATTTTTAAGAATTGACGATCGTTTCTCTAACAACATTAGCGTCATCAGATACAGGAATCATCTGCTATACCTCTGATAACGCTAACGTTGTTAACGAAACGATCGTCAGGCCCTAAAAATGTGTTGTGGTGAGTTGTACTTATCGGTGCTCATCACAGGTTCCAATCTTCACTCAGTGCACTAGAAACTTCAATTTTACTACACACTGAAGTCTCTAGTTATAATCTTTTTATTCAACAAAAACGAAAAATGCGTTATGTTGCATTTTAAGTTGGTAAATTTGGCGTTTCTTGTCTTTAATTTTAAAATATCTTCTTGATTCCAACAAAGCATTACAACTTATTCTCCTAATTTACTTCTCGACTAATCAAAATGATAAATTAATGAAGCCAATTCCATTAGTTAGTACATTTGAAATCTCATTATTTCTTGAGGAATGGCTCCTCTGAAATTTTCTGCAGGAAATAATGCAGAGGGCGATTAAAGATTCCATGTAATATGCTCTGAAATTTTCCAGAGAGAGTCGAAAACGGAAGTTGACGTTTGCAATTATCAGGACTGGAAGAAATCAGAGAGCATCCTTGACGTATAATCTTTTCACTGAAAGGAAATAAGAAACTCGAGGGAATTCTGTCTTAACTACCAACGCACACCATGTGGATTCATTCTCCAACAGATGACTTACAACGATGGAAATCTTTCGGTTTATATTGCAATAACATCATTTAGAAGTTGACGTGGAATACTGACTTAATAAAACAGGGTTGCTCCCCACAGTTGAAAATTTACGTACGATAAATCCCTCAATAATATTTTCACCTTCTTAGAAAGTAAACTTTGATGTTTTGTTTTTTGTATAATCGCCGAACTATGTGACACTTATTCCTTACTCGTCCAAAATTTCATGGCTTCAGTATATGCAAAAAATACACTAATTTGAAAGTTTTAACCATTTATTACAAGCTTTTATTTAACTTCACTTGTTAGTAAGTTTATTTGTTAGTATGTTTGGGCCAAATCTTGGCAAGTCACTGTTGAACCAGTGTTTCAATCAGGTAACAATTCAACATAGGCTATTAATCAATATTTCTCCAACAATTATTATTATGGGAGTCACACTTGCACCAAATACTTATTCTTTGAGGCAGATCATTCAAATCGCTAGGTTTGGTTAGGTATTTTATGTAACTCAAAAAAAAAGGTTTACGTGGTAGGATCTGGAAAACGTGGTGGCCACTCAGTCAGCCCACGACGTCCAATCCAGTGATCAGGAAACTGATTATCAAAAAACTACCTAACTGGCAAATAATAATGCGGAGGCGCGCCATCTTGCAGCAAAATAGGGCCACTTTTACGGTAGCGACGGCATGGTCTATTTGTGTCTGACGAAGCCACAGGCCACAGACGAAGGTACTATTCATAATACCAGCTCATACGCCAACTTTTGCAAGATGCTGTGTATGAACGTCTTGAAACCAATGAGGATACTTGTCTACCCAATATAACCAATATATTAGGTTGACACAACCATTTGGATAAAAACTTGAGTCGTTGCTAAGACAAATTCCACTTGAATAATTCAGTATCGTGTTGATGAAATTTAATATTTCTTCACAAAAATCTAATCTGTGATTAGTTTTGCACTTACTGAGTTCTTGTAGAAGTTGGAGTTTATTGGGATGTAGTGTAGGATTTTATAGTTCCTGAAGTGTCAATTCACAGATAACATCTCTGTAGCAGCTCTTCGAACATTACTTTGGCTGAATATTAAAATATTAATGGTGACTAGAACTTGTACTTGATGCTCCTCATTTTTAATGGACGGTGCATGTTTTACATTAAGTTTCGAACTGAATTTGGAAACTGCAGACTTTACATACATTGCGAATACTGGTCTATTTGGGAAACACTGGTTAGAGGCTCGCGCTGTGGCAGTGTGATTTCTCTGGCACTGACCACACAAAAAAGCGTCATTTGAAGTAATCAACTTGAGAATTATTTGATAGGAAATTATTATGAATACAGTTTTCTTGTAGATAATAATTGACAATACTGACCTAAAGTTACACACTAGCGAACAAATGATTCACTATTATAGACCGTGTTAATTTGATAAAATTTAATTGACGTGCAAAATCAGTGTTAATGCCATTGAATAAAATTAAATCGAAGTGAACCTGAAATTATTTTACAGCAATGTAAAATATGTGAAGGAAAGATACGAGTTTAAACGTTAATAAAAAACTCTTTTTTATTATCAATAACAGATAAAGTTCCTAGTGCGATAAGTCATACCCTGTCAAATCTCTTCTTATTCGCCACAATTTGAGAAATTAATTAGTAATAATTTGATAAATCATTAAGTAATACAATATTATCAAAATTTGTGGGATTAAGAAAACGTTTCCAGATAACTAAACCTCTCTCCAAGTGGCTGTTATTAAAAGTCAAAAGCGCTGTAAGTTGAAATTCTAATGATTAAATTTTGTGCAAAAAATATGAAAGTAGAATTAAATGATGTTTTTTACATCCAATGTGATTTCCCATCAGATTTATATGAACTCAAAACACAATGCACATGTAATTTAGAAGAAAAAACATTGGGAAATCTGTTGATTATAATTCATTCATGAGAATAATGAACAAAGTTCAACATAATTAAAGGTGCATAGAATTACAATTAATAAGAAAAAAAGACTCACATCGTTTTGAGTCATTAAACAAAGCGATCTTTGGACTTTGGAACGGACGTCATTCATATTGTTCTTGACAGCATGAAATAAAACTATTTTATGATGTAAGTAATAGAGTAAATTGTCTCAAATAATACGGGCATAATAAATTTAATTATGTAAGATGAACAATCTACGCAAAAAAAGTGCGCGGATGCTTCTCCACATGATTAAGATCTATATTGACAACAAAAATATACCTACCAACATGTTTTAAACATTATTTGCTCAATTATTTTAAAAAATGCTAATAATGTACGGTTACACTTTAAATCTCCATTCGAAACGTTATAGCAACTAGATTTTTTAAATACAACACTACGGTATCTTATAAGATTTCAATATTTAACACTTACATTACTTTAGATTTTACTACAAAGAAAACAATAACGCTTTAAGGGCAACTTGCCTTAGGATAACTTTCTTCAGTATCCAGGGTGATAAAAGATGATTTAAACAAATTAAAAGCAGAAAAGAGTGACTACACTAGTGGAAAATTTTCTCAGTTACTTTAGTAACTACAGCCATTTAAAAAGTGAATATAATCACAAACAAGTAATCAAATTTTAACATCAAATCTCTCAAGCTGTTGATCCAGGGTGTCATACCATGCCGGACACGTTAAACATATTCACAGAAAAGGTAAATTATGGAAAATTGCTAATTTGGCAAGGTAGAACTGCCCTTTGCATCATTCATTAGTCATAGTTTTTTTTTAATTATTCTTTTTTTATTTCAACAACACACCACGAGGGCTTACAGCCTAAATACTATCGTACCATGGGTGTCGATAAGGAAGAAAGAGGCAACTTGTTAATTCTGGACTTGAAGGTTTGGAGGTTCGGGGGAGAAGGAAAAACATGTGCCGGCAAGGAGTTCCACAACTTGGAAGTCCTCGGGACAAAAGAGCGGGCATAACAAGATGTTCTATGTCTGGTGACCTGGACAGTAAAAGGGTGCATTCGCTCTGTTCCCCTGGTAGATCTGTTGGGGGCAGCAGGTGGAGGAACTATGGAGGAAAGCTTCTCTGAGCAGTGCCCGTGCAGATATCACTAAAAGAGAGAGAGAGGTCACCAACGGCACGTCAGTGGGCAAGGGATGGCAGCCTTTGGGTAAGGGTAGGGTCACCGATGAGACGTATAGCTCTCTTCTGAATGGAGTCCAGGATAGCGAGTGTAGAAGCGGCAGCAGCACCCCAGATGTGGGAGCAGTATTCGAGGTTTGGTCTTATTTGTGAAGTATATAAAGTATAGAGATTAGCTGGTGAAAAATATTTGCGAGCCCGGAAGAGGAAACCTAATTTCTTAGCAGCCGCTTCTGCAATTGATGTGACATGTTGGTGCCAATTGAGATTTCGATCCACAGAGATGCCAACAAGTGAAAAGGACTCATTACTTTGAATAACTTGGTTGTTTATTGTGATGGCTCTAGGGCTGGTGTATCTCTTATGAGAAAGAAAGCAAGACTGTGATTTGGTGGGGTTGAATTGTACAAGATTTCTACTTCCCCAGTCTAATATTTTTTGGAGTTGCAGAAGCAATATATTACATAAGTAAAAATATAAGGCAATGCAATACAAAATATACACCGGCAAATGCAATAAAATATTTAACAAATTAATAAGTTTTTGGAGAATACTAGATATAAATAAAATGAAATTTGTCTGGACCTTATAGGTTTGGATTAATCAAGTAAAATTTAACTCCTACGCTTCCGCATTAATAAAACCATTTTCAATGCATCTGAAATTTATATGTGCGTTTATAGTTTTCTCCAAACAAACTAATCGAAATTGAATCAGCAGGTAATCAATATCAACGTAATAAAGTATAAAATATACATTATCAATTTTAATTTACGAAAGTATAGTGTGATAAGAAATGAAATAAAAACTGGTTTGGTCCACATTGATTGTATTTATTCTGTTTGGATGGTTGAATAAACAAAAAGCTCATAACAAAGAAAATAAAATGGCAATAAAATATCTTTTATCTATGTCAATGTTTGTGTATTTATGAGTACACTGCGAAATTGAGGTAAATAATACAGCCAAAGTCCAAGTTTTATTATCCACGAAAACGTTTTGAAAATCGATTGTTCTCTACTGTCCAAAGGTAGTAAAAATAAATTTGTTTTTAACACGTTTAAGTGGTTTCTAGTTTCAAGTTAATTAAGTTTACTTTATTTGAATAAATACACCAAAACCATTTATAAACAGGATTTTCAAAAGTACTGTATGAAATTAACCCTGTCTACAGTTTTAAATGATTCTATGCTTGCCTTTTAAAAAACTGGCAAAAACCTTATCTCGATAAAGTTAAAAATAACAAAGTGCACAAAACTGAGAAGGAAGTGTTGTATTTGATTTATTTTACCTTACCAGTACCTGTAAATCTTGTAGAACCGCTTCCTTTCCGTAAGGAGAATATGAATCTTTAATGTGCCCAGCATCGCTTTGTACACGGGACCGACGGCTTTGCGTCTCGCTCTCTCTCTCATACACACACACCATCACTCGAATGACGGAACGTGCAGACATTAATTTTACGCTATGTACTGAAAAGAAAATAACGCTTCTATTGGGAATCGAACCTAGGACAATTGGCCTCAGAGGTACACGTTCTTAGCACCGTGAAACCGAGGCTATTGAAACTAGATTTTAGATTGTTTAACGAGTCTTATAGGCGTTTGGCCACTCAGCGCTGGGACCCTAATGGATCTTTTGTGCATGATAGTTGCCCAAAATGATCAGACTTTTTATATAACCTACTATCTTTTTTGGGGCTATTTTACCTATTTCCTGGGGTGTTAGAGTCACCCCTGCGAGGTATTTGAGCCTTTTGCAGAACTGAGCCATTCAGTCGCATAGTAAGTGTACTGCTGTTTCTGCTTCTTCAGTGCAGTATCTGCAGTTTTCACTGTCCTCCTTACCCATCTTGACAAGGTGAAACCTTTGTTTTCCCTCCCTCAGGGCTCGTCCGCTGCTTTTCCGCCCCGATAGCACTGCAGCCGTTGGCATATTGTACATTACCCTCCACCTTAAGCTCGATCTCAACGACAGAAGTGATTTGAAAAATCATCTGCTGCCGGTGAGTCTCGAACCGTCGTCCCCCGAGTCCAAAGGTGATACCTTACTGGGGAGTGTCGTGAAAAGTGTAGTGATTATTCTGAAGTCGTTTCGGTTCAATTCAAGAAACAGTCAAATAACTTCTCTGCTGATATGGTAATGAACCGTTTCGCCTGCCTTAAGCCTGGCGTTTTCCTCCAGTATGAGAGCATTTGGTTCTTCTCCCAAATACCAAGTTCATTTCTTACACGGCTTCTTGTTAGTACACTAAAATTAATAAACGTTTTAAGTTTTCCCTGAGGAAGATGTTTATCACGTCATAGGTATGGAGTAATATAATATTTTGCGCAGAACGCTGGACTTTAAACAAGCACGACATGGAGTGAATAGAAGCTTCTGATCTGACCTGCCCGGAGAAAAATGACAAGACAAGGTACACTAGTATAAAGACAAATAAAATTGTAGTAAAAGTGGTGAAAGGAGAAAAATGCTCGTTGAAAGACGGTAACTATACCTCGATATATTCTGGGACATAACAACCTTTTCACAACAATATTTAAAGGGAATATTCTTAGACAAAGGGAAGTGGCAGACCAAGAATAGAGCCTCTGAACAACCTGGCCCGATTCATGAAATGCGCAAGCTACAACAAAGGAAAAACACTGCTGGAGACACAGTCATGGACGCCACGTTGAGGCGATATCGCCTTTAGACTGTAATTGTTACTAATACCTAATTAGATAAAAATCGTACAGTATGTCTTTGATGCATATGGCGACATAATTTTAATCAGGTTTTATGATGACGATGAAGATGACTTTTCACACCAATATTATTAACCGTGTCTTAAAAAAGCAGTTTTACATAAAAAAGGAAATACAATCGCAACTAGAAAAAAATAGCTAATCAAACGGTAACTATGACTTAGTTTGATTGCATATAAGAACCTAAAACTTGCCTATTCAATTTTCACTTGATTGAATAAGAATGGCCAAACATTAAGAAACATAAAGCATTTTACAACATTTCGGGCTAGAAGAAGGCTAAATGTAATTTAATATAATTTTATTTAGTGGACATGAATAATTTAAGATTTTTTTTAGGAACCATTTGGTAGAAAGTTTATGGTACATCGTAATTCGCTATAAATAAGAAACGTGTTTCCTGACGCTCATAAAATCTTTGGACTTTGCACTTGAAATTTCAATAATTACAAGTTTCTATCGCAATCAACTTAATACCTGAGATTATGTCTCTATTAATCACAACCTGTTGATAAGTTTAATGAGTAACAGTTTCCTCTTTTTGCATCATTATTGTAGAAAGACGGGGACTTCCACTTGGTGCATTTAAAAGGTCTTTGTCATAACTAGTAATAACTTTTCAAATTGCATGCATTATTTAATAAATTGCACAGAATTAGTGTAAAAACCATAACCCATTTATTCAATAGTTTAACCACATTAATTTGTATATTATAAGGCACCGGTTGACCGTACTTTAACCTTGATTTTATTCTTGGTAGCATATTACTGTGGAGATAGATCTTTTTAGTTACATAACTTTTGCAATGAAATCTTGGAAAATAAGATTACTATGTAAATGAAATGGAATATTTAGATTTGCCATTGTCAAAAAATAAAATAAAATTACAACAAATTAATAATTCTTTACAAAGATGGTTATTTATAAACTCGAAAATCGTTTAAAAACTAAACGTATTAATAAGGGATTAGTATACTTGGAGAACCAAATCACCACAACACATATTTTTAAAGACCTGACGATCGTTTCAAAAATGCAATTTTCATCTTACTATTCATAATACCAGCTCATACGTCAACTTTTGCAAGATGCTGTGTATGAACGTCTTGAAACCAATGAGGATACTTGTCTGCCCAATATATCCAATATATTAGGTTAACACAACCATTTGGATAAAAACTTGAGTCGTTGCTAAGACAAATTCCACTTGAATAATTCAGTATTGTGTTGATGAAATTTAATATTTCTTCACAAACATCTAATCTGTGATTCGTTTCGCACTTACTGAGTTCTTGTAGAAGCTGGAGTTTATTGGGATGTAGTGTAGGATTTTATAGTTCCTGAAGTGTCAATTCACAGATAACAATATCTGTAGCAGCTCTTCGAACAGCTTACTTTGGCTGACCATTAATGGTGACTAGAACTTGTACTTGATGCTCCTCATTTTTAATGGACGGTGCATGTTTTACATTAAGTTTCGAACTGAATTTAGAAACTGCAGGCTTTACATACATTGCGAATACTGGTCTATTTGGGAAACACTGGTTAAAGGCTCGCGCTGTGGCAGTGTGATTTCTCTGGCACTGACCACAGAAAAAAGCGTCATTTGAACTAATAAATTCGAGAATTATTTGATAGGAAATTATTGTGAATACAATTTTCTTAACAATACTGACCTAAAGTTACACACTAGCGAACTAAATGATCCACTATTATATACCGTGTTAATTTGATAACATTTAATTGACGTGGCAAAATCAGTGTTAATGTCATTGAATAAAATGAAATCGAAGTGAACCTGAAATTATTTTACAGCAATGTAAAATATGTGAAGAAAAGATACGAGTTTAAACGTTAATAAAAAACTCTTTTTTTATTATCAATAACAAAGAAAGTTCCTAGTGCGAGAAGTCATACCCTGTCAAGTCTCTTCTTATTCGCCACAATTTGAGAAATTAATTAGTAATAATTTGATAAATCATTAGGTAAGTCATGGACGACTCCTCTGATGACGCTAACCTTGTTAGTGAAACGATCGTCAGGTCTTTAAAAAGATGTGTTGCGGTGATTTGGGTTCTCCAAGCGTACCTAACAGTGCTCATCACAGGTTCCAATCTTTACTTAGTGGATTAGTTACACTTTTATGTTTACGCTACATATATCACAACAAATATTTATTTCGGGTTAAATATCCCCGATTTTCACATGCGAATGACGCCTTGTAAAAATATGATACAATTTCGTCCATTTACTTTACGCTTTAATAAAGGTTTGCGACGCAGCTAAAACACCACAAACAATATTCGTATTTAGTATTTTCATCGCCAGGCCCAAAGAAAAAACGTCTGGACGCAGCAAGTGCGTTATGGAAGTGAATTTTCATAAAAATGTTTTTAATAGCAAATATGTCTCTCTAATGCAAGCAGGCATCAATCTGGTTACCGGTATAGCCTATATAGTAGAAACAACGTACCATATGTTATCAAAATAACTTATTGTTTGAAAATGTACAAAAAAATTCCGAAAATAATCTTAAAATATTTCCGAGAAAACTGGTTTCCTAGTCAACAAACCTTAGGTTAATAGCAAATTGAGTTATTGAAATTTGAAGCATTTAATTAAAAATCGTCATAAAAACGCACTTCCTGCGTCCCGTTTTTTTCTTACAAACATGCATCATATTTCGATAAAAAATGCAAAATTAATATAAGGGTGTTCGAAAAAATTGTACGTATCACCAACGACCTATGGGCCAGCCTGTGATTGTCAAAATAGTTTTATAAGATGCAGCTCCAGATACTCTTTAATTAACGTATGTATACAATTTTTTCTCGTATCTTGTATAATAACAATTATATTGAGCTTTACCGTAGAAATTCACTTCCATAACGCACTTGCTGCGTCCAGGCTTTTTTTACTTCGTTTGATGTCAACATTCCTAGCTATGATTTTTATCGCGTTAACTTTTAAATGTCTCTTGGACAATAGTTCTTTTTACCAATTACATGTCCATATACTCAACATATTACTGCCCTTTTTTAAAGTCCGGACGCCGCAAGTTCTTTATAGTAGCGAATTTTCAAAAAAATATTTAGAAATTAAATAACTCAGTTTTTTTATTGTCATAAACTTAAATTGTGGCATCATGCTACAACAGGCAATATGTTTATCAAATTCCATCAAATTCACTTAATTATTTTCAGAGATCCAGGTTTTTTTACAGTAAATCTGATGGTTCTGTCCAATAGACTCATCCAAGTTGTTTACAAAAGAAACATATCTCACAAGTTTCATCAAAATTGGCACATATTTTTTATGTAAACATGAAAATTGAAACTGACCTTGCATGTGGACTCCTGTGCCCACTTAAAGAAAGTTTTTCAAAGTTTATAATTCAAGATCTCTCTATTATTACCTTCTTTTTTGCGAAAATTTACTAAACAACATAATGACACACAGGTTATTCCACTTTATACATAATTCGTTATGTTACATTTTTTAGAATCTGACAAAAACCGTTGTCGCAAATTAGTTTGATACTGTTATTGCAGTAAGTTAAAAAAATGCAAATGTTGCCTCCGGGGAAGTACTAAAGCCCGCGAGAGTAAGTCGATGATAATCAGAATAAGAATATTATATTGTGGAGGCTGATACTTGAGGTAAATCCAGTGTCAACTTACATACGTAAACAAATTCATCTACACCATTTAATTGAACGCATAACGCTGAAGTTATACGTTCAACAAAATAGTGTAAATCAATTTGTTTATTTATCTAAGAATAACGACAACAATAACAGCCCAGTGGCCAGTTTCGCCTCTACAGGTAATAATTCGGTTTATGGTGTCGCGGGTTCGAGTTCCGTGATTTGTATATCGGACTTTTTGACTGTAGAAGAGTCGGTTTCCAATAAGTTATGGGTGATGTCCTTTGCGACTTTCTTCTGCACAAGTCTATGACTTCAGGATATGAGGTTTCTCTAGTTTGGTATTATTATTATTATATTTAACAAAATTTAAATCAGGTCCAGTAATACTTAAAGCCATGAATTTGGCGTATTTAAATCCACTTATAATAGCCAAGCGTGCTATGTGTTTAAATACTGACAAAGAACAAAATATTTGTTGATAATAACTTTCAAAGATGCGATGTAAAAGAAAAGTATGAAAAAAATTGCTTGTCTTTATGAGGTAAGTTGACCTATATCCAAAATTACACCAAAAGAACCAAACTGGCTAGCGATTTTAATAAACATTTAAATGAGAATAGACGTGAAAATTTTATACTCTGCTATTTTACATATAGACATAGAGACTTTTGTGGCTTCACAAAAGCTTCTCTTCCTTACCTTCTCTGCAACTGGTTTCGCCTTTTATATCATCTTCCGCCTGATGATGCGTTAAAAGACGAAGCCCCTCGCAGAGAAGATAAGACATCTGCATTTAGTATCGAACTGTTTTAGGAGCAACAACAATCAATGAATTGAAGATTTCATCTCCAATTTTCTTTTTACGGATAAACGAAAACGCATATTCATTAGACATAAAGATATACATATGTAGAGATTTCGTCTCTGGCTTCATAAGTGCTTTTCTTCTCTGTAACCAGTTTCGCCCTTTGCGGCATCCTCAGACAGGATAAAGAACGTTGTTTAATAAATAATTCGACAAGCTAAATTTAAAAACCGTGACTCATTTCGGCTACAAAGTATTTAATAGTTTTTTTAACTATACCTATGTGTAATTATTTTCAAATTCTTGTTTTACAACATGTTAACCATAAAAAAAGCTTTATAGGTATGATTCAAATTTTTTACTACTTTGTTTACAATCAACTTTACAACAAAAGACTGTTGTAGGCGCGAAATTACATTGTAATAATAAATATATCTCCAAGGTGACTACATGATGAAACTCTCGTCCCGCTACATTTTATTGCACGCACAGTTTGACAACCACTGGCATGCCACCTTTAGATTCATGATTCCAAAGTCCAAAGCGCACGGCCTACCTCTATAGCTCAACATATCGGCACGGCAGCTCAGCAATTAAGCCACTCACATAACATATAAATAAACAATGTGTTAAAAAGAGCCAGAGTTATGCCTCTCTCTTTCTCCATGACATTTATAGTCTACATAGTGTAATGTAGGAGGTCCCGTCCAATGGACTTTGTACCATGGTAATTCCTAAGTGCCACGCGATAGTGGACCATATGACTTGATATTTCTATGTATTCGTGAGTGTGTGTGCATGAGTAATTTCACGTCGCTGTCGTCTTTGTAGTTTCTTTTTTAGAATTATATACTAGCAGCCTCAACTATTTAACTATGCTAGAGTTTTATGTACATTGTATATGTATGTTCACGTGGTTAGAGCGTGGTTTATATTTGGGTTTCGTTTGAGATGCCGCCAACTTTATATTCTAGTTATTTAATCGAATCTGCTTTCTATTGCACTTAAAATACATTTACAAAAACATTAGAAGATACAGATGGAACGGTACAAGAACTGTAATTTGAAAATGGTTTAACTGAAGAATGCCTAGTTAGAAGATTTTATCTTGATGCAGAACAATCATACTTTTTAAGTACTCATGATAGACGTTATTATTGTTGCATAATTGTTTGCGCCAAGCAAAAATATTTAATTCAGAAGCATCAAATAAGCATTTAGTATTCAATAAGCTTAATAACGCAGTGGCTGTATGTCAAATCCCGTTATAAAGCGAGGGACATGTCATGTCGTGGGTTCTAGGGACTCTAGACTGTAATTCGTGCTCATTTGACATTGTTTTCATTACCTCTATGGGTAATTTTCTTTATGAAAATTCCCTAAAAAAGATATGCCATAAATAGCATCAGAAATAGAAAAAGAGGCTGTATAGTATTTATATGCTTGAAGCAAAGAAAATTATGTTTCAGACGTATTTTAGTTGAGATAAAATGTTTCTTATATCTCTGGAACATAATTGATATGATGGCTTCCAAGTCAATGGGTCGTTATATGTGCAAATATCTTCATGAGATCAAAGCGATTTTGTATATGACTGTGGAGGCGTCAGACATATTCAGGAATTGGTAACCATTGCAACCAGTAGGTATAATTCTAGTTTGATAAAGTGTGCACCTCTTTTACACAAAAAATATTATTGCTTACGTGTTTACTGTGAATGACTGCAAATTCGAAACGGGGCGCCCGTGTAAAATTACGCTCTTTATGAAGATGACGTGTTTGCCTTATTTGCTTTTTGACTTTGTTAAGAGAAAAACATAAATATAGTTAAGTTCAGTTAGAAGAGCACACTTTAATTCCTACTATTGGCCTAAAACAATATAGTTTGAGGTTTTATATGCAGAAAACATTGCTTTTCCTTTGTATATGAAAATATTTCATTAAACAATTAGGTACTCAAGAAAATTCGAAAAGTAACAAGTTAGATTAACAACCAAGACTAAACAGAAAACCAGTCTTTTTTACTTTACGTACAACTTATTTGGTGTCGTTGGAGTTTTGGAATTTTTGTCGCATAAAAGATTTGTGTTTGATCAGCTCAAAATCATCAAGCGAGCCCCTTTAAAATCCAGCGTATTCTTTGAATTTCGACTTACAGATAGACCACCAAAAGCCGCTTAAAACCAAATAGGTAATTTCTACTGATTAGACAATTCATACTCTCAAGTAGTTATACCTAGCTTCTAAAATAAGTTGTGTCCAAAAGTTGAAACATTTCTTCTTTTATTATAACAAATATTCCACAAGACATCCTACAATTAAGTTAAAATTGTAACTATGGCTGCCTGATTATCTGTTATGGCAGAGGCAACAAGGCGTTACCTCAATTTGAAAAAAATGTAACTATAATAAATACATTTTAGAATTCATTGATTGTTGTTGCACGTACTTGGTGAAACCATCGATACTAAATATAGGCGTGGAAACTATTTCTCTGGCTTTACAAACGTTCGTTTTCGTTTCTGTGCCGATTTAGCTGCTTGACAGCATCTTGAGGATGAGAAACGAAAACAAACATTTGTGAAGCCAGAGATCTACATCTGTATTTTGCATTTTAGAAGTTAATGTCCAAAATTAGGACAGTTCGAACTATTTTTATTCACACTGCCACCCCAAAGTTTCCATATTTCATGAGCCAAATTGATTTATCGCATTTTAAATTTATTTCCAGAAACCGGCTATTTTCCCATAACTACAACAAAAACTAACTCCTTATACACTAAAAATCTATTTAACGTTGGCTTTAGTTCTAGCCATTTATTAATAAAAATATTTTAATGAGGCGACGGTTATTATACGAGGCATATTAAAAAGAAGAAGTAATTTGCAGTTGTAAATGCTACTATGTCTTTGATAACTCATCTATTACAAATCGTAAACAACAAACTTTCTAAAAGTGAAATGTAAATTTACTATTATTCAATACGAAGGTGCCATACAAATGTAAATTACTTCAAGCATACCTTATTTCAAGGTATTCTACATTATTTAATATTAAAAATTATTTCACAAATGTTATAATTTACGCATAAAACAAACAAAACATACCCGTGAGTTTTGCTTTTGCCTTGGAATAGTTTAAATATAGAAGAAAAAGCATTAAATATGCATACAAACAAATTATTTAGAGATGCTAATAAACAGACTTTGGAGGAAGTAACGTCATCACTTGTTAGTTTCTAATAACTCAGAATCTCAGCCAAGTTATAATAAACACATGGGATAAAGACAAACTGGAAACGCAAGAATGTTATGGAACCAAAAGGATGAGGAAATAGACTTAAGAATTGGAAGAGCACCTGTTCTTTTGCATACATAGAAAGAGCATGTACAATATGCGGCAGCATACAAGCAAATCATTTACGGAAATAATTAAAAAATATGGAATAAAAAGCAAACTGCAAACACAAACGTCTTCTACGAGCTTTAAAATGAAAACAGACTTAAGAATCAGAAGAGCTTTTCTTTTGGATATAATGTATAGGTACAATATGCAGTATCTTATGCAGCATATTCACGTCTCAAATTTTTGTTACAGATAGTATGAAATAAAGCTACATTATTGCATTGTTTATTTGAAGTTAAATTATGTTTTTACCTCAACCTTAACGTTATATGAAACATGGACATTAATTGAAATATACTCCCACGAAACATTAAAAACTAAACATTCCATCCAGAAACTGACTGTGTCTTATAGGGAACTGTCTGCACTGAAAGAACGTCCTTTCTCAACCACAAGAGAAAAATATAAACTAAGAACATTTTTATTAAATATACTTCTTTCTGAGGTATAGACGTTATTTCTTGACCGCTGAAAAAATGTTGCTTCGTTACTTTATATGTTCCGTGGTCGGCGCTTAAAAGGATATATGCACAGCATAAATAAACAGTCTTCTTAGTCTGTGGTATAACTACAGTTTAGACAATTTTGAGAAATAGCGCGTAAAAGTTTAGAAATATTATTTTCTCTACACAGGATCCAAATGGTGCACTCTGTTTTGTAAACTAACACAAATTAACCCATTTTTTAAACTAATTATGATAATATATCTGACCGAAAACCCCATTTTCCCAAAAATAAGACCAATGACCTTTTAAGCGCCGACCACAGAATCTATTTGTTAATGCTAACCGCTTTACTGGTATTTTCAAAGATTCCTACAATTTATGTTCAACTCTCTAATAGGAGTAATTCTAACAATGCAGAAAGAGCCTCGGTGGTTCAGGGGTAAGAACGTGTGCCTCTGAACCGAAGGATACTGGGTTCGATCCCAGGGTTCTCCTTTCACTTTTTCAGTACAAACTGTAATATTAACATCAACCGAGGTTCTGCCATTGTATTTGAGCAAGTTGAATGTCTGCACGTTCCGCCCTTTGGAGAGGGCGTAAAGCCGTCGGTCCCGTGTCCATGAGATGTTGGGCATGTTAAAGATCCCTACCCTCCTTACAAAAAGACAGGAGTTCGGAAACATTTCCAGGATAGTGAGGTGAAACTGCTCCCTGGCGTCGGTGATTGCCAATAGTCGCGGAAATAGGCCGATGTTAAAGAAACAAAACAGACACACACACAACAATGCAGAAAATATCACTAAGAGGGAACAAAAAAAATAAATCACAAACTAAAATCCCTCGTGTTTGGTATTAAAAAAAAATCATTATGTAGTTTAAAGCATAAGCCGGATACGCTCGTATAACAAAAGCCAATTTGCATGGAAAACAACTTGAAATGACAACGTAACAACATTTGACATTAACAATTTCATTATGGATCCATTCGCTGCGGCGGTAATATCGCTGTTCTTTTGTTTTGGTGCTACTATGGGGACAGGGATGCAATTCCAACATCAGCAAATGCAGTTAACCAAAGTTTAGAAAGTCCGTTGAATATATACGAGGCAAGTTGGAAATTTCAAGCGTCTAAATCTACAAAAATATTCAATAATTTATTGGTGTTACTTATACTCTCGGGGAGAAAACATAATTAATACAAGAATTATATATATATTTAAACTCTAAAAACAATCACCAATAAGAAATTAAAACTGTCTTTTCAAGGGAATTCTCATTAAAAATTGGTAAATAGAGAGGTCAAAACGTTCAAATTTTTTTTCAGACGATTAGCGCCCCTTTATATATATATATATATATATATATATATATATATATATATATATATATATATATATATATATAGAGAGAGAGAGAGAGAGAGACAGCCCAATCGGACCGTTATCCTCCCAAAAATTGCAACTATAAAAATTGTAGATGTTATCTAATGCAATTTCGTAAACTGATGCTTTTAGATTATATATATATATATATATATATATATATATATATATATATATATATATATATATATATATATATATATATATATATATATATATATATATATATATATATATAATATTTCACAACACACCACGAGGGCTTACAGCCTAAATACTATCGTACCGTGGGTGTCGACTTGTTAATTCTGGTCTTGAAGGTTTGGAGGTTCGGAGGAGAAGGAAAAACATGTGCCGGCAAGAAATTCCACAACTTGGAAGTCCTCGGGACAAATGAGCGGGCATAACGAGATGTTCTATGTCTGGTGACCTGGACAGTAAAAGGGTGCATTCGCTCTGTTCCCCTGGTAGATCTGTTGGGGGCAGCAGGTGGAGGAACTATGGAAGAAAGCTCCTCTGAGCAGTGCCCGTGCAGATATCTATAAAAGAGAGAGAGAGGTCACCAACGGCACGTCGGTGGGCAAGGGAGACAGCCTTTGGGTGGGGGTAGGACACCGATACGACGTATAGCTCTCTTCAGAATGGAGTCAAGGATAGGGAGTGTAGAAGAGGCAGCTGCACCCCAGATGTGGGAGCAGTATTCGAGGTTTGGCCTTATTTGTGAAGTATATAAGGTATAGAGATTAGCTAGTGAAAATATTATTATATACTAAATTTGAAATTTTTAAGTTAATAGGGAATTAAATTAATTATTAGAAAATGATTTTTTTTAGAAAATTCGCTACGATAATGTACCTGCTGCGTTCGGACTAATCCGGACTTACTTTACTGAACGTCAGTATTACCTTTAGGATTACCGATAAATGCTTTCTCTTTGAAAATAAATCAAAGAAGACTAGATCGGGGAAATATAGTGGCTAAATTGATTAAAATGAGTTAAACCAGTAAATCAATAATGACGAGTTAATTCTTCTCACTTTCTAATTATCGTCTTATAAGATTCTACAATAGCCAAAAATGCAGGAAGCTATTCAGAAACGCATGGGTATGTTGAAAGAAAAACTGTTTTGGAACAAAATCACTAATATATTAAAGCAAATGACCCAAGCATTTTTAATGGGAAAATATTAAAGGGTTTAATTAATGGGATAATAATTATATTTAGATATCTTTAAGGCAAAATAAAATTATTCGTTTTTAGCGAAACAACACGATTTCGCAAAACTTGAGTTTGTCATTTTTTTTTGCAAATTAAAAGGTTGGGCCTTTTGTCTGTAGATTAAGAGTTAATTTAGTAACTAATAAAGTAAAAATACCAAATGGATTTTCCTTAATACCTGTAACGATGCAACTATTAGCTATGTATGACGTATCTACACCAAATGAAAACGTTTTTTAAGAACAAATATACTGAAGTTTCCTACGTCAAAGATAAAAAAAGTTAATATGATTTTAGTTGAGCTCCTCGGTGCTTTAGCGGAAATTACTTGAAAAAGGTATATTTATCTTTACAAAATGCAACGTCTTTCATCGTCAGTTTGTATGAACATATATCGTTAATGATTTTTAGGAATTGGAAACCGTCAAAGCGACCGCTGAAAAGTACTAAATTCACCTTATTTTAGTACGTTGTATCATCAAAAACATAAATAAAAATAATAAGAGACATGTGAAACTAGGATAAAATAACATTTCTTGCAATTTGAGGTTGAAAAGTATAGGGAATAGCACTTTAAATCGTTTCCCATTTATCAACAGTCTAAAGGAAAAACGAGGCAAGGAAAATTAAGTAAATTTCACGCCTGCCTCAAAAAAAGAAGTTAAATTCATAATTTAGAAATAAAATAGACCCATGTTAGGAATTATCCATAAATTACAGGAATATTTAATTCAAAATAACCGTGGATTATTCATAATAAAACTTTTCTCAAGGACAACATGCAAAAACTAAAAAAATTTTGTTGTTTTTCACCCACTAGTAAATAATACGATTTAGATTTGAAACACTTAAAATAATAATAATAATAATAATAATAATAATAACAATAATAATAATAATAATAATAAAGAGTGACATTCATATTTTCAGCAATTACAGTTACCAATTATTATTATAGCTTATAGCTGCACAAAAAAATAATCCGTGTAGCATAACATTATAAAAATATTTATATCGATAACAAAGAATAACAGAGCATTAAAAACCACATTACAATTTTAATTAAAACTTATAAAAACCGTGCAGTTCAAAGTGCGTTTTAAGCTAGCATTCAAATCTAAAGTTTACTCATTAGAATTCTTTCATGTATAAAATATTTCATTTTTACGGTTAACAGTTTTTTACCAGTTAAATACTTTTTGTGACAATCAACGGGTGAATAATGTAATACGTCTGCAAGAGCCAACAGAAAAAGTGTGATTACAATATTTGGATAACTTAACTTGTTACACAAGCCTCAATACAAAGCAAATTGCAAAAATTGCAGGGGCTTATCTGTCTTGGATTAACAAGGGCTATGGGATCATTCCTACAGCTGAAATAGAGACAATGCTGAAAGATTACACCACTGGAGATATTTGTGAAGGGAGAAGCAGCACTAAGTGCTTCCAGACTGTTTCAAGCCGACAAATTCAAAGCAGGACACTATATACAGTTACGCGGACGACAGCTCCCTCCACTCAAATATACAATATTCTAAGCCTGTCTTTTTAGCCCAATTAGATGGGGATCGCAGACTCATGGAGGGTTCTATCTCCGTGGATCTCCAAAAAATATTAGACTGGGGAAGTAGAAATCTTGTACAATTCAATCCCACCAAATCACAGTCTTGCTTTCTTTCTCATAAGAGATACACCAGCCCTAGACCCATCACAATAAACAACCAAGTTATTCAAAGTAATGAGTCCTTTTCACTTGTTGGCATTTCTGTGGATCGAAATCTCAATTGGCACCAACATGTCACATCAATTGCAGAAGCGGCTGCTAAGGAATTAGGTTTCCCCTTCCGGGCTCGCAAATACTTTTCACTAGCTAATCTCTATATCTTATATACTTCACAAATAAGACCAAACCTCGAATATTGCTCTCACATCTGGGGTGCTGCTGCCGCTTCTACACTCGCCATCCTGGACTCCATTCAGAAGAGAGCTACCCTACCCTACCCTCACCCAAAGGCTGCCATCCCTTGCCCACCGACGTGCCGTTGGTGACCCCTCTCTCTCTTTTATAGCTATCTGCACGGGCACTGTTCAGAGCAGCTTTCTTCTATAGTTCCTCCACCTGCTGCCCCCAACAGATCTACCAGGGAAACAGAGAGAATGCACCCTTTTACTGTCCAGGTCACCAGACATAGAACATCTTGTTATGCCCGCTCTTTTGTCCCGAGGACTTTCAAGCTGTGGAATTCCTTGCCGGCACATGTTTTTCCTTCTCCCCCGAACCCCCAAACCTTCAAGTCTAGAATTAACAAGTTGCCTCTTTCCTCCTTGTCGACACCCACGGTACGATAGTATTTAGGCTGTAAGCCCTCGTGGTGTGTTCTTGAAATTATATATATATATATATATATATATATATATATATATATATATATATATATATATATATATATATATATATATATATATATATATAATCCAGTTTTCTATAAAGGCAACTTTTTAGAAGACACTATTCCCAAGCTACAAATCACATATATATTTTTTGACTATATTTGCGAACAGACACTATTTCTAGAAGGATTTGAAGAGAGACTGCCAAATTTTCAAATACATGGTACTTTATTCATCTTCCAAAAATTATAAAATCATAGAAAATATGATAATACGAATCATATACCTACATATTATATTTCTATTTACGAGATGAGTAAAAAAATGAAAAATCATCTTGCTTTAATCGAAAATAGCAAAACCTTGAGTAAATGTAATCGATTTATGCGTGGAAATTTTTTTGGAAAGAGAAACTAACAAATAGCTTTTGGAACGGTTTCAACATATTTCGTGTATAAATTTGTATTCTGGATTAAAATTTAAAAACACATACCGTTTCCGCGATTCTCACTATAAAAGCGAATAAATCAGATAGTATATCAAAACAAACAAGTTCTAGAGGTCGTCTGAAATATTTTTATATTTACAAATGTAGTCATACAATGAAAAACAGCCATTTGCTAAAAAACTTTTGTGGCTTTGCAACAAAAATATTTTCCAGGCTTCAGACATCTTTCACGCTGAAAAACTAACGGTCCAATGATTTGGAGGCCACCACTCTAAACTATTTGCACATGCTTACATCGAATGTTTACAAACAGCTCTATAAATCCTTATAAGACTAGTAAAAAAACCTCATAAATCTCTAAAACCTTAATCTGACGACATAAATATAGCAAAAATGTGACAATACAATAATACTATGATAAGATAAAAGATACATTAATAAGCCAAACGCGGAAACATTGGAAAGATGTCAACTAGTTTCCATCTATTATTACAGTCACGTAAATAACAGAAAATTATGGTCAGAGAATGAGCCACTTTGTGATCAAAATATCGTTGTAGAATATGGACTACTCCCACGCAGACTTATCACGAACTCAAAGCATGAACTGTGTTGCTTGGTGCTTGGCTTTGACAGGTCTAAAGGCTTGTACACCTCTGTTTATGTCTGGTGAAAACTAACAACGAAGATCTGAAGATGGCATTTTACAGACCCTTCATATATTTGCCAATAAACCCATTTGTTAAGCATAGCTCAAAGTTCTATGATGTTTCTGATAGCATACCTATTTATACACGTTGATATAGCTGACAGACTATCAACGTACGCAATTACGCAACCATTTAAATACTGGCGAAATGATCAGTAACATTCTGTTGAATAATTACATCTAATGAAAAAAATACGACGAATAAATCGGGGAAGTTACAAAACGATTTTGACCAAAAAGGGGTTTAAAACCTTCTCGAAATTATTGCTTTAAACGCCCCTCGCGCGATAAAAATCAAACATACCTAGGATAGCTACCAGCGACAGCTACAAACATTCATTATCGCGTCAAACACATAACACCACCCTTTTCATCGGGAGTTAAAAGACAACCATCACTAATTTCAACAGAGAATAAATAAATTCATTCAAATAGACGTTTTGATACAATGAGATTATTTAAAAACGAATTAGAGTAGGCGGTTGTTGAGAAAACAGTTGGAAACATTGTCTTTATATAACGTACACGTCAGATACTCACACTACACGATCAGTTGCTCAAACCGACGACTGCCATTTTTTGTTGGAGTTGAAGGTTATCTAAAAACCATGTCACCAACTTTTTTAATTTTAATGGGGAAATCCCGCCTTTTGAATTTTGAATTTTTTTCAAGTGAGCGCAAACCACCCTAGAACCCATATTCGGGGTCAGTTTCAATATATATATATATATATATATATATATATATATATATATATATATATATATATATATATATATACCGTACTGATGATAGCCAATAAGCTTGAAACACGTGTATGCAGTTGTCGCCTCGCGGCCTCGCCCTTAACCTTTCTCCTTGTATAGTATATATATATATATATATATATATATATATATATATATATATATATATATATATATATATATATATATATATATATATATATATATATATATATATATATATATATATATATATATATATATATAATGAACCGATAACTCAAAAATAATGGGCCGATTTTGATAAAATTTGGCACGTACCTTCCTTTTTTAAGTGGCTTCGATAGGTTCGTTAGCCAGGAAAATCTAATCAAGTTTTCCGGGAAAATTTTGGGTTTTCTTTTGGAAACATTTTTTATCTCCAAAACTAAAAAAGCTATGGTTATCAAATTTGGTGCACAAGTTTATGACATTAGAAGGACATTATATACCAAAGTTTAGATTTCTATGTTACAGGAAAAAAAATATATTAAAAATAATTTGGTGCCAGATCATTTCTATGAAAATTCACTACCATAACGCACTTGCTGCGTCCAGACTTTCATTTTATACGATCGCTTGGTACACTGACATCAGTTATTTTTTATGGAAATGATAAATGTTACATGATTAAATAATTTTACTGTACGCTCATAACTAAAACAAAACACTGCTTCATTTGTATAGTGTCTTTTATGTGGGTCACCTGTTTTTCAAGTAACACGAAATGTACCCATCTCCAAAAATGATAGTTAATAAAATTTGGTACCCATGTTCCTTTTATTTATAGAGACTTTGTTAGGTACCAAAATTCAAGTTTCTAGGTAACTGCAAAATTGAGTTATTCCAATTTGAGATATTTTTATAAAAATTCGCAGCTGTAGCGTACTTGCTGCGCCCGGGAATTTATTTAAAAACCTAAGCATGTTCCTGGCAACAAATAAAGGTTCCACAATAAATAAGTACTATGAATCCAAAACTTAATTTTGAGGGGCTTCCACCGATGTGATACCAATATCAAAATCAGAAAATTTTAATCCAGAAAAAGTTATTGTGTAGGTATTGGTCTGATATTTTAATTTAAAAAATATTGACTGATAAGTTTACAATATTACTGGACATGCTCACCAGGCGAGATATTGTGTATAATCCGTTTTTGTGAATTCACTTGATAATAAATAACATCTGACTGTTTACTAATTTTTTAAATAATATTTTAAGCTAGGGGCATTATACAAACGGCCTGGACGCTAAACAAGCCTTTGGTCAGGATAGCCAACATTACAACTGAAAAATTAAAGCTGCTAAAACCCGCAAAGCTCATTATTATTCAAACAAAACCAAGTGGGGACCGACCTTAAGCCTCGTGTGGTCTATGTTTCAGACAACAACCATCTTGAATATTATCAAACCAGCCATGTATGTACATCTCCTTTGTTTCTATTCTAATTTAGGAAGGGCTGGGCAACAAAACAAGTGCGAAACGTACGTTATTTGCATAAGTAAATATACAACTACTAACGGCCAACCCTTTCTGCTGTACTTCTAGCTATGTTTGTTTAAGTTTTAGTTGAGACCTCTGTTTGGGACGAATTATACTGTTTTAATTCGCGGTAGATTGGTAACAAAGGAAGATTTGCACTGCTTAAAACTACAGTTTCACGAGATTTCGAAGCGGCGTTGTCTTTTTGGTGACCAGGGCTAAAGCGACCCACAAAACTGCAGCGTTGAGAAAAAATAAACAATAAACTGATTTAGTATAATATGTATACTAAAACAGAATAAACTGACTTGGTATAATATGTACATTAAAACAGAGAATGTGCTTTAAGTTCACGTCCTTATTTAAATTAACCTTCCAAAATCCACAATGATGGCGTACAAGTTTTGCGTAAGTAATGTTCAAAAATTAACAGGTGAAGAGAGCTGAGATAAACGTTTGAACTTTCTAATGACGCATTGTGAAGAATTTAAGGCCAAAGCTAATACCTACGTCAAGTTAATGCTAAATCATATGACAATATGCCCGCACGCAGCTACAGACACACCTACCCAGAAATATATATATATATATATATATATATATATATATATATATATATATATATATATATATATATATATATATATATATATATATATATATAGGTAGTACCAGTATGATTTGAATGTAATATCAAAGAAAATATTCATTATCATTAGTAGTAATAATTAAAAATAGAAATGAACAATCTCGTCAAAATAGAATCTATATAGGTACACTAATCGATTTTGAAACGGTTACTTTGGCTGTAACCGCCAGTTTTCCTGCCAGTAATGATACAGTAGTTCCACGCGTGGTGCGAATACTATGAAGATGACACTTTGAGGATATGAAATTATGCATTGTATAATAAATTTTACCCAATTTAACATACACAAAGCCTAACACATAACATTAAAGTCACTTATGCAATAAATTATGAAAGGTCAACAAACTTCCTTATTTGATGTGTACACACGTTACAGTTAGAGCATGAGCGACTACCTATAAAGTACTAGCATGTACATATACAGGGGTACGAAAAGTTTTACATAGTTGCAATAAATTTTTTATATTTCTTATTTTGATTTTGAAATGTTTAGATTGCATTTTGTGTTAAATGACATCCCTTTCAAGTTAGCATGTTGTATGTGGTACCGGGTGAGCTTTGGGATCCTGCTCTAGGACCTCTACTATTTTTGATCTATATTAATTAGGCATTAGGTAAATTTGACTTGCCGCTGAACGAGATTGGGTGTATATTTAGATATTAATTCTTGTTACTATTAATTCTGCAATGTAGAGAACCACAAGAGGCTGTTATAGTCCCGTAAGTATAGTGTTACATAGTGCTGTATCTAAAATGATATTGAGCTACTCGAAAAGTAAAACATAATTAAAACGAATCACTCTGACACAAATTAAATACGATAATATGATCACCCCTTTTAGAGCACAAATGACAGTAATTCACATAATTTTTGTATTTAGAATATCAATATTTTTAGATGAGACTAATTATAACATTAAAAAAATTCTGGACGCAGCAAGTGCGTTATGGTAGTGAATTTTCATTAAAATGTTTTTAATAACAAATATGTGTTTTTTTAAGAAAGCAGGCAACAAATTTGGTTACCAGTATAACCTATATAGTAAAAACAATGTGCCTTGTTTCATCAAAATAACTTTATTGTGTGAAAATGTACAAAAATTTCCAAAAGTTAACTTAAAGTGTTCCCGAAAAAACACGTTTCTTGGTCAACCTTATAGGTTAATAGCAAATTGAGCTGTTCAAATATGAAACATTTGATCAAAATTCGCTACCATAACGCACTTGCTGCGTCCAGAATTTCTTTTCTTACAAACATGCATTATATTTCGATGGAAAATGCAATAACATAAGGCGTATTTGATTAAAAAAAAGGAAATTTGTATCACCAACAACTTATAGGCCATCCTGTGATTGTAGAAATATTATTTTAAGATGTAGCTCAAGACACCCTATAATTAATATATACAATTTTTTTTCATATCTTATATAATAACGGATATATTGAGCTTTATTGATTTTTTACGAAAATTCGACAAAAATTATATACCATTAAACGATAAACTCTATAGCTAAGGCTACTGCCAAACATCAGAGAAAGGGTCTATTTGAAATGAATTTTCCGCAAATATTTTAGTAAAATGAAGGACAATGACGGTTGAAACTAAGACTTTAGGGTTTGTAAAACATCCTTCTTGAGACATTTTATTTCTCTAGCCCGTATTAGATTCAAGTTACTTGCCTAAATGTTGCCAATTTTGACATTTTAAATTGCCACTTTGACGTTTTGAGGAAAACCCCAATTTATTTTTCTTTAAATGCCTATAACTTTTTTGTCTTTTGAGCTACATAGCTTGGTAGGTAACTTACTTATAAGGATATAAACCTGCGTACCAAATTTGGTTGCCCTTACTTTGTAAATTCCGGAGATATAATTTTTTTTCGAAAGAAAACACAAAATTTTCCGGGAAAACCTGGGCAGATTTTCCTGGCTAACGAACTTATCCAAGCCATTGGCAAAAGGAATTTTTTCACCAAATTTAATCAAAATCGGCCCATTATTTTTTGAGTTATCGGTGTGATACATATATATATATATATATATATATATATATATATATATATATATATATATATATATATATATATATATATATATATATATATATATATATATATATAACATATAAAAATTGAAACTGACCCCGGATATGTTTTCTGGGGGGCCTAATTAGCGCTCATTTGAAGAAATTTTTTCAAAATTCAAAAGTCGGGATCTCCTCATTAGTGAATTTTTTTTAAGAAAATTCACTAAAAGTATAAATTATGGATACGTACAGAAGCATTCTGCTATTTAGGGCTTAAACAGAAAGCACTTGCAGGCTGTAAACTTGAAAAAAAATAGCATCTAGAATGTTGGTGATCAGATCCGTGTCCCTTTTTAGCGGATTTTCGTTAGGAAAGTATCGATGTTGAGTTATTACAAAAATTTCTTCAAAAGATTATTTTAAAGTACATGGTGACAACCTAATACCTACACTTACTGAAAGACAAGTTCAGGCATAATTTTACATTAAATAAGCAGGTTAAACAAATTTATTCAAAAGATAAAACCGAAGTTTAGGAATAGCTGTGTTTCCATCAATGTACATATAATATATAAGTTCACAATTAGTTCCCCAAGTCTTAAATCAACTTGGAACGTCTGTAAAGTTTTCAGTACTGTAAATACCAGAGGCAAATCGTAATTTCTTATTCGACAGAAAATCACAGAAACTTTAGTTATAAAGAGCTCAATGTGCATCTTACATTTGCAAGTCTTTGTGAACTTTGTGTACGTAAGACCTTGAGTAGTCTTATTTTCATTCGGTGCAATCAGAAGTTACTTCTTGAAAGGCTAGTCACTTTATTGTTAGTGGAATTATAATAAGATCTGAATTGTAAGTAATTGAGAAAGTGATTAACACCTGCTTAAAAATTACGAATTAAATAAGATTTTGTTAACGCATATTAGTGAATTTTTATTTTAAAAAATTTTTTGTAGTTTTTAAATTAAATTTAAATGAGGAAAAGTGGAAAATAATGAAAAATATGCAAGAAAATATAAGAAATAGCACATTGTATAGGCAATAAAACGTGTGCCTACTATGTTTGCTACATAAATCGTTAGAAAAACTCAATAAACAAAGTAATTTTACGAGTATTTTTACAATAGGTAAATCGTACAAAGGTTCTTAATTTGGTAAACACCGAAAACAAAGATAAAACACACGCAGCAAATTAAAATCCTTTGTTCGTTGTAAGTTTCTTTCAACATAAACAGAATAAAAATGTTCTAAAAGCTGTTTATCTCTTAACTAAATCTTTTAACTAAGTTTTAACCGATTTTTAAACATTATTCAATGAACTTAAAAACTGACACTGTATACATAATGGCCCAGTATTTAAACTTATCTCTTTGAAACACACTCGGACAGGTTTTATTTAAAAAATTCACTAATAGAGAGGTATCGATGGTGACACTTTCCAGCCGATAATTCAAAAAATAATTAACTGATTTGGATGAAACTCAGCAAGTGTCTTTCTTTTATTAATGACTTGGATGAGTTCGTTATCCAGGAAAACCGGACAAGGTTTTCCGAAAAAATTTTAAGTTTTCTTTCGAAAAAATTTTTTTCTCCGAAAATTACACAGCTATTTTATTGAAATTTCGTATATATGTTGCCTTGGGAAAGGCCTTACTACATACCAAAATTCAACTTTCTAAGTTTATAGAAAATTGAGTTATTCAAATTTGAAGCATTTAATGAAAATTCACTACCATGACGCACTTGCTGCGTCCCGAACTTTTATTTTTTTAACTTATCATTTCAGATAAGGCCAAATAGCAAACAAGAAAATGATATTCAGTAAGTTTTCAACACTGTTGATTTGGTACAGTGCTACATTTCATATTTTTTGTTCACTGTGTTATTTTTCGAAAATAACCAGTACGCGAATAGAACGATTCAGCTATTTAATCAGCAACACCCTGCAAACTACGTTTTAGATCTGGTAACAAATTTTAAAATACTGGTTCTGTTTCAAATATCTAACACTGACCGCTTCCTATGTCGCTTATGGTTCATTTTGACCCAAAACCTTTATCTGGAGTTTTAGTAGTCGGAGATGGTAAATTTTGGTCAAAATTCATAAATTCAAAACGACGCGTTAGCATAGCGCGACGAAATTCGTCATTTTCATCCAATTCGATACAAACTTGATATCTTGAGTTTTGGGGTTACCACAATAATTTGAAATCGAATGAAACTTCTATATAGTTCAAAAATATTATTTGCCAATATCCGCCTACAGAGTACAAAACCAGAATGTAAATTAAGCAAATAATAGTTAAAACTGGCATGATATTTGAGTATTTGCCATGAAGAGCTTTTTTTTCTGTTCTGTTTACATTAATGTGGTGGTTAAGCAACGAAGTACGCCTCATCGAATAAATATACATTGTTCGCTAAGCTTCTATGCCGCAAACGTACGAATTAACGTTTATTTGAAATTCAAATTGAGCAAAACAATGTATTTTATACCCTTCAGTGTACACAGCATAAAGTTATTACCCATATTTAGGATGTACGTAGAAGCACAAATAGAAAATTGAGAAACTCTCTGTGAACTTAATGTATTTAAATTACATATCCAACAAACACATGATTTACATGTAAATTACATACATTTACTGTAAAAGCTGCGATAATTATGATCAAGTAATATTAATTTTATAGAACTAAAATATATTCTGTTTTTGCCCTGGTCGAAGAACCTCAAATCCGGCCACGTTAGAATATTTTTTATAGTATATTTTGTTTAAAAACATGAATTTTGCGCGCTCCAGCCTTCGGTGGGTGTGTAAAACGGGCCAAATGGCCTGTTTGTGTTTTATGATATCTTATAAAGATCTTAATTTTTGTTACAGAAAGCACATGTTGCTATTGTTTTCTGAGAGATATGCCAAAAGCTGTAATGTATCGTCGATGATTGAATATATGCGAAAATAACTACCGACAATAAATATAACATCTGTGGACAAGACGGAATCCAAACAATTTTTCCTCGCCTCTTAATATAATCTTTGTAATTTGAGCCTCTGACACTTATTACGTGTTTTACATAAAATTTCGGATAGCTTATAAAATGTATAATAATGGTTAAAACAACATGATAACATGTCAAGTGGGGGATAACACACACAACAAGCATTTCTTTGCCAATTTACTCAAAGAAGCATAAGTAATAAACAGTGTTCCAATATTGTTTAAGTGTCTCAGAATTCTAGCATACTTAAATAAACCAGTTTTACTAAATTTTTCGCATTTTAAAATTTTTATTAATTCATATATGTATTACATTTTTTCCATCGAAAGAGCTGCGGCTATGGTCACCGATTCCAGGGAGTAGTTAGTTTCATCTCACTAACTTTGCAATGTTTGAATTCTAAAAGCATGATTGAAAATCTTTTAGCTGCTCAACATTCTGTGGTACACAGGATCTACGATTGTATGCACCTTCCGTAAAGCGGACCGTGCTAACATTCAACTTGCTTCGTTCATTTTATGATCGTTTTATTTAATTTCCTGCTAGAATTAAAGTGACAAAAAGCCATGTTTACGGTCTAAATTAAGGTGAATTTTTTTTACAAAAAGCAAAACAATTAAAAAAGAACTGTATTCTGTTGAACACTTTTGTAAACACATTTTAAATATCCTCTTTTTCGTATAAAATTTTAAAACATTAATTTTGTGCTTTTGTTGTATATTATGTATATTTGAGTTTTATCTACACTTATATTTTTATACGAATGTTTGTCTGTGTTGATTTTTTTTTTTGGTTCTATTTTTGAATTTTCAATATGTTTTGGTTTTTTTAAATATTTTTTGTTTGTATTAAATATGTATTTTAATTTGACGTTTTACTTTAGCATTCCAACATTATGAGTGTACTTTTAAGGGCTGACGTGTTCTATACATTACTAAGTGAAGATTACAACTTGTGATGAGTACTGATAAATAAATGAAACATATTTCGCCCTCTGATAACGCTAACTTGGTTAGTAAAACGATCGTCAGGTTTTTTAAAACTGTGTTGTGGTGATTTGGGTTTTCCAAGTGTACTTATTTCTCTAGACAATGTGTAGTACCGTAGTACCTACTTTAAAACGACAAAAACATTATTATCATTATTTAAACTATTGCCCGAGTAATAGTACAAATTCAGCAACCTCTAAGTTTTGAGGCTGCCTAATTTTTACTAATAATATTTTTGGCCTAAAAACAACATTGATGGCAAGCGTAAATAAATCATGAATTTGTAGGTAAATAAGTTTTAGAAACTCAATAAAACTCAGGTAAAATACATAACATTCGTATGAAGCCAAAACACAATATATATATATATATATATATATATATATATATATATATATATATATATATATATATATATATATATATATATATATATATATATATATATATAAGCTTTTTTTAAGGAAAAGTAGATTTTTCCTCGAGCTTTAAATTTTAAAAAATCGGAAAGCAGCAAGTGCGTTATGGTAGGTATTTTTTTAATGCTTCAAATTTGAATACCTCAATTTTCTCTAAACCTATAAACTTGAATTTTGGTATATAGTAAGGTCTTTACCGGGGCAACATACCTACCAAATTACATAAAATAACTTTGTCAATTTTTTAGATAATTTTTTTTTCAGAAAAATCAAATTTTTTAAACTGGTCCGATCGGGCTGGCTAACGATCTCGTCCGTGGTCTTAAGAAAATGAAGATATGTGCCAAATTTCGTTCAAATCAGTTCAGTTTTATTGAGTTATCGCTCCGATACATATACACACACACACACAGACACACTCACAAATATATATATATATATATATATATATATATATATATATATATATATATATATATATATATATATATATATAATTTAAACGGACCATGGTTTCGGATTCTAGAGGCTCAAATTCGCGCTCATTTGAGAATTTTTTTGCAGTCTCACCATCTATACATCTTTTAAAAAAATTCGCTAATAACGCAACCGCTTAAAAACAGCTTAATGTTCTTGTGGGAGGTGTCATTTTTTGAAAACGCTTATTTTACAACTTAATTTAACATCATATAAAAGGTTCGTCAACAACTTGACATGATGAGATGGTAAACTAAACTAAAAGAAAGGCGTCGAAAATATCGAATATACTCTTAACTGGCACGTATATATTTGGCGTCTGTTCATTTGTTTATATCTTCTTGACTGAAGATTTTTTAGGAAAAGTAGATTCTTCGTCGAGCTTTCAGTAAGGGGCAAGCGCTTAAAAACAACTCAAGGTTCTCCTGGGAGGAGTTAAACATACACAATAGTGATTTTTGAAAACGCTTATTTTACAATCTAATTTAACATCAAATAAAGGTTTCGTCAACAACTTAACACGATCAGCGGGCAAACTAAACTAAAAGAAAGGCGTGGAAAATAACCACTATATTTTTAACGAGCATTTAACTAGTATAGATATAGGGTGTGTTCATTTGTCGCATTCAATAACTAATGAGTTTTTTATATCTTTAACACAGTTCTTTAATTCTTCTGGTGGTGTCAAACTTGTGGACGAAATTGGTTGGAATTATTCAAGTACTCGTGTCAGAAAACTTATATTATCATGTTGTTTTTTACAGTTGAAGCACATTTACGACCTGTAGCTGATAACAACGTTGACTTTTGCGTTTTAAAAACATAATCAATGGAATGAAACATTGATCTATATTGTACTTATGGTAAACAAATAAATCCTTAGATATTAGGTGTTTATCAAACGTACAGCTGCATTTGTATTTGAGATTAACACGATCATAAATTTATATATCGATTATATTATGTAGGTACTCAGTTGAAACGCAAGTCTACTCATATTTTCTTATATATGGGGTTATTGTAGTCATTTGTAAACAAAGGAAAGTATTTACGCACAAACAAAAGAACCGAGCTCGAAAAAAACTATATTGTAAAGCTGATGGATCATTAATTCCCCACATCATCAGAAATATGACATAAAACGTCTGGAACAAGAAAAGAATTAAACAATAAAGGAGATAAAGGCGCAATCCTCAAAGTCAATGCACTCAACGGTTATATCGAATATGTAAACAATAATGAGACAAATACAGTGCTGCGAAAAATTCTCTTTGAATGTTAACACCCTCTGCCAGGAATAGCAATGAACTCAGCGGAAAACTTCCAAAACTATTTTTAGTTAACAGCAAACTTTCACATGGTACAATTACCGCCTTCTCTCTTTCATGTTTTTCATCAAAACGGGCTGCCAAATCTGAGACTATTTGGCACAATAAAGGTGAAATCACGAACCAAGCAGACCGTCTGAATAACGGTTTTAAATGTAAGACATATGACTATCACGTCTTAGCTGCATGCAAAGCCAACTGTTTGCATTTCGTTTTTTTTCTTGGCACTGGATTTAGCAGTCCAAATGGTGAATATCAAATTTTAATATGACATGGCTAACAAGCTTATTTTGTAACAAATAGATTATGTTTTTATGGATGACTCTAACTTCAGATTCTTTCACTCGAAAAATATGTAGTGTAGAAAAGTATCATGCCTTGGAATCTGGTTGGCAACAAAATATAAAATTGAATGTAGCCTAAAATGAAACCTTCGATTGGTTATACAGCTGCAGAACTCGCATTGAATTTAGGACTAGCAAAAGCTGTTAATCACTGAAAAAAATGACTTGCTGTTAGAATACTGATGTTTACCAAAAAATATGTTTTTGTTTAACGTTGTTCGTTATTTGCTTATATGATTTTTAGGCCAATAAATCCACAATATCTTTTTATATGAATATACCAAATTTATTAAAAACCGGTTAAAAAATAATGAAGTTACAGGGGTGCCTCTAAATCCGTTGCCATCTAAATTTGATGAAAGTTGAGGCAACTCTTTCAGACAATTATCATATACCTACCTATTCAAAAAAAAAAAGAGAAATTTTTGTTACACTGGTTTCTACTATGGACTATTATTATACTAACAGGTAGTTACCAAATCTCATGTTTTGGCAAAGCATTGTTTCAACAGAAACACCTTTAATATATAAATGAAAAACTTTGTTTTCGTACTGCAACCTGCAAAACTGAGTTATGTACTTAGAAATTACCAGTTTTAATATTTAAAGCTTATCTTACTATTGACAAGTTTGACATTTCTGACTATTTTAAACAGGGTTAAGAGTGGACAGCAAACGAAAACATTTCAAAGGAGCAAGTAAAATCAGAAAATTGCAGATTTTCCAAGAAAATTAGATGAAAGCGATAAGTAGTCACAAAATAAAACTTCCTTTAGACCTATTTTCAGCGAATGATTAAATCTAAATGATGTCATATTTATAGGCGAAGACAATTACTGTTGACAGTCTGTTAATTAAACTTCACAAATAAACAATGCTGACAAACTTTCTAATTTTACCAACTGCACAACCATAAAGTAAGCGCAACCGCGACCTTTTTCATTCCCTTTCACACATTATACATTGTTTTCCACGGCAAGCTCGATTATTTAATAATCTTTGTGCGTACAACCCGCAGAATCGAATATTATCCCCATTGTTGTGCATAATAAAATTAATAAAAGTAGGAACCATTAACGAGCACGTTTAATAGCGCATAGAAGAACATGAGCCGTGGATTGCGTGCTTTTAATCAATGCGGAAAAGGAAGATGGAGAAGAAGTTATGTCAGTAGGTGGAATTTTCCGGAGAATAAAGTAAATGGTGTAGTTATTTTATACAGTTAAGCGAAATTACCAGGTATTAAAGTAATCAGGGAACGATTCGCACACACAGTTAAGGAAAGCTTGGGGAGGCTTAAATTACAAAGGTTACAGAGTTTAAAATTAAATTGTGAGAGAATGTTGGCAACGACGAAAAGTGTAGCTTTTTGTGTCGAGGAAAATTACCGTGAAATTTACCTAAAAACGATCATAGCAGTATTAACTTTGTAATTAATATGAAATACATATAAAAAGATGGAACTCGGTATAAGAAACAAAACATTAAATTTAAGAAAATTATATATCCTGATATATTTAAGCAAACACACCACACGACCCCTATTTTAAATTTTTTGTTATTTTATATCCACCACATACCTTAATTAATCTTAAGTGGCACCTTGCAAATAACAATAAGAATGGTACTTTATTATTGTTATATTTAAAAAAAATATAGTGCAATATGGAATATTATTACTGTTGGTGGTAAATGTGCCAAAGAACTAAGAGGATAGCGATGACAAAGCAATTATTCGATGGACAACATATTCATTAAGCATTTCAACTTGGACCTGGCAAAGGGATTCCGCGAGTCACATGTATGGAGCGTTGTTATGTATGGGACGGAAAGCTGGTTTTGGATTAACAGGTTACGAAGAGAATAAGCTTGCGAATATTAGAACGTTTGCCTGAAGAAAATGACAGATACGTAGTAGTGATATAAGAACACTTAAAACTTTGCTAAAAGAAATGCAGGAACAATGATTACTGAAATATGTTGAAATGAAGAGAGCAAAACTTGTTGGACACAATCCTGGCTACGATATCTGTCTGAGAATACTTACTTAAAGAACACATGCATGGGAAAAATAATTAGACCAAAACTTATGAAAAACTTGACTCTAATTGATCCACAACCTATAACGAATTGAAAAGAACCGCTTGAGACAGAGTCCTGTTTGCGACGACAAGGCGACATTGCCTTTAGACTGATAATTGTATTGTATTTTAATTTCTTTAACGTCGGTCTATTCCCGCGACTATGACGCATTACCGACGCAAGTGAGAGTGCTGATACCAGAAACGGAAAAAGGACGACAAAAAATGCTGTGTGCATTAAAACGAATTAAACTAAAAATCAATATGACAAAAACTAAAGTAATGAAAATAAGTAAGGATAGGACTGCGAAAATATAGGTAAACAACTCGAACAAGTATTATTACAGGTGGCAAATATAGCAAAGATCTGAGAAGGAGGATCGCGATGGCAAAGCAAGCATTAAATAGGTGAAGTACTTCTCTCGCTAATAAACATTTTAACTTAGACCCAATGAAGAGGTTTATCAAGTCTTACGTATGGAGGGTGATAGTGTATGAGTTGCAAACCTGAAGCTTGACTTCCACAGGAGATGAAAAGAATAGGAGCTTATGAAATATCGCCATTGAGAAAAATGACAAACACAACCATACATTTGTAGAAAGAGGAATGGAAAAAATTACTAGACGTGTTCTAAAACATAATAACTTTCTGACATTACTTGAAGGACACATACTTGGAAAAGGGGGAAGAGGTAAACCAAGGGGAAAACCTCCGCAAATCCTGGCACAATTAGTGAAGTGTGGAAGCTACAATGAAATGAAGAGAGCTGCTGGAGACAAGAGTATCATGGTTGCTACGATAGGGGGACGTCGCATTTAAACTGTGATTATGAGATCTGACACCATGTAAGGCTTTTATTTCCCCTCCTGTATACAAGAGACGGAAAGTGAAAAAATGTGGTAGGAAAAGGGCCAATGACGTAGTCCTACTTAAACAACTGTACTTTGTAAAAATTAACATATTTATGAGCAGGACTTCGGTGAACAAAACAAAACAAACAGCGGCTCAGGAGAGATGCTCCGGGCGAAGCATTTGGAGATATCCAATTTGAATATCCAAAGAAAGAATATCCAAGTTTCGGATGACTTTTTTAGACTTTATGCAAATGCAAATCTAATCAGGTTTACACGAATGGGAGTTTTAAGTTAAATTAAATTGCGTAAAGTTTTATTTCTATGCTCTGTGTTGCAGTAATAAAACGAAACTCTGCAAACGCTGAATAAATATTGTTTTAAGATACTTCTCTCTAATCTCATCATAAAGTAAAGGCAGATAAGAACGAATTACATACGATATTCTTCACTATTTACGCAGAAATGTTACAATTTTATGTATTCGCTAGACGTTTCGACGGGAAAATTATTCGTATCATAAAGTGAAATAACAGTTTAAGAAATAAGATATTACCCGATATTACCTAATTCGATAAATGCTATCTGCCAAGTTGAGACATCAAAGATATCTAAGACAGACCAATTGGAAACAGGATGAATTTGCAATGCCAACTAATTAATTTTCTACAATGAAGTACCTACAAGTATTCAGATAAAGATTCGCTAAAATATGTACTTTTCTACTATTTTAATGACTTTAAAGTTATCTCATCGAAACTATCTCCATCTTCATTCACAATGTAGATAATTACTGTTCTCAATATCTTGCAACGTCATTTATTTTTCTTACTATCTTGCAGCCCAAATAAAGTAATATTATGTAGATACTTGCTAAATCAAAAATTCAATAATCCTCATTTACCTATTTAGTGGTCAAAGTTATACATTATGCCTTACAAGGAAGCCATGTTTCAAGGCACCCAATACTATCGAAGGTAGCCATCTTTAACGTGTCCAACATTTCATATTGTAAAACGTATCTGGAACACTGCCTGTTTATGTTTCATGAATATCACGGCCTACTATTTTAAATAATACTTTTATTATTTTTCATTGTTTATTGAATTAAGCAACATTTTTAAAAACGCCTTCTGCGAGCATTTTAAAAGTGTGAAAGTTCAATATGGCGGCCATAAGGAATGAAAAAGCTCACTATTGCTCTGCAAAGTAAAGTGGTAGGTGTAGCAAAGTTCTGATTACTTCAGCTGTCGCAGGACGTAGTGAACCAAGTTTTAGACGAGTATCTTGTAAATAAAAAAATATATCGAAGAAAAACTAAATCGACAAATTTATATATTTTAGTGATTTTTTATAAAAAAAGATTCACTAATAGAGAGGTACCGATGGTGAGACTTTCCAGAAATTTTTTTCAAATGTGCGCGAACTAGGACACCTAGAACCCATAGCCGTGGTCAGTTTCAATATAGTGAGAAGAATTAACTCGTCATTATTAATTTACTGGTTTAACTCATTTTAATTAATTTAGCCACTATATTTCCCCGATCTAGTCTTCTTTGATTTATTTTCAGAGAGAAAGCATTTATCGGTAATTGTAAAGGTAATACTGACGTTCAGTAAAGTAAGTCCGGATTAGTCCGAACGCAGCAGGTGCGTTATCGTAGCGAATTTTCTAAAAAAAATCATTTTCTAATAGTTTTTTAAATTTAGTATGTAATATAATCTAAATATAATATAATATAAAAGCAACAGTTTACGAAATTGCATAAGATAACACCTACAATTTTTGGGAGGATAAGGGTCCGATTGGGCTGTCTATATATATATATATATATATATATATATATATATATATATATATATATATATATATATATATATATATATATATATATATATATATATATATGTATCCAACCGATAACTCAAAAATAATTAACCGATTTCGATGAAACACGGCAAGTGCCTTTCTTTTATTAATGGCTTGGATGAGTTCGTTAGCCAGGAAAATCGGACAAGGGTTTCCGGGAAAATTTTGAGTTTTCTTTCAAAAAGATTTTTTTTTCTCTGAAAAGTAGAAAGATATTTTAATGAAATTTGATGTTGCCTTAGGAAATACCTTACTACATACCAAAATTCAACTTTCTAAGTTTATAGAAAATTGGTTATTTAAATTTGAAGCATTTAATAAAAATTCACTACCATAACGCACTTGCTGCGTCCCGAACTTTTTGAAATATCTAGTGATCTACGATTTTATTTTCAAATCTAAATGTAGCTATGAAGTGGGCACAAAACTGAGCAGCTTTTGTCTAATTCAATCTCTTACCGTAATACACTGCCTTTTGTTAATAGCTCGGATGACTGTTTTGTTGACAGGCTCAACATGGCCAGTTTTTCTAGCACAAATTTAGCTTGTTGTGTTAGTGACTTTTTAAATATTAGTTAATGTTTAAATATCGTAAGTGTTTATTTGCTATGTCAGGTATCAAACAACTTATAAAGTAGGTATTCAAAAAATTCAAAAGAAATGTATATGCATCACCTTTTATATGAATAGAACCATTTAAATATTCAACACCTGACTCAAACTCCCTGCATTATTCAAACTTCTCAACTTAAATGCAATTTAGCAAAGATGCTTTTAAAACGTATTTTCTGCGTAGAAGCAAAACCTTGAATTTTGTTTTATTCACTTTCTTTTTAATCAACGTAGGTCTACTTCCTATTTCCGCAATTATGGACAATCACAGACGGTAAGGCCCTTTCATTTCTATACTTGAAATTTTTAATGCAATGTGGATACTAAACGTGTCATGCTTCGCATGGTATATGTAATCGAAAATTCTATAATCCATCTGAATGGTGCAATTTAGACATTCAATGTGTTTAAACGTTCTCTCTATTTATAAAAGAAAACCTCTTTGCAACCAAGGTTACAAGATAAATTTTAAGTAAGATGTAGAGGGGTCAGATCAGGTCAAGCAACTGGCCACCATAGACTAAGAGGGATCAGGCAAGGTCAAGGCACTTGCCATCATTTGAAATACTGTTCTTGCAAATTGCTGCTTAAATACTAAATATTATCGGTAATTAAAAGTGTCGCGTGTAAATGGCAAAAAAAAAACTATTTTAAAACATTTACAACAAAAAAAGGAAAGTTCTGTTTACGAGCCGTTAGGCACATTAAAGATCACCATTCTCCTTGCAAAAGACAAAAGTTCGATACATTTTTCACTTAGCAAGGCGGAACTGTTTGACGTCGGTAACTGGCTCATCATTCTTGATACCTTACATAGATAATGTAAAAAGGTAAAGGTAAGATGCTTACTGGCAATTAGGCCATTGCTGACCCTTTTTGCTCATCTAAACTAACCTACCCTCCACCTTGAGCTCGACCTCAACGACGACAGTGATTTTGAAAAATCATCCGGCGCCGGTGAGGCTCGAACCGTCGTCCCCCGAGTCCGTATTGGAAAGTCTGAATCAACTTTCCCGCACGGCCACGGAGATAATGTAAGTACTTATAAGAATGTTACAATAACATTAAGTTTTTTGGCCTTGAGTACAAGTGTGATTTGGAGATTCAGTTACTAAAGTTTAAAAAATTTCAATTGATTTTAAATTCCAATTTTAGTCCTCCTTTCCGGCGAAATCTTATTATACATCCCAATAATTTCATTTCACCATTAACTTTATTAAATAGGCACCCAAAAATTAAGTTCCCAAAATATTACGTAATTCTATATTTAGCAAGATAATTTTTTGTTCGGTAATTCTGGATAACACTGATTAACATTTTATAATAATAATGATCATATTGAAATTGGTAACAGCAATATAATTTAAACAAGAATTGGTGGGTGCCTAAAAAAATCGAAAACAAAGTTCGTTGCCATAAACAAGTGATATACATATTTAGAAACTAAGCTAGTAATTAAGTAACTTTTTTTATATTTTTTTAGCATTATTAACGCAAAATGTCTCATTAACTTATCTCATGCACCTATACGTAAGTAAACAAGAGCATATAAATAACGTTTTAGATAGGAGATAGTAGCTACAGAGTGTAGTAATGCATTATTTACCTATCCGCTTACAAATACTATTCTACACCTTTGTGATCGTTGGACTTTGGACCCGTACCTCGAGAATGGACTTTATACCTAGAAAACGTGCTATGGTCGTGATTCTCATATACTGTTAACGAAATTCGTCCGGTAGTAATATTACACTTATAAAAAAGCGTTAATATCGCAAACAAAATTGAGTAAAAAAAAATGTTGATTAAATAAATTGCTAGGTATACCCAGACAATTATTTAGCACCTGGCGTGTTTTTGTTAAATAAGTTAACTCTAAAAGCTATTGACTTTTAATTGGCAATTGTTTATATTGTTGGTAATGAGAGTCACTATTAATAGGTATATTATAATAATTACATAGAGATAGCTATTTTTAATTTTGTATTAATTTTCTCCAATAAGAGCTAGGTTAAGATAAAGAAATAGCAAGGAAGTAAATTGAATGAGAAAGGTTCAACACAAAAACACAACTACTTGAAATAATTTATACATTATTTTCTAAAAAAAATAATATAAATCGTGTTGGCCAGTTTTTGTAACAAATTTGACATTAAGTTAAAAATACTAAAATAGGGCAATTAATAATAGAAAGAGTAACACGATCTAAGTTCTAAGTAGATGTAGCTAGGTACATATCGCATTCATCGATCGTTGATTAAAAATGTTTTAAAATAAAATCACAGTCATTTTTATTAAGATTTTAAATGGGTAATAGGCACTGCCATGAAAATAAAGCTAATTACCCTATAGACAAAAAAAACCAAACAAATAAATACGTATGTACCTGGGTAAGTTAATCCTGTGTATATACCTAACAAACTATTTTCAGAATAAAAATAATGATTTTAAATAATAATAGTAACGAATTAAATTGGATTAATTCTTAAAAATGAAATGAAGCTGTATTTTCTTACAAAATAATTTTAATCACAAATATCTTGAAATTATACTGAATAAATACATTTAAAATTTAAATTTGGAAGACAGGACTATATTATTACCTACCTATAAGGTAAATAATGAAAAAAAGTGGATTAATTAAAAATGACCTGTAGAATATTTAAAACAAGGCATTTCAAAGCAGTTTCACTTTTGCAAACGAATTCGTGTCGCAGGAAATTGAGTAACCTATATCTTATATGTTTAAAATTCAATATAGAATATATAAAACGTTCTTACCTTTTCAAGACATTCTTGTCCGATTGCCTTTGGGTCAACACGAACCTCAAAAACAACAGAATTTGGCTGGCTGATTAAGCACCACATTTTCGATGGCAATTCTTGCACGTATCAAGATATTATTGAATAACACGGGCTAGCTGATGGAAAGCTAGCAAAAATCACTGATCATTTGATAAAATCGCAATGTCCTAAGATATTCACAGCGTGCCGTTTGTTGTAGAAACTCTTTGCACATTTTATGACAACGTCCATACTATGGTACAGCTTGGACAGAATTAAATCGAAGTCGCTTGAGTTTGACAATTCATTTCACACTCGCACCGAGCTAAGACATGCGTAGCTCAGAACATAACGCTGCTAGGTACACGCAGACACTACGATCCGATTGTAGACGCGGCGTGATAGATTCGCACAATTCCTGCTGTAATCAAAGACCGTAGAAAACAGCTGTGTGCTTTTAGATGTATAAAACCTAATGTCGGGAAACGACCCTCTACCAACTAGAAAATTAACATTTGCAACTTTAAGATGAATGTTAGTATTTTTTTATGACTTCCCTTGAAAGTTATAGCTTTAATTTTAAATTCTTCTTGTAAATTACAATGGAAAAGCGAACACCTTTTTCCAAACGTATGTCGACTCTCTTTTCCATTCCCACAGATTTCAGGATTTAAAGAGTCTGGATACTATTTGAGTTTAAACGGGATTTAAAAATTAGTATACTTACATAATGAACACCTATCATACGCATTCAGTGCTCAATGAATTAAATATAAGTAATTAACGGACTGAGAGGAAAAGTAGTACAAGTGACATTTTGAGATAATTGCAGATTTTTTATTGTAAAGATGTCTTTTATTTAGAACAAAAATAATGCAAGTCAAAATTAACACTTGGTAGCACCTTTAAGTGGAAACATTTACTATAAATATATTCAGAAGGTGTTAGTGCAGCTGTATTACTTTTTGTCTAAGCCCCGCAATTCTTGGCGGATTTTCGTAAGAAATCGCTTATTACTGAGATTTCAAAAAGAAATTTTTGGGAGAGCGTGAACTAAAATTAACCTGTAGAATCTACCGCATTGCTGTCGACACCATGACTCCAATAGCTCTTTTCATTTCATTCTAGCTCCGCGCAGGTTTTCCAGCAGCTTATTTCCCTTTTTCAAGTACCTACCTACCTACATTTATACATATTGCGCATAAAATAGTAATGCAACAAGGCGCAGAAAGGCATCAGACTTAAAATTTGTAGGATTGCATAACATATTATTTGCGACTATTTGGTGGCATTATCGACATTTTTGGAAAAGCACCCCATTTTGGAAGATGACAACGCTTTAATTTTTTAAATAGCAACATGGGTCAGGTCAGGTCATTGTTTTTGGGTAACATCGCTTCAGGGCCAGTGACCATTCAAAGTCATCTGCATGTCAAACTACAAAAGCTGCCACAAATACTCTGAAAATTCGAGTTACAGATAAAAAAGTCTGGACGCGGCAAGTGCGCTATGGTAGTGAATTTTCATAGAAATGCTCCTGGCACCAAACATTTTTTTTTATTAAATGCTTATCACTTTTCTCTTGTAACAGAGATCTAAATTTTGGTATATAGTTTACGTTTACTTTTAGCGATTTTTTTTAAATTCTATAATGAGGAGATCTGTGTTTATATATATATATATATATATATATATATATATATATATATATATATATATATATATATATATATATATATATATATATATATATATATATATATATATATATATATATGTGTGTGTGTGTGTGTGTGTGTGTGTGTGTGTGTGTATCACACCGATAAATCAAAAAATAATGGACCGCTCTTGATCAAATTTGGTGAGTACCTGCCTTTTGCAAGTGGCTTGGATAAGTTCGTTAGCCAGGAAAATCGAACCAGGTTTTCCCGGAAAATTTTGTGTTTTCTTTCTAAAAAAATTCATATCTCCGTAAATAACAAAGTAAGGGCAACCAAATTTGGTACGCGTGTTTGTATTATAAAGAGTGAACTCTGTACCAAAATTTGGTCCCTAGCTTTAAAGACAAGGAAGTTATGGGCAGTTAAAGAAACAAATTGTGGAGTTTTCCTCAAAACGTCAAACTCGCAATGTTAAACGTCAAAATTGGCAATGTTTAGGCAAAGAATGTAAAACAAATACCGATTGTGAAAAGAAAATGTTACAAGAAGAGTGTTCTGCAAACCCTTAAGTTTCAGATTCAACCGCCATTGTCCTTCATTTTACTAAAATATTTACAGAATATTCATTTCAAATAGACCCTTTCCCTGATGCTTTGGCTGTCAGTTTAATTAAGTTGATGCTTTTTTGGATATTTATTCATAGGTTTAGTGAAGTTTATGGTTTAACGGTCTATATTTTTTTTAGCTAATTTTCGTAGAACAAATTTGTTAATGCATTTTTGCATTTTTTATCGAAATATGATGCGTTTATAAGAAAAAAATCTGGACGCAGTAAGTGCGTTTTGGTAGCGAATTTTCGGTAAATTTGCAGATTAGCTCCCGAACGCTTTTCAAAAAACTGTTTTCAGAAACCTGCCTAGACACCCCCTGGATCCACAAAACCCAAGAAAATTTCTTGTTCACACCCCCCAAGGAAGTTACGGAACCAGGAGTGAATAGGGGTGCTGGGCGGGGTAGGTAGTAAAAAGGATATATAAGCAGAAAATGCGAATAAAACGGGCTTGAAAGTTGTCTTTTTCACATCTTGAAGCCATATCCCCCTTAAACCCTGCCTACCTCGCACAGCACCCCTATTCCCCCAAAAAATTTATTGGTCACACTCCCCAAGGAAGTTACGGGACCAGGAATGAGTAGGGGTGTATAATTATTTTTAGCTACTTTTCGTAGAACAAATTCGTTAATGCATTTTTTAATTTTTTATCGAAATATGATGTGTTTGTAAGAAAAAAATCTAGACGCAGTAAGTGCGTTTTGGTAGCGAATTTTCGGTAAATTTGCAGTTTAGCTCCCGAACGCTTTTCAAAAAAATGTTTTCAAAAACCTGCCTAGCCTACCACCACCCCTCCCCCTCATCCACAAACCCCAAGGAAAATTTCTTGTTCACACTCCCAATTTTTAGATTCGTAAATTCAAACCTCTTAGACTGCCAACTCTTTTGAGGTACAATTAATTACCAATATTTTGATTTCCTATAAGTAGCATAAATGGACAAGTTTTAAAACTGAAAATATCGGAAACAATGAAAAAACAACGTTAAATAACAGACCCTTTATAACTAATCCTTGACACACACAAATATATATATATATATATATATATATATATATATATATATATATATATATATATATATATATATATATAAACTACATAATCAACCCCCTAAAAAATAAATATTCGTATTATTCAAAATTATTATGATTACGAACTAAGTCTTGAGACAGGGTAACTTGCTCGAATTTTTTGTCTGTGTTAACTACATAAGACATATTTTTGCAAAGTTAAAAAATATCGGGAAAGAATGAAAGATCCACCCTGAATAGTAAGCCCTTATGATCGAAACAAATTTTTATATCACTAACTGTTCCTTGAGGCACACACATGGAGCTGTTATTTTGCATCTCTATAAGCTACACAATCAAGAACGTTTTGTTAGAAACTGAAAAAATAGTGAAAAAAAGAAAAGAAAAACAACCCCTTAAAAATACATACTCGTATTATTCAAAATCATTTGAACTATGACCTAAGTCTTGAGACAGGGTAAAATGCTTAAATTATTATTCTCTGTTACCTACACACTTACACAATCAGATATATATATATATATATATATATATATATATATATATATATATATATATATATATATATATATATATATATATATATATATATATATATATATATATATATTTGCAAAGCTGAAAAATATCGGGAAACAATGAAAAAAGAACCCTGAATAGTAATAGCCCTTATGATTTAATTTTTTTTAAACAGAGACAGTGGCTGTTATTTTGCATCTCTCTAAGCTACACAATAAAAAACATTTTGTTAGAAACCAACAAAATACCCGAAAAAAGAAAAAGGAACCCCTTAAAAAACAAATACTCGTATTAGTCAAAATCATTTGGACTACAAACTAAGTCTTGAGACCAGGTAACTTGCTTAAATTATTATTCTCTGTTACATACACAATCAGATATATTGTTTTCAAAGCTAAAAAATATCGGGAAGCAATGAAAAAACAACCCTGAATAGTAAGCCCTTATGATCTAAAAAAAGTTTCTTGAGGCAGACACAGGGCTTTTATTTTGCATTTCTATAAGCTACACAATAGAGAAAATGTTGTTACAAACTAACAAAATACCGGAAAAAAGAAAAAACAACCGTTTAAAAAATAAATGCCCGTATTATTCAAAATCATTTGGACTACGAACTAAGTCTTGAGACAAGGTAACTTGCTTAAATGATTATTCTGTGTTACCTACACAATCAGATATATTGTTTTCAACACTGAAAAATATCGGGAAACAATGAAAAAAAAAAAAAACAACCCCGAATAGTAAGCCCTTATGATCTAAAAAAAGTTTTATGTCGCTAACTGTTTCTTGAGACAGACACAGTGGCTGTTATTTTGCATCTCTATAAGCTACACACTAGAGAACATTTTGTTACAAAAACAAAATACCGGAAAAAAAGAATAAAACACCCCTTAAAAAATAAATACCCGTATTATTCAAAATCATTTGGACTACTAACTAAGTCTTGAGACAGGGTTACTTGCCTAAATTATTCTTCTCTGTTACCTATACAATCAGATAATTTTTTTTGCAAAGATGAAAAATATCGGGAAACAATGAAAAAACAACCCTCAATAGTGAATCCTTATAAGCAAAAAAGATTTTTTATACCGCTAACTGTTCCTTGAGGCACACACAGTGGCAGTTATTTTGCATCTCTATAAGCTACAAAAGCAAGAACATTTTGTTACAAACTGAAAAAATATCGGCAAAAAGAAAAAACAACCCCTTAAAAAATAAATACTCGTGTTATTCAAATTTATCTGGAATACGAACTAAGTATTGAGCCAAAATAACTTGCTTAGATTCTTATTATCTGTTAACTAAACAATCAGATATAGATATATTTTTCAAAGCTGGAAAGCATAGGGAAGCAATGAAAAAACAAGCCTTAATAGTAAGTCCATATGATTTAAGAAATGTTTTATACCGCTGACTTTTTTCTTAGACAGACACAGTGGCTGTCATTTTGCATCTCTATAAGCTACACAATAGAAAAGATTTTGTTACAAACTAACAAAATACCGGAAAGAGAAAAAACCCCTCGAAAAATAAATACTCATTTTATTCAAAATCATTTGGACTACGAACTAAGTCTTGAGACAAGGTAACTTGCTTAAATTATTATTCTTCGTTACCTACACAATCAGATATATTTTTTGCAAGCTGACAAATATCGGGAAAGAATGAAAAACAACCCTGAACAGTAAATCCTTATGAGTTAAAAAATCTTTTATACCGCTAACTGTTTTTTAGACAGGCACAGTGGCTGTTATTTTGCATCTCTATAAGCTACACAATAGAACACGTTTTGTTATAAACTAAAAAATACCGGGAAAAAGGAAAAAACAAGGCCTTAAAAAATAAATACTCGTATTATTCAAAACCATTCGGACTACGAACAATCATTGCTTTGTTGTTTTCAGAAGAAAAAATATAAAAATTTTCTCACACTTCTTGAAATTTATGTGCCAAAAAGAGGTAATATATTTGTGTTTAATATTTGATTGATTTTGTTAAGACAATGTTTTGTTCATTGAATGTAGATAACTTTTTTCTTTTAACTTAAAAGATCTGAGTTTTGGTATATAGTATACATTTTATAATATAAACCTACCTATATCAAATTTTGTTGATATATAGCTTCGTTATTTCCGGAGATACAAAAATTTTCCGAAAGAAAACACACAATTTTCCCTGAAAAATCTAGTCCCACTTTCTCGAAAAACGAACTTTACAATTTACAAAAAGAAGGTACTTACAAAACTGCATCAAGATCGGCCCATTATTTTTTTAGTTATCCGTGAAATACATATAAAAATTGTAACTGACCCCGAAGTGGGTTCTAGTTTGCGCCCATTTGAAGAAAATTTCCCAACATTCAAAATTCAAAAGTCACACTCATTTCCAATAGCGAATTTTATCTACGAAAGCTTAGTTAAGTTTTTGAATATGAAATAAATTCCCTGCATTTCTGTATTCATGATAAACACAGTGGCATTAACCTCAATTTGGAAATAAGTGCAAGAAAAGCTTATCAAAAAGTCCATTACGCTATAGAAACATTTTATAACAGTATCTTATCTGTCATGGTCAAATACTTATTTTTAGAGTTTGAGAGATTATAATAACAAAAGTTGACATTTTTGTTGCATAATTTATATAGTAAATGTCTAAATTTTTAATCTCAAGTGTTACAATTTTACAAATACCCAATTTTGATATGTTAAAGTAATAGAAGGAAAGGTCACTGAAAAATGTAAATGACTAATCAATAACTCAACGTTAAAAATATAGAAGTTAACTTCTTTTTAATACAAACTCTTTGAAGGTCCGAAAAATGGTCATGGCTTAAGAGTCTGTAGGTAAACATAATTTCCTTAATTAGATTTATCTGAGCATAATACAAATACATTTATTGCTTTTGCAGACGTGAAAAAGCAATGTAGATTAGAAATGATTAATTCATATAATAAAGAGAGACTGGATTGGACAGGTGTGTGTGTTTTGTTTCTTTAACGTCGGCCTATTTCCGCGACTATGGCCAATCACCGACGCCAGGGAGCAGTTTCACCTCACTATCCTGGAAATTTTTGCCAAACCCCTGCCTTTCTGTAAGGAGGGTAGGGATCTTTACGTGCCCAACCTCGCATGAACACGGGACCGACGGCTTTACGCCCCCTCCGAAGGGCGGAACGTGCAGACATTCAACTTGCTCAAATACAATGCCAGAATCTCGGTTGATGTTAATTGCACAGTTTGTACAGAAAAAGTGAAAGGAGTACCCTGGGATCGAAACCAGTACCCTTCGGTTCAGAGGCACACGTTCTTACCCCTAAACCACCGAGGTTCCTGATTGGACAGGTGTATTATATGCTTCATCTATATAAAAAAGAATGGGTGCAACAAGGATGCCAACTATTACCGCATTAGTTCAATTTATTTATGGAAGATGCAACTATATAAGCTGAAGAAAGACAACAGGAATCAAAATACATTGGATAACCAAAAAGGCAAAGAATATTCGTAAAATGCTTATACTTTTTTTTTACACATATTTTCCCACAAGTTGTATATTACTGCTGTATAATTGACAGAGAAACGCTTTAAAATAACATTCATAACCAAGCTTACCTGGAATATGTTTCTACCTAATTCGAAAATCTTTTCTTTCTGGCTAAAATGATCGACTTTTGTAATATGCGCTAAATTTTATCTGTTCTTTTAATCTCATTAATACGTAAATTTAGACCAATATGCAAGTTTCTCTGTTACTTTGTGAAGCGGTAAGCAATGTTACTACACAATGTTATTGTGTAGTATGTATTTTGTGTCCCTTAAACTTGTAAATTGATAAAGATCAGTTTACTGTCATGGAGAAAACTTTACCCTAAGCTGAAAAAAGATAATGAAAAAGTTTTCTGCGCTTTTTGTTGTAAAATTGTAAGTTTAATTACATATTAGTCCAGCCAAATTAGACAAAAAATCGCGTTAACCTAGACATTTGAAATAAAAAGCTGAAAATTGATGATGACATTCTAGTTTAAATGCCAAAAAATCACACTTTTTATAATAAAAAAGTCTGGGCGCAGCAAATGCGTAGTGAATTTTCATAAAAATGTTTTGTCATAGCAAATATTTGTGTTTTTTTAAGAAATCAGGCATCAAATTTGGTTACCAGTATAACCTATATAGTAAAAACAATGTGCCATGTTTCATAAAAATAACTTTATTGTGTGAAAATGTACAAAAATTTCCAAAAGTAAACTTAAATTGTTCCCGAAAAAACTGGTTTCTTTGTCAACCTTATCGATTAATAGCAAATGAGCTATTCAAATTTGAAGCATTTAATGAAAATTTGCTACCATAACGCACTTGTTGCGTCCCGAATTACTTTTCGTACAAACATGCATTATATTTCGATGGAAAATGCAAAAATGCAATAACATAAAGCGTGTTCGATTAAAAAGTCTGGACGCAGCAAGTGCGTTATGGTAGTCAATTTTCATTAAAATGTTTTTAATAGCAAATATGTGTGTTTTTTTAAGAAAGCAGGCATCAAATTTGGCTACCCGTATAACCTATATAGTAGAAACAATGTGTCATGTCTCATCAAAATAAGTTTATTGTTTGAAAATGTACAAAAATTTCCGAAAGTAAACTTAAAGTGAGCTATTCAATTTTGAAGCATTTAATGAAAATTCGCTACCATAATGCACTTGCTGCGTCCCGAATTTCTTTTCTTACAAAGATGTATTATATTAAGATGGAAAATGCAATAACATAAGGCGTGTTCGATTAAAAAAAAAGAAAATTTGAATCACCAACGACTTATGGGCCACCCTGTAATTGTAGAAATATTTTTTAAGATGTAGCTAAAGACACCCTATAATTAATGTATACAATTTTTTTCGCATCTTGCATAATCACGGACATATTGAGCTTTAAAGATTTTTTACGAAAATTCGACAAAAATGATATACCATTGACCAATAAACTCTATAGCCAACACCTGCCGAAGCATCAGAGAAAGGGTCTATTTGAAATGAATTTTTTGGGAATATTTTAGTAAAATGAAGGACAATGACGATTGAAACTAAGACTTCAGGCTTTGTAAAACATTCTTCTTGAGACATTTTCCTTCTGTAGCTCATATAAGTTTCAGGTTCATTGCCTAAATATTACCAATTTTGACGTTTAAGTCGCGACTTTGACGTTTTGAGGAAAACCCAAATTTATTTATCTTTAAATGCCTGTAACTTTTTTGTCCTTTAACCTACAGAGCTAAATTTGGTAGGTAACTTACCTATAATGATATAAACCCCCGTACCAAATTTGGTTGCCCTTACTTTGTTAATTCCGGAGATAAAAATTTATTTCGAAAGAAAATCCAACATATAAAGTCTGAAACCGACCTCGGATTTGGGTTCCAGGGGTCCTTCTTACAAACATGCATTATGTTTCGATGGAAAATGCAAAAATGCAATAACATAAGGCGTGTTTGATTAAAAAAAAGAAAGTTTGTCTCACCAACGACTTATGAGCCACCCTGTGATTTTAGACATATTTTTCAAGATGTAGCTCAAGACACCCTATAATTAATGTATACAAATTTTTTTCGTATCTTGTAACGGATACATTGAACTTTATTGATTTTTTACGAAACTCGACAAAAATTATATACCATTAAACGATAAACTCTATAGCTAAGGCTACTGCCAAAGCATCAGAGAAAGGGTCTATTTGAAATGAATTTTCTGAAAATATTTTAGTAAAATAAAGGACAATGACGGTTGAATCTAGAACTTCAGGCTTTGTAAAACATTCTTCTTGAAACATTTTCTTTCCATAGCTCCTATTAGTTTCAGGTTCGTTGCCAATTTTGACGTTTTAAATCGCGACTTTGACGTTTTGAGAAAAACCCCAATTAATTTTTCTTTAAATGCCCATACCTTTTTTATCTTTTAACTTATGGAGCTGAATTTTGGTAGGTAGTTTACTTGATATAAACCCGCGTACCAAATTTGGTTGCTCTTACTTTGTTATTTCCGGAGATATGAATTTTTTTAAACAGAAAACACAAAATTTTCCGGGAAAACCTGGGCCGATTTTCCTGGCTAACAAACTTATCCAAGCCACTTGCAAAAGGAAGGTACTCACCAAATTTGATCAAAATCGGCCCATTATTTTTTGAGTTATTAGGGTGATACATATATATATATATATATATATATATATATATATATATATATATATATATATATATATATATATATATATATATATATATATGTATGTATGTATAAACATATAAAAATTCAAACTGACCCCGGATATATGTGTTCTAGGGGGCCTAATTAGCGCTCATTTGAAGAATTTTTTTTTTTTAATTCAAAAGTCGGGATCTCCTCAATAGGAATTTTTTAAAAGAAAATTCACTAAAAGGTAAATAAACATTCAAAACGCCTTTATGTTATTTATAAATATTCTTCAGGCAAGAAATAACACAAAACGCAAATGCAAGGAATGCAAATTCGCCGTCTCATGGCGATGTGTTGTGCTCTAAATTATTGATACGGTTATGATAAGGTGCATATAGTGACAGTGCTAGTTTGTCACTTAAAGTTACAGGTTGGCATTGTTATGTGTTCTGATCACTCGTCAAACATTGTCTGCACGGACGATATGTCTGTGGTCGTGGTGCATTTTAGAACTGGAAATTACGTTCTGTGTAAGGATTGGTCGTTTTTGTAACTCCGTCTCTTCAGCAGTGATAAGTTGATCGCCGCCCTTGGAGATCTCCGTGACCACCTCCTGTTTTTCCATTCAACAACATGATGCAATACCACTTCTGTCCCCTTTATAAAAGGTAAAAAGTGTGCCTTCAAGAAGGTCCAAAACGACGTTTGTAATGGGATAACATGTCTTTCTTCAACCAACCGAACGCTACACACCAACAAATCGCAGAATTGGCAGAATATTTTCCTCTCACGATGTACGACTATGTTGTTAAAATCAGCCAGGCATTGGCTATGTTGTTAAAATCAGCCAGGCATTGGCTATATCGAAGGACAGTTGCTAAGCAGTCCATCAAGGCAGTATTTGACTTGGTTGCAGTTCCACCTACAACCGCAGCGGCTAAACAACATTCGTACCAAGTTTACCACCAGATAGGACCCAAATTCCGTCAATTCCTCTGGTTTAAATTTAGGTTCAAGTATCGATAAAAAATCGTCTGCCGGAAAAATAATGGGGATGGATGGTGCAGGTAGGTCAGTTAAAACCCATCCCGACGAATAGGATACAGCAGCGGAGCTGGTATTCCACATCATATCCTGCAACTCCAAATCCGGCTGCGAAAAGAAATGCAAATGCAGAACAAGTTATCTCAGTTGCACATATACATGTGCGGTTACTGCACTGGGCAGTGATGCGCATCGCATGGAAGTGGCTGACTCAGCCTTCGATGACGACTTCGAACCTTTGGCTGACGTGTTGCCACAGAAACGGAACATTTAATGTAATATTTACTATGGCCAAAAAATGCAATTAAAAAAATTAGTAAATTAAAATGTTTTATTTTATTTGTTCACAAATGGATAATGTTTCATATTTTTAGTGTATTAAAAGAAAATAACAGTAAACTATACGTAATTTTATGCAAAGACGAACAAAATCGGACGCTTGATTCAGTCGCTATATTCAAAACAATGCAATGTTATAATCAATACAGGTGGCGTTAAAATAACAACACTTTGAATATGATAATTGACCTGACCTGAAGAAATGTAAATGAAAGTGAAAGACTCACAAATGGATGTATCGTGGTCATAAAAAACAGGCGTAGGGTGTCGCCGGTCGCTTACTGGCCACTGGATGACGACCAAGTGAAAGAGTCTACGATCTGGTTCAAGCTGCTTTTCTGGTATTAAAGGTTGAAACTCACTTGTTCCATGGCGCCACTGTCGTTTACGTGTTCATCCTTGCGGCTGATGTAGATGTCAAGGGAGGTTTACAGGGGAAATGAAGGCAGGGTTGGCCTCAAGGATATAAGCAAGGATGAATAAATATTGCAACATATGGGTGTTAATTGCACTTGTTGATATTAAATCCATACGTAAACATTTAATATAACTTTATTACTTCACTAACTGAATAAACTATATGATACATTTAACTATAATACACTTTATGATATAATAACAATTACAACAGTACACGAGTACATAGCAGACAACTGACCGAGCGTGGTAGAGAGCAGAGAGAGAGAGAGAGAGATCGCCTGGTGTCTCTTATATATCGTAGTTCTTGACAACTGGCTGTCGCATAACGTTACGCAACGTTTAACTGTCAAGAGTATTTATGCAGAAACATAGAGTAGTGTTGACGGAAACACTGCGGTCGGAACCACCGCCACACAACACAACATCTTTGACATCTTTTCTATTACAGGAGCATTCTTGTGACTGCCCCCGTAGAAATTATTTCTTCAGTAGTCATTTTTTTGGTTCACTAATTACATATATCCAGTGATCAAGTTTTAATATCAACACACGTTAAGAAAACTCAGAATAACATAAAGCGATCAAATAATTTATAAGTAACCACAAAAAAGACCATAAAAAAATGTTGGTCAGTTTTTTTTAAAATATTTCAACAACACACCACGAGGGCTTACAGCCTAAATACTATCGTACCGTGGGTGTCGACAAGGAGGAGAGAGGCAACTTGTTAATTCTGGACTTGAAGGTTTGGCGGTTCAGAGGAGAAGGAAAAACATGTGCCGGCAAGGAATTCCACAACTTGGAAGTCCTCGGGATAAAAGAGCGGGCATAACAAGATGTTCTATGTCTGGTGACCTGGACAGTAAAAGGGTGCATTCGCTATGTTCCCCTGGAAGATCTGTTGAAGGCAGAAGGTGGGGGAACTATGGAAGAAAGCTCCTCTGAGTAGTGCCCGTGCAGATATCTGTAAAAGAGAGAGAGAGGGGTCACCAACGGCACGTCGGTGGGCAAGGGATGGCAGCCTTTGGGTGAGGGTAGGGTCACCAATGAGACGTATAGCTCTCTTCTGAATGGAGTCCAGGATAGCGAGTGTAGAAGCGGCAGCGGCACCCCAGATGTGGGAGGAGTATTCGAGGTTTGGCCTTATTTGTGAAGTATATAAGGTATAGAGATTAGCTGGTGAAAAGTATTTGCGAGCCCGGAAGAGGAAACCCAATTTCTTAGCAGCCGCTTCTGCAATTGATGTGACATATGTTGGTGCCAATTGAGATTTCGATCCACACAAATGCCAACAAGTGAAAAGGACTAATTACTTTGAATAACTTGGTTGTTCATTGTGATGGGTCTAGGGCTGGTGTATCTCTTATGAGAAAGAAAGCCAGACTGAGATTTGGTGGGGTTGAATTGTACAAGATTTCTACTTCCCCTCTAATATTTTTTGGAGATCCACGGAGACAGAACCCTCCATGAGCCTGCGATCCTTATCTAATTGGGCTGAAGAGACAGGCTTAAAATATTGTATATTTGAGTGGAGGGTGCTGTCGTCCGCGTAACTGTGAACTGGGTTGGATGTGCTAGAGAGGAGGTCATTGATGTGGAGAAGAAACAAAGTAGGGGCTAAATCTGAACCTTGAGGAACTCTTGCATTAATTGGATACAGTTTAGAGGAATGGCCATCCACGACAACAGAAATGCTCCGGTTGGAGAGGAAACTTGCTGTCCAGGTACAGAGTTTCAGTGTTAGGCCATAGGCCGCAAGTTTATTAAGCAGCGCTGCGTGCCAGACCTGGTCGAATGCTATGGATATGTCTAGAGCGACAATCTGGGATTCACCGTAGTTCCATAGACTTGTTCCAAGAATGGGTGACAAAGGAAAGGAGGTCAGCAGTTGATCTGCGCTGAGGGAATCTATACTGCCTGTCGTGGATTAGACTGTTTTTCAAGAAATTTTAGTAATTCGGTGTTTATATACTTTTCCATCACTTTAGATCCTTTCTTGGGGACGGGTTGTACTCGAGCAGTTTTACAGTTACTAGGGGATATGCCTCTTCTGAAACAGACGAGTCAGGACAGGAGCAAGTTCTGGTGCGCATTTTTTGAGAACAATTGCTGGGATCTCGTCAAGGCCAGAGGCTTTCCTGGTATTAAGAGAAGAGAGCATCTTTCGTACCTTTTTAGTTTTGAAAATGATATCCGTCATTTTATGCGTGACATTGGGGACTGTTGGTGGTTGAACATTTGGAGGTGTGTTGAGAGTAGAATTGCCGGCGAACAACGAGGCAAAAAGTTCAGCCTTGCCCAGGGCGGTAGTAACAATTCCATCCCCCGAGACAAGAGGTGGGAACGTGCTCCTGCAGAACTTATTCCCCATAGATTTAGCAATAATCCAGAAGGGTTTGCTGATGTTGGAGCTTAAGAGGACTTTGTTTTTGATGTGGTCATTAAACGAGTTTTTTGCCTCAGAAAGAATGCGGACATAGCGCTTTCTTGCATCGTTAAATGCTTGACGGTTTTCTTGACTGGGATTGTGTAGAAGCGTTTTGTGAGTTTTGACCTATTTAAGTCTGGGCTTGTCGCAGGATTTAGAGAACCAGGGCTTTTGAGTGGCTGAAGAGGTTTTCTGTGTACGTGGATTAAATAATTACATGACAGCTTGGATAATTTCGGTGACGTTTTGTGAGATATCAGAGGGGTCAGGATGAGAGAAGCAGACAGACGCCCATGAAAATGAGGAAAAGTAATCCCGCATTTCGTCCCAGTTCGCGGAGTTGTAGTTCCAAACGATGTGTGGGTGTGATGACTGTGTGACCTCGGGTTGCATTGCGCACGAAGCAGTGACCATGCCGTGGCCTGAGCGACCAAGGGGGGCGGTGACTGATATCTTATATGATTAAGGTTTTGTAGTAAGAAGGAGATCCAAGGGATTTGAGCTGTGTGTTGGGATGCGAGGGAAGTAAGTAGGTTGCTGAACCATATTGGCTAAAGAATTGCTGACTGCAAAGATCTCCGCTGCTCTCCCTTGCGGATCGGTTTTTGAAGATCCTAGCCATTCCTTATTATGGACATTGAAGTCACCAAGAATAGTGACCTCGGAGGAAGGATATTCAGAAATCAGATGGTCGGTTTTTTTCAGAAAGGTAGTCAAAGAGCTGGACAAAGTTGTTGTCAGAAGCTGACCAGTAAATGCAACAGATGCATTTAGTTGCAGCCCTGAGAGATAGTTTTATCCATAGTATGTCTTTTCTTTCAGCTTCTAAATTGGGGAGTCTGGTGCAGGGTAGATTGCTACGGACGTATGCGCACACGCCTCCATGCAATCAAAGGAAGTAAGGAGCTCATACCCCGGGAAATTAAAGTGATTAGTGGCTGTTTTGGCACTGATTTGGGTTTCGGTGAGGAAGAGGAGTTGGGGTCTATTTGCCTGCAGGAAATGGTGGACGGAGTTCAGGTTAGAATTTAGGCCACATATATTCGAGAAGGATATGTTAAATCTTGATGCTGGCGCCCCCTGTACACCCCTCTCCCGGAGATCCGAATGGAGGGGTATTTTACCTCCGGAATCTTTTGTACAAGGAGGAGCCATCATCATTTTTGCTTATAAGGGAAACCGACTCATACACCAGAACCGGAAACGCCCGTTATGACTTCACTACTTGATGTATGGGGTGGTACCTCCTCGGGCGTGAAAAAATCCTTTACTATCACGTAAAGGAAAATTCCACTACCACCTGCTTGACTTCAGTTAGTCGCCTCGTACGACAGGCAGGAGTTACCATGGGCCTATTCTTTTAGTTGGTCCCCGGACCCACAGGGGACAGGTATAATTTAATCAAGATTTCTGTCAATGCCTAATTACATCAAACACTCCCCTCTGTAAGTATTTATTTATTTATTTACCACCATCCTACACAAAGTCCAATTAGAGGATGGGATACAAAAAAAACAATAATAAATCTGCTAGACTACATTAAATGCTGGTAACACACGATTTTAAAGTCCTTAAAGGTACATGAAAATATATCCACATGAATACTCAATTGATTATATAGCTTATACATATTATACAAATCAGAAAACTGCAGCAAATTAGTGCAAGGTCGAGCCATCCAAAATAAACCAACCCAACGGCTGCTCAACCCAGGAACTAAAGCAGAGAGAAGCGCATGAGAGCCAACAAAGTTGTTTTGCAGATTATAAAGGAATAGTAACATGTATTGGCTGCGTCTGGCAGAGTACAAGCAAGAACCTGTCACGGGCAACAAGACACCATGGATATAGCCAACTTCAGGATATGTGGCTCTCTGTTTAAACATGAGGTTTTTAAAAATCTTCGCTGTAGGTACCTTCTCAAGGCTTGAGGCATGCATGTAATAGCTAGGTGATCACATAATCAGTTGTGCATACTCGGGTTTACTTCTGACCAGATAATCAAAAAGCATCTCTAGAGTAGATCTTATTACATACCCTAGAATTTGGAGTGATGCTGCTATACCGAACTCTCAATATGCAAATTAAAAAAAGTTTGTTTTCGAATAAAACACCGAGGTCTCTCAAGACAGGCTTCCTCGTTAAAATAGAGTATCTTGTAGCGAATAATTAAACACTAAAATAGAGCGCCGGCGCATGTAATAAACAACACAGCACTTATCCACATTGAGGTCTAAAGAATTATTATAAGAACACCAATAAAAATATGACTAAGATTTTTTGTAAACAAATACAGTCGTTTATAGAATCAACGGATAAGTAAATCTTCAAGTAAGGAATACATGGGACATCAAGCAAGTGCACAATGTCAATAAAAATGTTGAAAAAGACGGGCCCAAGAACCGAACCCTTAGGCACTCCAGAACAGCTGAAAAAGTGACTTGATTTACAACCATGGCACTCTACAAAAGCTTTTCTATCAGAAAAATAAATCAATGAGTAAAAGATTGGAACCTGTGCTGAGTACTGATAAGTACAATTTGGAGAACCCAATTCATCACAATACAGTTTTTAGACCTGACGATCGTTTCGCTAACAAAGTAAAAAAATAAACAGTTTATTCATTACTCTGATGACGCTAACTGTGTGAGCGAAACGATCGCCAGGTCTAAAAACTGTATTGTGATGAATTGGGTTCTCCAAATTGTACTTATTAGAAAAATAAGTATTGAACTTTTAACGTTCCTGATGAAAGTAATATATACAGAAAAGGGTATGATGACAATTGTAATTCTGAAACATTGACACAATTTATGAGATTATTGGGGAAAAATACATTTGCTCAGTACTAGATGAAACAATAAATGGATCTGGTTATTTGGCCTATTTACTTATAGGAATTTTACATGACAATTTTGTAGCTACATCTTATTTGATTGCATCTAGACAATTGGAAAAAACGAATACTGTTACTACAACTTAATTTATAGAAGCCGGGTTTTTATGCTTCTATTTGCCAAATATCATACCAACCAACAAAATCTTGTTAACAGCAACAGTTGGCGCCAAATTTGTAACATTATGGTTAAGCTGAAAAAACGTATGTATATTTTATAGCAAATTAATCCAATTACCTGTGTCACCCATGCAACTAACTTAGTTGTGGAAGAAATTAGGAGCCATTTCCCAAAAGTTAACGAACCTATTTTTCGCAGAAAATTATACCAGTATAAGAAATGTAATTGAGCAATTATCAGTCTTCGTGCGCTGTTTTAGGTGAAAATATATAACAAATAAAGCAACTGCAGATTTCCACACCATTTGTAAACGTAAAGGTAAGATGCTGACTGGCAATTAGGCCAATGCTGACCATTTTTGCTCATCTAAACTAACCTACCCTCCACCTTAAGTCCAATCTCAATGACAGAAGTGATTTGAAAAATCATCCGCTGCCACATTTATATATAAATAATAGATAAGGCAGGATTATAAGCAGAATAATTTTAGTTATATCTACAACATGTATCAATAAACCATAAAAAAATAACATTTTTGTTCATTTTTATTGAACTTGTATTTAAAAAAATCACTAATATAGGTATCGACAGTGAGTCTTTGCAAATTTTTTTTCAGATGAGCGCGAACTGGGACCACTAGATCCCATTATATCCGGGGTCAGTTTCAACTTTTATATATATATATATATATATATATATATATATATATATATATATATATATATATATATATATATATATATATATATATATATATATATATATATATATATATATATATATATATATATGTATGTATGTATGTATGTATGTACCCAACCGATAACTCAAAAAGTAATTAACCGATTTGGATGAAACTCGGCAAGTGCCTTTCTTTTATTAATGGCTTGGATGGGTTCGTTATCCAGGAAAATCGGATAAGGTTTTCCGGGAAAATATTGAGTTTTCTTTCGAAAAAGATTACAAACCTTTTTTAAGCAAATTTGGTGTATATGTTGCCTTGGAAAAGACCTTACTACGTACCAGAATTCAACATTATAAGTTTATAGAGAATTGAGTTATTCGAATTTGAAGCATTTAATGAAAATTCACTACAATAACGCACTTGCTGCGTCCAGAACTTTTTTGTTAAACTAAAACAAAGCAACCAGCAAATACATGTTGATTAATAAAAAATAATCAATCAAAATGCATTTCAATATAAACAACATGATTTTGATCATCCTGGTCTCCTAAAACACATCGTTGTCTGTCTTGACCCTCTATTAGCAGGCAAATTGAATAACATTATTTTTCTTATTAGATGTCTTAAAGACACTGTACCTCCTGATATGTTAATGGTTGCTTATCATGCATTCTAAATACAAATATAGAACCTCGTTGGTTCAGGGGTAAACACGTGTGCCTCTGAACTGAAGAGTACTGGTTTCGATCCCAGGGTACTCATTTCACTTTTTCAGTACAAACTGTAATATTAACATCAACCGAGGTTCTGGCATCGTATTTGAGCAAGTTAAATGTCTGTACGTTCCGCCCTTCAGGGGACGTAAAGCCGTCGGTCCCGTGTCCATACGATGTTGGGCACGTTAAAGGTCCCTACCCTCCTTACAGAAAGGCAGGGGTTGGACAACATTTCCAGGATAGTGAGGTGAAACTGCTCCCTGGCGTCGGTGATTGGCCATAGTCGCGGAAATAGACCGACGTAGGAGGTAATTAACATCACATTGGCGAGCAGAGGAATAACGGAGGATATATCTAGCTGGAGGGTGACGGAACACATATCCCCCCAGGAGAAAGCCAAGGAAGACCGACTGGGATGCCCAAGTAATAGGTCTCGGTGGGTCGCCAAGGGGCCCAGAGGGGAGAGAACTCTCTATAGAGGCATTATATAGCGAGGTCGAGGCCCTAGAGGGTAAAATAATGGCAGCCTACGAGGCCACGTCACCACTCAACGGGGAGCCGCCCATCAAAGTTCGATGGTGGAGCAGAGATCTCCCCGCACTACGCGGGCGGACTCGGAGGGCCTTAAACCGAGCCGTCCGAGATTCGGGTGAGGCGGCCTGGGACGAGTTTAGAACTGCCAGAAGGGAGTTTAAGAAGGAATTACGAAGAAATAAACGAGCTGGTTGGCGCGCGTACTGCGGGGAAGTTAATTCCCTACTGGACTGGTAAGGGTACTCAAACAGGAGTCAGACAGTACTGTAAGATCCTTAAGGAAGCCGGACGGGAGCTGGACCAGCACAGGCGAGGAAACCTTACATCTCGCTGAAGTTCACCTTGCGGACAGTGGAGCCGTCACGGGGGCTGCCGACCTGGGCCGGTGGATGGTCACGAATGAGGATGCTCTGGGCGCATATACGTCGGCATTCGAAACGGAGGTGTACGCTATCCTGTCCGTGGCCAATAGACAGGATGTGAGGATGCGCCCCGAGAAATGTGTATACATTTGCTTGGATAGCCAGGCGGTCCTCTGGGCAGTCTGCGCGGCCAGAATCAGGTCAACACTGGTTCAGGAGTGCGCTGACGCCCTCAAAGGACTAGCCAGGACAAAGTAGGTGCAACTGGTGTGGGTTCCGGCACAGTGTGGCGTGGCGGGGAATGAGGTAGCGAATGATCTTGCAAGGCTTGGTCCCGGTGGCCGTTCTGTGGCCCGGAGCCTGCGATAGGCATATGTAGGAAGTTGACCTCTGTCGCCTTAGACAGGTGGACTAAGGAGGCGATGGAGAGGCACTGGGGGTTGCTTGGTAGCTGTAGGCAGGCGAGGGACTTCGTGGGCGGGCCGAACAGAGAGAAAACTGTCTGGCTACTCGGTAGGAGTCGACCTACTCTTCGCCGCATCCTTGGGGTGCTGACAGGCCACTGCGCCCTTAGAAGACACCTCACATTGATAGGCGTAGAGAGGAATCCCATTTGCCAGAAATGCGACAAGGATGAAGAAACGTCTTACCACTACCTGTGTGAATGCGAGGATTTTGGGAGTCATCGAGCAGAATTGTTCGGTTCGAGGACTCTGCAGAGGAATCAGGTAATTACCGTCCAATTGAAGACCGTCACGGCCTTCATTTCGAGGTCGAGGCGGTTTGGCGACTGAACCGAGGAAGGGTAGAACATGGTTGCTGGGGTTGGCAAAAAGGGCTCATTGTGGCCTACTCGCTTGGCGTTAGCCTCCCCACCACTGCTACTAATACTAGACTTTTTCGCTCCACAATTGCTCGTTTTTTTTTTCTGGAACCGGTTTTGCGCCTTTATGTCAGACGATGCTGTAAAACAACTAAACTGATTACAGAAGAGAAAGTAAGCAATTGTGAAGCGAGAAAAGAATTATCTAAATGCCTGACACTTAACTTGTCTCCTAAAATACATTGTTGTTTGCCTTGACCCTCTATTAACAGACAAACTAAATATCACTATTTTTGTTATTAGATGTCTCAAAGACACTGTACCTGCTGATATGTTATCATGCTTTCTAAATACAGATGTAGAGACTTCTCTAGTTTCACAATTGCTTGTTTTCTTTTCTGGAGCCGGTTTTGCCCCTCTTAGTCAGACGATCCTGTAAAAGAATGAAACTGATTACATAAGAGAAAGTAAGCAATTGTAAAGCTAGAGAAGAAGTATCTAAATGTCAAAGTGACACTTGATTTGTCTCCTAAAACACACTGTTGTCTGTCTTAACCCTCTAGATTAACAAATTAAATAACACTAGTTTTGTTATTAGATGTCTAAAAGACACTGTACATACTAATATGTTAATGCTGGATTATCATGCATTCTAAATACATATGTAGAAACTTCTTCTCTCGCTTCACAATTGCTTGTTTTATTTTCTGGAACCGGTTTTGCTGCTTTATGTCATACGATGCTGTAAAAGTACTAAACTGATTACAGAAGAGAAAGTGAAGCGAGAGAAGTATGTAAATGTGAAAGTGACAAGACTTATCTTCTAAAACACATTGTTGTCTGTCTTGACCCTCTATTAACAGACAAACTAAATAGAACTATTGTTGTTATTAGATGTCTGAAATACACTGTACCTGCTGATACGGTAATTGTTGCTTATCATGCATTCTAAATACAAATATAGACTTGCCTTCAGAATTGTTTGTTTTCTTTTCTGGAACCGGTTTTGCCCCTTTATGTCAGACGATGCTGTAAGAAAACGAAACTGATGCCAGAAAAAAAGCAAGCAATTGTGAAGCGAGGGAAGAAGTACCTAAATCTCAAAGTGACACTTGACTTGTCTCCTAAAACACACCATTGTCTGTCTTGACCCTCTATTAACAGACAAACTGAGTAACACTATAGTTTTGTTATTAGATGTCTGAAAGAAACCGTACCTGCTGATATGTTAATAGTTGCTTATCATGCATTCTAAATACAAATGTAGAGACGTTTTCTCTCGCTTCCCAATTGCTTGTTTTCTTTTTTGGAACTGGTTTTGTACCTTTACGCCAGATAATGCTGTAAAAGTTCAAAACCAATTACAGAAAAGATCAGAGAAGTCTCTAATTGTCAAAGTGACACTTGAAACGTTGAATTAATATGTTTAACATTTTTGGGAACCAACGCGAATAAAATAATGTTTTCCAGTAAAGTGATAAAGATGTACCAAGGATGTGTAGAAAACATTAATTACAACGAAAACTTTGGATGGATTTGTAAATGGTGAATCTGGAATATAAAAATTATGAAGTAGATAATGTCAGTGCCAAGAGAATTTTGAGTTGTTTTAGTTTTGCATTTTAGTGAATTTTCTTTAAAAAAAATTCACTAATGAGGAGATCTCGACTTTCGAATTTTGAAAATATTTCTTCAAATGAGCGCTATTTAGGACCCCAGGAACCCAAATCCGAGGTCAGTTTCAGACTATATGTTTATATATATATATATATATATATATATATATATATATATATATATATATATATATATATATATACAGTGTGGAACAGCCAAATGGAATAAATTCGATAACGGATAAATGAGGACGTGTTGGGAAAAACGCTTGGACACGTCGATTTGTATTTTTAACTGCGCATCTTTTTCAAGAAAAAAAAATTTTTTAGGGTGCGTCATGTGACAGTGGCCAATACCAACTTTCTTATTTTAAATACAAGCCCCTGTATATTATTAATTTTTTGAATTCTTCAGAAAATTCTAGACATAATTCATGTACAATGTCCTATACCTATCTTCAACTGTTTCGGAAATATTAAGCATTTTCAGATTTATTACAAAAATTAACATTAAAAATAGAAAATTATTTTATTTCACAAATTCTAATAAGAAATGCTGATTATTTCTTAATAATTTAAAAAAACAAAAAAAAATTAATGTCAATGTAGTAAATGTTCAAAATGCTCGCCACGAACATCTTGGCAACATGCTAATCTGGTATAGAAATGTCTTCTAACATTACTCAACATCTCAGGCGTGACTGATCTAATCGCAAGCGTGATTCGTCTTTTTAAGTCATCTAAGTTGAGGGGCTTAGTTTTGTATACAATACTTTTGACATATCCCCACAAAAAGTAGTCTAATAGCGACAGATCAGGAGATCGTGCTGGCCATTCTATCGATCCGCGCCTCCCTATCCACCGATTTGGAAAAATTTGGTTCAGGTACTGCCGGACATTGATTTGATAATGGGGCGGTGCTCCATCTTGCTGAAACCATATTTTATTGGCAGTAACTTGTGGGTTTGCTGGATCTGGATATAAGTTTGTCAAAGTTGGCACGACATTATTTTGGAGCAGTTCTAAATATTTATCCCCATTCAAGTTGCCATCAATGAAAAAGGGACCTACGATATGATTTCCAACAATTCCTGCCCAAACATTAACTTTTTCAGGATATTGCGTATGTTCCTCTCTCATCCAATGAGGATTCTCATTAGACCAATAGCGGCAATTTTGACGATTAACATGACCGTGAAGTGTAAATGTGCTCTCATCAGAAAACAAAACATCTTCTAATTGGATCACATTGTTATCTAACATTGCCATCATTTGTTCACAAAAATACGTTCTCCTATCGAAATCGTCCTCCATGAGCTCCTGAGTTGGTATCATTTTATAGGGATGCATTTTACTTTCCTTTAATGTTCGAAAAATTGCTGTGTGGCTAACGTTGAATAGTTGGGCTGCTTGTCGACCAGAAGTATGTGGGTTTTCTTGAAACGCAAGCGTAATATCCAATTTCGTATCATCACTTACTGCATTGGCAGCTACTTTTTTTATCTGTCTCACATGACCAAGCTCGCGAAACTGCTTTTCTATTTTGCTAATTGTTCCTTGGGATACAGGCGGCAAATTTGGAAATTTTTCGTGAAATAAGCGAGACACTTCCATCTGTGTCCGTGTGTTATCTCCATAACCAATCATTTGTAGAATGGTTATTTTGTGCATTTCTGTTAAATGAACCATTTTTCTGATATTATTACGTACAGTTAACGAAATTCAAACGACAATAGCACTGACACTAATCACTACTGTCATGCAGGCAGACAACAAGTTGCTAAGGCTACGAGTTTTATACGAACAGAAAGAAAACTGTTTTTGTTTTTGTTTCATTTCATATCAGTAAAAAGAAACGCAGGAATGGTTTTTGTTTACTTTCTCATTATCAAGAGCTGAATGGGAAATAAGTATTGAATGCAATGTAGCGAATTTGTGAAATAAAATAATTTTCTATTTTTAATGTTAATTTTTGTAATAAATCTGAAAATACTTAATATTTCCGAAACAGTTGAAGATAGGTATAGAACATTGTACATGAATTATGTCTAGAATTTTCTGAAGAATCCAAAAAATTAATAATATACAGGGGCTTGTATTTAAAATAAGAAAGTTGGTATTGGCCACTGTCACATGACGCACCCTATATAATTTTTTTTTCTTGAAAAAGATGCGCAGTTAAAAATACAAATCGACGTGTCCAAGCGTTTTTCCCAACACGCCCTCATTTATCCGTTATCGAATTTATTCCATTTGGCTGTTCCACACTGTATATATATATATATATATATATATATATATATATATATATATATATATATATATATACATATAGTCTGAAACTGACCTCGGATTTAAATAGCGCTCATTTGAAGAAATTTTTTCAAAATTTGAAAGTCGAGATCTCCTCATTAGTGAATTTTTCTTTATGTGTCACACCTATAACTTAAAAAATAATGAACCGATATAACTAAAATTTGGCACATACCTTCCTTTCACAAGTCGCTTGGATAAGTTCGTTAGCCAGGAAAATCCGCCTAGGTTTTCCCGGAAAATTTTGTGTTTTCTTTCGAAAAAAATTTATATATCCAAAATTAACAAAGTAAGGGCAACCAAATTTCATACGCGGGTTTACATCATTAGAGGCAAGTTACCTACCAAAATTTAGCTCAGTAGGTTAAATGACAAAAAAGTTACAGGCATTCAAAGAAAAATAAATTTGGGTTCTCCTCAAAACGTCAAAATCGCGATTTTAAACGTCAAAATTGGTGAGTACCTTTCTTTTGCAAGTGGCTTGGATATGTTCGTAATCCAGGAAAATCCGACGAGGTTTTCCTAGAAAATTTTGTGTTTTTTTTCGAAAAAAATTTATATCTCCAAAATTAACAAAGTAAGGGCAACCAAATTTAATACGCGGGTTTATATTATTATAGGCAAGTTACCTACCAAAATTTAGCTCTGTAGGTGAAAAGACAAAAAAGTTATAGGCATTTAAACAAAAATAAATTGGGGTTTTTCACAAAACGTCAAAGTTGCGATTTAAACGTCAAAATTGGCAACATTTAGGAAAAGAACTTGAATCTAATACGGGCTATGGAAATAAAATGTCTCAAGAAGAATGTTTTACAAACCCTGAAGTCTTAGTTTCAACCGTCATTGTCCTTCATTTTAATAAAATGTTTCCAGAAAATTCATTTCAAATAGACCCTTTCTCTGATGCTTGGCAGTAGTCTTAGCTATAGAGTTTATCGTTAATAGTATATAATTGTTGTAGAATTTTCGTAAAAAAAATTAATAAAGCTCAATATATCTGTTATTATACCAGATATGAAAAAAATTGTATATATTAATTATAGGGTGTCTTAAACTACATCTTAAAAAATTATTTCCACAATCACAGGCTGGCCCATAAGTCGTTGGTGATACAAATTTTTTTTTTTTTAATCAAACACGCCTTATGTTATTGCATTTTTGCATTTTCCATCGAAATATAATGCATGTTTGTAAGAACAAAAATTCTGGACGCAGTAAGTGCGTTATGGTAGCGAATTTTGATCAAATGCTTAATATTTGAATAGCTCAATTTGCTATTAACCTATAAGGTTGACCAAAAAACGAGTTTTTTTTATATAAATAAATGATTAAACATTAATTATGACTAAAATAATTAAAACGCCCGCTGGAATACGACATTAAAACAAAGCTCCAACAACTGACTCGTTGGTCTAGAGGTATGATTTCCGCTTAGAGTGCAGGAGCTCCCAGGTTCAAATCCCGGACAAGCCCAAATACCTTTTATTTGCTTTTTTTTAACCGACTTCAAACAAGGACGAGGTTCTCAATTCGCCTGTATGTTTTTAGTGAATTTTCTTAAAAAAAAATCACTAATGAGGAGATCTCGACTTTTGAATTTTGAAAACATTTCTTCAAATGAGCGCTATTTAGGACCCCTGGAACCCAAATCGGGGGTCGGTTTCAGACTTTATATGTTTATATATATATATATATATATATATATATATATATATATATATATATATATATATATATATATATACATATATACATATATATATATATATATATATATATATATATATATATATATATATATATATATATATATATATATATATATATATATATATATATATATATATAACTAAAAAAATAATGGACCGATTTTGATAAAATTAGGTGAGTACCTTCCTTTCGCGAGTGGCTTGGATAAGTTCGTTAGCCAGGAAAATCCGCCGAGGTTTTCCCGGAAAATTTTGTGTTTTCCTTCGAAAAAAAATCATATCTCCGGAATTAACAAAGTAAGGGCAACGAAATTTGGTACACGGGTTTATATCATTATAGGTAAACTGCCTACCAAAATTTAGCGCTGTAGGTTAAAAGACAAAAAAGTTACAGGCATTTAAAGAAAAATAAATTTGGGTTTTCCTCAAAACGTCAAAGTCGCGATTTTAAACGTCAAAATTGTTAATATTTAGGCAATGAACCTGAAATTAATATGATCTATGGAAGGAAAATGTCTCAAGAATAATGTTTTACAAAGCCTGAACTCTTAGTTTCAATCGTCATTGTCCTTCATTTTACTAAAATATTCCCAGAAAATTCATTTCAAATAGACCCTTTCTCTGATGTTTTAGCAGTAGTGTTGGCTATAGAGTTTATCGTTTAATGGTATATCATTTTTGTCGAATTTTCGTAAAAAATCATTAAAGCGCAATATATCCGTTATTATGCAAGTTACAAAAAAAAGTTGTATACATTAATTGTAGGGTGTCTTAAGCTACATCTTAAAAAATATTTCCACAATTACAGGGTGGCCCATAAGTCGTTGGTGATTCAAATATTTTTTTTAGTGATTTTTTTAATCGAACACGCCCTATGTTATTGCATTTTTGTATTTTCCATCGAAATATAATACATCTTTGTAAGAAAAGAAATTCGGGACGCAGCAAGTGCGTTATGGTAGCGAATTTTCACTAAATGCTTCAAATTTTGAATCAATTTGCTATTAACCTATAAGGTTGACCATAAAACCAGTTTTTTCGGGAACAATTTAAGTTTACTTTCGGAAATTTTTATACATTTTCAAACAATAAAGTTATTTTGATGAAACATGGCACATTGTTTCTAATATATAGATTATACTGGTAACCAAATTTTGTGCCTGCTTTTTTAAAAAAACATATTTGCTATTTAAAAAAACATTTTTATGAAAATTCACTACCATAACGCACTTGCTGCGTCCAGAGTTTTTTTAGTCTGTTAGCTCGTTGACAAGCCTTGATAACTATACGTGTGAATGTAACCCAAACTTTGTGTCAATTGTCATCACTTTAAATTGGAATGTCCTCTCTCCTGTGTTGTTTGATAGTTATGGATCTCAAATTACAATAATGTAAACCAACATCTGCTGCTGGGTCAAAATAGTTCCCGCAAATCAATTGCAGTTTTAGTTCAATAGGACATTTCCTAACAATAATATAGAAAACTTGGAGATCACATGCATGTCGCCCAAGCTACCTCTCCAATCAATCGAATTTTTGATCTGTGACATTCGCTTTTTTTATTTACTGGCTTGCATTTAATTATCTGACAAACTGTTTAAGAGTTTTCAATGGCTACTAACTTTTTTTCTGGGAAATAGGCAAACAAATTATCGCCATAATGAAATATGAAAACCCGCTATTTGGTAAGACACGTCTGTCCTCGTGTTAACATTTTTTAAGAGGCATTAGCGACTGTCCACTGACTTTGCTGCGAGCATATTTCAATACAAAGAAACATTGTTAGTAAGATAGCTCCTGGAAAAATAAAAATTAAAGACGCAATTGAATTTCTTTGCCACGCATTTAACACAAAGTGCATATTCATATGATGTATCAAGATATTGAAGCGCACTTTGATCAAGGACGGAGCCAGTTTTTTATCCTCACTTGCATACCGGGATAGGAAAAATCAATATTCTACCTCCCGAGATACAATTCTCTGAGTTATGAAAACGTGGTGGTTTTAAGGGTCTAGTAATTTTCCATAAAGTTTGAGCAACCGAAAAATAGATCACAGCCAGTAGGAGGAATATCCCACCGCAGAGTTAACAAGAGATGGCCAGGCGAGGTTTTAAATAGAGGTGACAACTCGATCAAGAAGGGATTCTACTGGGAGCGACGTAGTGTGTCATTACTTCTTTGGTTGCGACAATTTAAAACTCCTAACTGATTAAGGTGAATAGTCATTACTACCTGAAGAGTTTCAAATAAAGGTGTTTAAGTTAAACTCGAAAAATTTGTGTCTGGGCCTCGTTCAAATGAATGGTAAGATGAAGTTTTTCTTTTTATATTAGATTTCAGAATTTTCAAGGTATTTTTCTTCTTGAATTACAGAGGCTTTCCGCCTTTCCCCTTCCTCCTCTTTTTTTGGGGCGAATGCTGGAATACAATCCTGGGGTGGTTACCGAGAAATAATTGTCGGGCAGTTGCTGCCATATCGTATAACTGAATATCTAGTAGTCAATTTCAGTTTTTGGATTTAATGGCTTCTGTAAAATACGATTGGATCTGATTATTACTGTCAAGCGCAGCTGCATTTTAACAACAAGAGGAACAAGTGAATCTTTTGAAAAGAGTTTACCCACCACAATTTTTCTTATCAAAATCTTTCTGGACAGAAACAAGTCAAGAAAAAGGCATTTAGAAACCGTTAATATTTCATTGATATTTCTCTGAAAGTAATTGTTAGAATTTATATATTTAAATTATAATGTGTAAGTTGTTCACATCAATTTCCATAATTAATAAAATTTACTCACCAACATTAATAAGCTAAAAAGTGCTGCCTGTCAAAGGAAATCATAGTCCGTCATCTTGACATTATTTTTTTAAAACTGCCTAATAGAAACACAGTTTTTCATTATTTTTTTTTGGTCTTGATAAAAATCAATATTTTTTTATATCCTTTATTTCTTCAAAATTTAAGTAAATTATCAGAAATAAAATACGGTACACTAGGCTCCGACTTAATTTATTTTGGAACAGGGCATGCAACCACGATGAATAAAGGCATCTATCCAGATTAAATATTTGCTTCTGTTTACTTTTAAGAATTTTTAACATATAAGATATGTTTTGAAATTCAGTACTTGGTAATTAATTTACTTTCAACTTGGTGAAACATCCATCTCACTGTTTTTTATACTAGAAGATTTAATAAAGAACCACTATTGTGTTTTACTCCTGTGTATTTTTGAGATAAATCCCCTTAATACATTCAAACTCAGCAATTTTATAATTTATAGTGTTATCTAGATAACTAATTATTAAATATCGTTAGCAAGCACAAAAATGCTGTAGGTACTTGAGGTCTGAAAATATATAAGCTTTTAGTCAAAATTACCCCAAACGGAGTAAGTATCTACTTTAATTAACTTTTTTTTTTATTGTAACATCCTTGTCTTTACCTAGCTGTGTTGATATAAAATGATCAGAAAAAGCGACTGGCAAAAATCTTAGTTTAAAAACATACTATAATGACATAAAAATTCTAAATTTTCAATAATTAGTTGGTCTTCTTTGGATTAATTAAGGTTTGGAATTACTTTAAAAAAGGGGTCTCGAGTGTTTCATCTTACCCATCTTGAAGTGCAGAAGAAAATGGGTTGAGATTTTTTTTGCAAAAAAAAAAAGATTAATAAACTCGAGAATAAACCTGACTAAAAGGCAGTAAATATTAATAGTCGGTTTATAATATGTTAATATCAAGGAAACAGTACTTACTTCTACAAAGTACTCAATATTTTTTAAAATAAAACAAAAACTTTAATAAACACAAAAAGATCTGCTACACAAACTGAACAATGTCAACAACTGAAACATTGTCATTTGTTGACATTTACACAGTAAAACTAAACTACTCAATATTCAAAGCGTCGCTCCCGAAATTTTGCCCCCTTTTCAATTTGATGCCCTGATCAAATAGAACCCTGATGAAAGCGTTTGCAAGCACTATCCCTTCATTATAAGCCCGTTGTTCTGTAAAACATCAGGTAATTCACATACATTTTATACAGTGTGTTGAATATAACACTGAAAAATGTCTATATCGTCAAGAAGCTCCTGTTTGAAAAAAAATTTTAATTGCATTTCACACATAAACATCTTGAAATAGGACTGGTTATCATTTTTATTTACAAGATGATTACAAAGACAGATCTTTTCCTGTTTTCGGCTATAACTTTTTTACTCGTCAACCAACTTTCTTAATGAAGGGCTCATATTGAAGCCAAAGCTTGAATATTTAACTTTTTTGACCCATTGTGAAATAAAACATGTTTAACCTAGTGTTTCCGGAAGGCATTCTGCAATTATAGTCATAAATTCTGAAAAACTACATTATCGATTGCTGCCATCATAATGTTGTAATCAAAAATGTTTTGGGGTGCTAGTACAATAATTTTATGATTGTTAAATGGCCCTGTTAGGTCTCAATGTGTTCAACAAACTGTCAAAAATATGCATGAGTGAACTCTCTTGAAATTACGCTACAGACTTAATGGGTCCGATAGTTTAAAGCACCGCTATAGAATTAACGGGGCCACTACAAACTTACAATACATACTGCATCACACATGCCTGTAAAGTTCAATATCGAAGTATTTTTGACTAACGAACTCCGAACTATTTTGGAGAATTACGTATTTCGAACTTTGGGGGACTTTAACAGCACCCAGTGCATACAAATTTTGAAACCGTATGTTCGGTTGGAAATTTCGAAGCTTCACACACCCCTAATTCTAATTTTCTTAGTGGTACTTTGGGAGACCCACAATCAAGACTTCTGCAATTCAAGAAAAGAGGCTCCAAGACAGACACCATCCTCAGAGAGTGACATCCTCTGAAACCATATTGAAATAAATACACTTGGAGAACCCAAATCACAACACATTTTAAAAGACCTGATGATCGTTTCACTAACCAAGTTCGTGTCCTCAGCGGATGAAAATTTCTGAGCACTATATAAACTCAATAATTTTGAATAAATCGATTTTTTACCGTAGTTTTTATTTGTACATTTTACACCCTACCAAATGTAAATGCTAAAGTCCATGCCCTGTGTTTAATTTGCATTAAAGCTTGTGCCTTTGACTGAGCAGCCAAGTTGAATTTTATCTTTTATATATATTCTTTTCCTTCATTAAATTAAAAGCAATTAGTTAATATTAATTGAGTTAAAGGTTGTGGCATTCTATTTGAGCAAGTTTAATGCCTGCACGTTCCGCCCTTCGGAGTGGGCATAAAGCCGTCGGTCCTGTGTCCATGCGATGTTGGGCACGTTAAAGAACCCTACCATCCGTACAGAAAGGCAGATGTCCGGCAAAAATTCTAGGATAGTGAGGTGAAACTGCTCCCCGGTGTCGGTTATGGGCCATAGTCTCGGAAATAGACTGACGTTAAAAAAATGTCTATACATAAAAATTATATATATTGAAATTCAAATACATTATTGTATGAGTCATGTACTAATAGTGCCAATAACAGCCTAATAATAATATGCAATGATAAGTAGTGTAGTACTGAAAACTTAGGTAATTAAAATTTATATATGACAAACTATTACATACATATTAATTTTATTATTAATAAACTAAATTATAAGCAGAGTAATTCTTACATACATTTAACTAGAGCAACCTATTCCCTTGTACATTTTTACGATTATTAATTGCAATCCTAGCTTGTTGTTGGTCAACTTCTTTAAATGCCAAAGTGTTAATCTTCTTCTCTATTCTTCTTTCTCTCCTATATTCTCTCAAGAGCCTCTTTCTTTGACTTTTTTCCTCGGGAGTTTCATTTTTGGACCTGATTGATAACTGCGATAATCTAGAAATAACAGATTCCCGAGCAGTTTCTGCTCCATCAGTATCTGTTGGACCAGGAAGTGTATCCAGTGCCTTAAGTGCTAGTTTAGTAGAATTAATTTCATCTATTGGTACACCAGTCTTCTGGCTTACTTTAATTTTCTCGCCCTAAAACAATATAAGGTGTAACTTTATGGTATATTTTACATTTAAGAAAATATTGTGACAAAGCACTTCTCCAAAACTTCCCCAACATCTGGGAATTCTTGCACAATCTGGCAACACCGCCTCCCCTGGGGGTGCCTGGGGTCACCCCCACAGGCAAAGTCAACTCACTAGGATCAAAAATAACGAAGTTACCAACTTGTACCCCGTCGGAACGGATAACTGAGATCTGGGCATTCCGAACACCCTGTATACGCAGAGAACCCTTACACCCTGTATACGCAGATAACCCTTATAGTACAAGAAACACCTCTTGTGTAACATAGGGGTGATGGCCACATTTGGATCACCTGTATATACATTCCCTGTATACATACGGGGCCGATCTGTATTCACAGAACCTTCTAGCAAAAGAAGGTCCTGGAACATTCTGGAATGGAACACTCCCGAAACGAGGTGGAAGGTACGATAGGTATATAAAGGCGAAAGCCAGCCAGCTCAGCCCAGTTCAGTTCAGTATAATGTTGAAGTGATTCGAAGAAGCAGTAACCAGTGTGAAGTGTTAGAGAGTAGCGACTGTAGTTCCACTGTAGTGACTTTTGTTCAGATTAGTGATTGTAAGGCCAAATAAACAAAGTGTTTTGTGAGAGAGACGCTCTAGAACTTTTATTGTATTCATATTTAGAGAGTAAATACAGTTGTTTTGTTAAAATTTAAAGTCCCACTTATCCAGAACCCGGAGAAAACGCAACAATATGTTGATAAAAATAAGGGATAAAATATCAGATAAAATAAAATCAGTGAATCGGTGTAAAAGTTGGATTCTTTAAAACCAATAAAATATTTGTAAACCCAAGCTGTATAGTTTTATAACGCTTGGCGCCAGAAATGTAGGATTGTGAGGCCCATCATATTTATCAAATAGCATACTATAATTTTGAAACAAAAGCACTGGATGTAATTTCTGCCCATAATAACTAAATGATCATCTTAAGCATTAAGTACAGGACCTGCACAAGACAAAAGACACCTTCAAATCTAAGAGAACCTGGATTTTAAAGAGGTTATATTTGCAAAAGTAAAAAGTTTTATAGGTAAATTTGCAGATGATCTCACAGACAGCTTACTGAATTTTTTTTTAGAAACATGCTTAGAACCCTCACTGGATGCATAAACCACAAGACAAATTTCTTAGAAACAACCCCCCAAGAAATTTTCAGGACAAGGAGTGAATAGGGGTACTGTTCTTAAAAGGAAACATAAACAAAATTTTCATAAAAATATTTTAAATAGCAAATTTGTGTTTTTTTTTTGTTTGTAAGAAAACAGACATCAAATTTGGTTACCAGTATAACACATATAGTAAAAATAATGTACCATATTTCATCAAAATAACTTTATTGTTTGAAAATGTAAAAATAAAATTCGAAAATAAACTTAAAATGTTCCCGAAAAAACTAGTTTCCTGGCCAACGAACCTTATAGGTTAATAGCAAATTAAGCTATTCAAATTTGAGGCATTCAATAAAAACTCGCTACCACAACGCACTTGTTGAGTCCCGAATTTATTTTCTTCTATTATAATTTCGTGGTCTAAATTCCATACATTTAAGGTCGGCTTAGAACTGACACTGAGGGGGAATCCGTCTGTGAAATTAAAAGAAAACATTGTTTAATCTATTTCAACTGAGCAGATTTTCCTGGTTAACGAACTTTTTATCACACTTTGCAGCTATAACCCCTTTAAACCCTGTTTACCCCGCATAGCACCCCCATTTATCCCTGGTCCTGTAACCTTTTTGGGGGGTTAAAATCACACCAATTGTCTTGTGGTTTTCACGTTGAGGAGTGGTTCTGGGTTTGCAGCTGGATAAATGACACACCTGATTCACTCAAGTGAAAAGCTAGGAAGCAAAAAACCATGTTACAATATAGCTACCCTACTTTGTACAGCTAACAAAAAAGCTAGGGGAAGAGAAAACATGTCAGCAAATACTAGCAAGCAATGGAAACTAAAAGAAAAAAATAATGCTGCAAATCAAATCATAACTTCCACATAGCTGTGATAATTTCTCTTCAAAAAGACATTCTCATGAAATCAATTTAGGGCCCATGACTTGACCACAAAGAAAGTATTTGTATTCCTGTACCCATAAACTTTTGAAACGTTATATTACTCGAGTTTTATTGAAAAAATGTCAATTTTCACCAAATCACTCCTTATTTGTCCCCTACCCCCTGAAGCGATCTTACCCAAAAACAATTTGAAGTGTTCCTTTGTCGGGTACTAACTGGGTACCAAATTTGAAGATGATATCTCAATTTGCTCGAAAGTTACTGTGCCTATTAACAGACAGACGTACATGCCGACACTGACACACCGTCTGACTGACAGACAAATAAATTTTCGTTCCAAAAAAAATTGGAAATTTTTGTCAACAATATTCGATCCCCACACACTTAATCCCTAATTTATTTTCAGCACAGAATACCAGATGTTTGATGAAATTAAAGTTTTCTAATAAACCCTAAAACGTTATATTACTTGAGTTTTAACGAACAAATGTCAATTATCACCAAATCACTCCCCATTCATCCCCTAACACGATTTTCCCCAAAAACAATCTGAACCGTTCGTTTGTCGAGTGCTAGGTTAGGTTTGTATGTGAGTGGGCCATATCGGTCCTTCCACTGCAACCTTAAGGTCTATTGTGGCTCACGCCTAAAGTCTATATTTCGCCCAACAAATCCAGCCTCCTGCAGAGGTCGATAATCTTTGTGGGCGAAAGTTGATCCAGATCTTCTGGGGCAAGCTTTACCTTGCCAAAGAGCAGGTATCTAGTCCTGTCCGCTGCCGGACAGTAACACAGCACGTGCTCTGCTGTTTCTTCATTCTCCATACACAGCCGGCACTCGGTCTCCTGACCGACCCCAATACGGTGCATGTGGTGCCGCAAGCGGCAGTGTCCTGTATACAGGCCGACTAGAGTACTCAGTTGTTGTCTGTTCATCTCTAGAAGTTTTTTAGCCCTTGACTCAGACAGGCCATTTATGAAGGCCTTAGAGTGGGCTAATCCTGGAAGATTTTGCCAATACTGGATTGTCATTCTTTCTGTCCAGGTCTTTAAGGTGCGTTTTGCTGTGCAAGATGTTATGCCCAGCACCGGTTCTGGTCCGACAAAGTCACTCTGGGCCCCACTCGTAACAAGCGCGTCGGCCGCAACGTTGCCGTCATGGTCCGAGTGACCCGGTATCCAGACCAGCGACACCTCATTACAGCTGCCCAATTCGTTAAGGGCAGATTTACAACTCCATACCATCTTTGAATTACACCGGTAGGAACCAAGAGCCTTTATTGCAGCTTGGCTATCTGCATATATCTTTATCGATTTGTGTGTATCCAGGTTTTTTACACTTTCCCTAGCTCACATCTCGATGGCATACACTTCTGCCTGGTGTATGGTTGCGTACTTGCCGAGGCTAGCTGATAGTCTAGCATCGGTGCTGCCCCCATATGCGCATGCTCCTACTCCCAAATTGGTTTTGGAGCCGTCAGAGTACCAGCAGAGGTCTGTCTCAACAGGGTCGTTTGATTTCGGTCCCAGTCCTCCCTTTCCAGGAGGACGATCTTGAAAGACAGATCTCTGATGATCCTTGTAGGCATCAAGTCTGAGACCATTCCCAGAATCCCATGACCATCAATGTCATCAAGGAGTCCGGACCCTCCCAGACTGACTTCTTTCGGCATGCTGTCTGCCGTTTGCTATAGTCTGTACGTTGTCCACCTCGCCACCCTCTCCAACCATATGTGAAGAGGGGGAATATTAAGGAGGACCTCCAGAGTGGCTGATGGTGCGGTGCTTATCGCTCCCGTTATCATCAGACATGCTTGTCTTTGTAGATGAGCCAGTTTGGCCCTCGCGATACCACGAAGTGCCTTAGGCCACCAAACTATGGCTCCATATGTTATCATTGGTCTGATAACCACTACATAGAGCCAGTACATCTGTTAGGGGTTTGTTCCCCAGTTGTTACCACATATTCGCCGGCAGGTCCACAGGGACAGTTTAGCCCTGCGGATAACGTTTTCTAACTGTATGTCCCAGTTGAGCTTCTTACCTAGGGTAACTCCCAGATATTTTGCTTGGTCCGAAAATGGAATGGTTTCTCCCATAAGAATAGGTGGTTTTAGTGCTAACTGTATACCAAAGTTGAAGGCGATATCTCAATTCGTTCTAAAGTTATATTGGCTACAAACAGACATACAGAGAAAAAAAAGTTCTTTCCCAAATCATGTTTTATAAATGCTTTGATAATTTTTGGCGTTTAAGCGAAAAAATTTTTTTTTGAAATTTTTGTCGCCATGTGAGACTTCCACACGTTGGAAGTAATACGGGTAAAGACTATTGCCAAGATTACACACAATTATAAAGGTAGGTGATGCAAAAACCACATCATAATTCACCACAGCAGAAATTTACACTTACTTAAGCAAATGAACTAGGTCAAGCCCTTGGCCGCACATTATCAACAGCCTTACATTTTCCCCATCACAAAAACAATATAGCAAACAAATAATGTCACAGATCACGATATCGCAACATATACACGCTTCAACCACTGCAACAATAGGCATAAGGGTCATTATAAGAAAACAAGGCAAACAATGCACAATTTCAGAAATATTCCAGTGAATTCCATTGTTAAGTTTACATCAACTTTTAATGCATGGGATGGGAAGGTTGTGTAACGGAACAGCGCTGTATTAGGAAACTACTGAAAAAGCATGAAGTGTTTAAAAAGTGAATGTAAATAATTGCAAATAAAAGGAAACAAAAGGTGCATGTAAAATGCCAAACTTTATCACCAGTTGGTTTATCTAAAACTGCCTGTGAGCTCATCTGCAAATTCACCGTTTTATAAAATTACAACATGAATATATTTGCAGAGAAATAAGTCAAAGGTATTTTGTGCTTCTGAAACATGTAAAGTGCTCCAACAAACCCTTAAATTTCCTAAAAACTTACCCTTGGAATTGATATAACATTTGGTCCATCAATAAAACTTCTTTTTACTTTAACTTTTCCATCTCTCCGTGCAGGGGTAAATTGACAAGAAGTCTCTTTTTTATTTATCACAGGAACTTCGTCAAATTCCTCACCTTCATCTTCATCATCCATGACGTTATAATAAAGATGTTTGGTTTTTTCAATGATCTCAGTGTCTTTTTCAATGTGAGTCTTTGACAGATCTTCAAGTTCTTTCGCATACTCCTCAGCATAATGTGCAATCAGGGCATCAGCTACTGGAGTCTCTTCATCATCTGATCCATCCAAATCCAGGGCACCAATTTTGTAATCATCATATTCATGAAGATTCTACGTATATACAAAATAAATTATATACACATAAACGAATAATAACTACAAAAATATAAAACCTACGTACTTACCTTTTCAAATTGTTCATCTAACAATTGAAGATTCTCATTCCTAGGCAATACAGAACTTGAAAGTGAATATCTTGTTGTCCTTGATTTAGTTTCCTCTTTGCTGAATTTGCCTGTCAATGAACCAACATCCATATCGTCGCTATCAAAATCTGAACTGATGTATCCATCTTCATCTCTTTCATCAAATACATGAGAATCAAATTCAACATCAAACTCTTGGTCAGATGCCACACCATCTGCTAACTCTATGAAGTTATCTTCTAGCTGGTTATCCGGGTCATTATAATTAAAATCTTCATCCATAGCAGCAACTACGTCAGGATCCAGGTGTAACTGTGGGCCTAAGTAGCAATAATAACATAAATAGAAAATTAAATTACAAACAATTTCAATAGTTTCTACATATGAAAACAAAAAAGAATCTTATTTTTTTAAATTTATTTTAATTGAATGTTTGTAAAAATTTAAGTTAAATCAAATCAACTTAGGTTAAAAAACATGAACATTTACACTTTTACCTCTTACCTGATACAGGAGCAGCTTTGTTTAACATTCCCACTTTTTCTTCTACTTCTGAAGCAAAAACTGAAGAAGGTAGTTGGATTCTACTTCGCATTTCCTCAAGATTTTTTTCTACACCTTCTGGCCATTCCATTCGATTGTCTTTAGTATCTTTGAGATGTTGCAGGTAGTTATAATCATCATCAAAGTAGATTCCATATTTGTGTTGCTCTTCAATACGCTTGTTTCTGTTTTCTTTCTTAATAATAGGCACAAGGACATGTTGAGGGGCAGTTTCGTCAGCTACTAGAGGATCTTGTTGACTTCTACTAACCAAGTGAAAGCTGATAGCTTTCTTCTTGTCTATAAATTTTTTGCCTTTTTTTGGCTGCAAATAAATTTAGTATATTATATTAACTAATGGTAATCATAAAGCTTGTCCATGGAAAAATAATAATAAGGATAAATTGTTCCAATAAATCTTTATGCTTAAGGAAGCAACTTTCAATTACAATGCAAAATTACATACAACAATTATATCTTAAATTAAAATCTATTCTGCTTAGAAAATGAAAAATGGATGAATAATTAAGATATGAAGTTTTATAAAAGACAATCTTTTTTTTATGTTTCAACAACACACCACAAGGGCTTACAGCATAAATACTATTGTACCGTGGGTGTCGACAAGGAGGAAAGAGGCAACTTGTTAATTCTGGACTTGAAGGTTTGGAGGAGAAGGAAAAACATGTGCCGGCAAGGAATTCCACAACTTGGAAGTCCTTGGGACAAAAGAGCGGGCATAACAAGATGTTCTATGTCTGGTGACCTGGACAGTAAAAGGGTGCATTCGCTCTGTTCCCCTGATAGATCTGTTGGGGGCAGCAGGTGGAGGAACTATGGAAGAAAGCTCCTCTGAGCAGTGCCCGTGCCTATAAAAGAGAGAGATGTCACCAATGGCATGTCGGCGGGCAAGGGATGGCAGCCTTTGGGTGAAGGTAGGGTCACCGATGAGACGTATAGCTCTCTTCTGAATGGAGTCCAGGATAGCGAGTGTAGAAGCGGCAGCGGCACCCCAGATGTGGGAGCAGTATTCGAGGTTTGGCATTATTTGTGAAGTATATAAGGTATACAGATTAGCTGGTGAAAAGAATTTGCGAGCCCGGAAGAGGAAACCTAATTTCTTAGCAGCCGCTTCTGCAATTGATGTGTCATGTTGGTGCCAACTGAGATTTCGATTCACAGAAATGCCAATTAGTGGAAAGGACTCATTACTTTGAATAACTTGGTTGTTCATTGTGATGGGTCTAGGACTGGTGTATCTCGTATGAGAAAGAAAGCAAGACTGAGATTTGGTGGGGTTGAATTGTACAAGATTTCTACTTCCCCAGTCTAATATTTTTTGGAGATCCACGGAGACAGAACCCTCCATGAGTCTGCGATCTCCATCTAATTGGGCTAAAGAGACAGGCTTAGAATATTGTATATTTGAGTGAAGGGTGCTGTCGTCCGTGTAACTGTGAACTGGGTTGGATGTGCTAGAGAGGAGGTCATTGCTGTGGAGAAGAAACAAAGTAGGGGCTAAAGCTGAACCTTGAGGAACTCCTGCATTAATTGGATACAGTTTAGAGGAATAGCATCTACACAAGATGCCCAAATTATTTCTACAGCTTCACTATCTTATCTTATACTTGATTGCTCTTATAAACACCTTACATTTTAGCAATACAAATTAACTGAGGGAAGATTGGAACCTGTGATGAGCACTGTACCCTTGGAGAATCAAAATAACCACAACACATCTTTTTAAAGACCTGGCAATCGTTTCACTAACAAACTTAGCGTCATTAGAGGATGAGAAAAATGAGAACTGTTAGTGAAACGATCGTCATGTCTTTAAAAAGATGTGTTGAGTGATTTTGGTTCTCCAAGTGTATTTAAACATACATTCACTTATGATAAAATAACAATGGAATTCAATACATGTACGTACCATGTTGTTCTATGTAATATTAAATGTTAATTTACAAACTCGTGTCCCCCTTGATAATTCCTGCAATTATCTTATCGTTATTGTAAAAAATAAAACAGAGATTTTAGATTATAGTATATTAACACGTTTTATAGATCCTATCCTTAACCTTTCTTTTTTCTTTTCCATATCTCGATTCTCAATCTCAATCTCCTACTTATTCTTCTTCTATTTAATCTATTACAACAGCTGCACAGGCTATCCGGTCATCCCAATGACATTTAGAGATATTTCTTTGGGTCATTGGGCCATCCCCCGAAAATTTAACATTTTGACATTTATGGATGACACTAGCGACATGAGCCTCAAACGTTAATCCTTTAGTAATTTGCTGATAGCGTTGGCTTCATTTTAATTGGCAACTTGTAATATAAATGAGTGTAGTATAGCACTATATACTACATATAAAAAGCTGTTGAAAAAAGGAAATGATTTTTCTTGATTAGAATTACAAAATAAATAACTATATTTTTATTTTCCCAATATAATTAAACCCACTTACAAAATATGTATACTTCTAAAATATAAAGGACTATTAAATGCTTTGAAGTGTGTCAATCCCGCTTTTTAGATATTTGGGTAGTGAACCAGAATTTAAAAGAATTTCATAAAAACCAGTATAAACATCAACCTGACAATCACCCCATTGATAAAGTTGGCTTTATCAGAAACTACTCACTGCTCTATACTTTCTTAAATAATATACGTTTCAAGTCAAGCATTGGAAAGTATTTTTATTTTTAAGATATTTCAATTTTTTATAGTTTATGTAGTGATTAGTTCTACAGTAACATTCTAAAAGGAATTTCGGATTCGAAGAATTTTGAAATAAAGCACTTTTTTAAGTACAATTTGGAGAACCCAATTGATCACAATACAGTTTTTAGACCTGACGATCGCTTCGCTAACAAAGTTAGCGTCATCAGCGGGATGAATAAATTAAGCGAAAAATAAGTGAAACGATCATCGAGTCTAAAACTGTATTGTGATGAATGGGGTTCTCCAAATTGTACTTATCAGTGCTTATCACAGGTTACAATATTTACCCATTAAAATCACTTTTAGGTATAAATTAGGTTATAAGGCATTTTAACTTTTTTCCTTTTCCAGACACAAACAATTGAATAGTTAAGTAATTGTATGCGTTCACCAGTTCCGTTTGTTTTTAGTTGGAACTCAACACTTGCCGATTTCTCAAACTAGAATTAATCGGAGCCTGCGTAGTTAAGTATCCACAAACTGTTCTGAATTTGCCTATTTTCGGTGGTATTCCATGTCATTGATGCTAAATGTGCCTCAGAAAATCTATATTAAAAGCCAGGCGGGTCCCTCCAGATCAAGCTTTACATTCCGATGTATTTAGTCACTGAAATAACGTTGAATTGGAAGAGAACCCAACTAAATGGCAGTTGAGGAGCAAATTTTCAACAGAAAGAAATGGGATTAAAAGGTGATGCTCTCCTTTCCTTACTCATTAACGTTATGGCAATATTTAACTGTGCTCATTACAAAGGAATCTTATCTCTGTGTGTGCGACAGATAACGACCTCTATTATTGATCTCGCTGATGCTAAAGGTGCCTCACAACATCGATATTGAAAATTGAAAGAATAGCCAGGTCCCTTCCAGTTCAAAGTTATATTTCAATGTATATAGTCACTAGATGTTGTTGGCGCTTGGTGAATACAGCGACTGTGTCCATTTAGATTAGATTTTTCCTCTGGCTTTGGCAACACTGTTTTGCTGTTTGCTGGAACTTTTCATGTTCGTGCTTTAACCCTTTTTTAACCTCAAACCAAAACCTCACTTAATTTTATGACGTGAAAAATCAGAAGTTACAGACGTAACGTTTGGAAGTGTTTTCTTTTATATCATGTAAATACAAATACACTTTGTTATCCATATCATCTAGATAAACATTATAAATATTCAATAATACGTTAATACTATATTTCGGCTATCAAGTTAATACTTGGGTAACAATGGAAAATGCTATCAAAGTGTGTAGAAATGTTGACACCTTAAGTAAAAAGGTGAGATAGATATAGTACCTACGATTTTTTTTAGTTTATCTGTTCTTGTTACTTTCATCGAGTAAGTGAAATCAAGAGACTTGAAGAAAGTTTTTAACGAGGTCAAGAGTTTAGAAATATCTAGAGCAAAACAGATTGTAACCTTGATCGCGTCGCGCCTGTAGGTACTTTTTGATCCGCATTCATAAAATGATACTTTTGCAGGAGCAACCCATGATCAGTACGAATGATCAGCAACACATAGAAGATCATGGATCAGACGGGAATGATTCTGAGTACGATAGTGCTGGTAGCTATAGTGAGGAAGAGGAAGGTAAAGTAAGGTACAGAACTTCAGATCAAGATTCACAAGTACATTCTGATTTTGAAGAGGACAATGGGATTCTTCAGAGGGAGTCGGGTGATGGACAAGAGAGTATCCCAACTAAAAAGGTCGATGATGATGAGGATAAGAAAAATCCACAGTATATACCTAAAAGAGGGACCTTTTATGAACATGACGATAGAACAGCTGAAGATCCGTAAGTAAATTTAAGCTTATACTTCATAAAAATGTAAGATAATTTAAGTGTACCTACTACAATTTTGAAACTGGTGTTCAAAAGTATGTAATTAGGGGCGATCCTTAAGTAGACAGGTCCCGTCATTTCATTCATTGCGAGAGCGGCATTGCCGGACGGTGCTTATTGCTCTAGGGGCCTGCCTGAACTGATCTTCCTGACCTACAGGGTAGGTCAGAAAGGTCAGGTCAGGCAGCCCTGTAGGTCAGGTCAGGCAAGACCCTAGAGCCATAAGCACCGTCCGGCAATGTCGCTCTCTCGATGCATGGACAGGACCCGTCTACTTAAGGATCGCCCAAACTAGATAAAACGACTGCTGCTAGATAAAGTTTGGTATTGTACATGCACGCTTACACTATTCTTACATCTTGTTCTCTTGCTTTTGCTGAGTTATTTGCACTCAAAGTTTTTTTTTTTAATTCCATACTTTTCCTCTCTTGCTTTAGTGTGGCTCTGTCTTACTTCACAGTTCACTGTGAAGTTATTCAGCCCTTTGTTTGCTTTGTTGTGCCTCTGAATATCTGCCTGCTGGTTGGTCGCCGCCTGTTTTGCTTTCTACAAACAACGCTAGATCTATTTTTTGTACGCCTTTTGTTTGCTCAGTTATGCCTTATGTTTTATAGAGTTCGGTGTGTTTGGAAGTTTGGAATTTTGCAACTATTTTCTTTATCTCTGCTATGGTAATGGTTGGAGAAACTGTAAACTGTGAGTGTTTTGCCAACAGTGGAACAATGCGGCTATAACATGTGTGCTTTCTGTGTAATGAAGTATGTTCACTTTTCTGAACATTGAGCCCTTGTGGTAGCATGTTCCCAGGGCTGCATTCAGTTGCTTTCGGCCTGCTGCACTAAGGAAAAAAATGCTTCTCCACTCTATACTGCTTCCCCCTCAGTTGCCTATCACTATATTTCTCAGATTTCACTGCCCTGGGTTTTTCAGTTGGGGGGGTTCCTATGTCTGGGGGTTTTTGCTTCCCCTCTCGCATGTCTACAACCACCTTTGTTGCATAAACCACAAGACAAATTTCCTGTGAGCAACCCTCAAGAAAGTTATGGTGATTGGGGAAATAGGGGTGCTGTGTGGGGTGGGTAGGCAGGGCTTAAGGGGGTATGGCTTCAAAATGTGAAAAATGTAGCTTTTCAAAGTTCGATTAAGTTGTTTTATTTGAATTTTTTGTTCATATTTTCTTTTCACGCCCAGCATCCCTATTAACTCCTGGTCCCGCAACTTTCTTGAGGGTTGTTAGCAAGAAATTTTTCTTGTGGTTTTTGCATCCAGGGGGTTCTAAGCATGTTTATGAAAGAAAATTCAAAAACCCTTTGGCAGGTTATCTGCAAATTTACCGTAGTAGCCATTTATGCTGGTTTTCCACATTTTTGATATTCGGAGGGACTGTTAAGGATTTGATGCTCTTTCTAATATTGACATTGTGGGGGTTAGAGTCTCAGATCATCGGGCCTTGCTCAATTTGTTGTTTATATACCTCCCAATACTCCAATTAATGACTACTACCTCTTGTTTGAAGCTCTTGAGTCCCTGTGCATAAAATATGGTTCCGAGACATTCTTAGTTGGTGACTTTAACATGCCTGAATATGCTTCTTGTCGTCAGAACGACCCCTCCGCTCGTATGTCTGCTTTTCAAAATTTCTGTAATCTACTACTCCTTGGACAGTTTAATCATGTTGAGAATATTAACAATAGGATTCTTGGCGTGGTTTTGTTTACTGACACTTGCTTGGTGGGGGAGGCTCCTGATTCGCCTGTGATTCCTGATCGTCATCATCCCCCCTTAATCATAGAGTTTCCGCTCAGTGGTTCAGTGGTCTCTTCCCCTGTTGGTGACACTGGGCAAAGGTATATAATTTTCGAAAATGTGATTTTGTCAGTTTGTATGCGGAGCTTGGCGGCTTGTGCTGGGATGGCATGGATGGGCTTCAGGATGTCGATTCTATGCTTGACTTTTTCTATTCCAGAATTTACGACTTGTTTGATCTGTATGTTCCCATGACTGCTCCAAGAGCATGTAATAGGTACCCCCCGTGGTTTTCTAAAGAAATTAAGGTTAGTATCAAATATAAATATTCATTATGGTGTAAGTTTAAGAAGTCTGGAAATGTGGAGTTTCTGGATAGATTTAGGGAGCTGAGACAAAAACTTAAGAGAGATGTTTATCTTTCTCGAGTAAACTACTTTCAGAGGGTTGTAAGAGAGATTAGGTCTAATCCCAAAAAATTCTTGAACTGCTCATCTCGACGCCATCAAAACATTTCTATTGGGAATTCATCTAACCAGCAACAGACAGCTGACAGTTTTACTTCTTATTTTGCAGGATGTTCTGGTTCCACCCCCACCTCATCGCCTACAGCCGCCAGTCTGGCTTCGGGTGACATCACAATGTTCTTTGTTGATGACTTTACACATGACGAAATTATTACAGCCGCTAAGAGAATTAAGGCTAACATGTCCTGTGGACCTGATCTGGTTCCTGGTTTCTTGGTGCGCGACTGCTTATATGCTTTCCTGACTCCACTTAAGAAAATTTTTAAACTGATTCTTAGATCTGGAACATTCCTCCCGATTTGGAAGCTGTCACAGGTTTTCCCAGTCTTCAAGGCGGGGGATAGTGGTGATCCATCAAACTATCGACCAATAGCCATACTATGTGTCTTCTGTAAGATTTTCGAGGGCTGCCTTTTTCAGCAAATACTGTTTCACATCAAAAACAGACTCTCTATTTCTCAGCATGGTTTCATTCCAGGTAGATCGATTGTAACGAATTTAGTTGACGTTACACAGTTCATTGCGTTCGCTCTTGACCGCTCTTCACAGGTTGATGTTGTGTATACTGATCTATCTAAGGCCTTCGATTGTCCAAATCACTCTGTTCTGATTGACAGGATGAGTGCTATCGGATTCTCTCAGGGCTTGCTTGGCTTGTTCAGATCTTACCTGGATGGAAGGAGGCAATTTGTTGAGGTTGGGGGCTTCAAATCTAACACCTATCACGTAACTTCGGGAGTGCCGCAGGGTTCCATACTCGGTCCATTACTGTTTAATATATTTATTGACCCAGTTAAACATGTTTTACATGTTCCTTTTTTAATGTATGCAGACGATATTAAGATTTTCCCAAATATTTCGAGTGTTGATGACTGTTTGCGGCTCTAGAACTGTCTTCAGATCCTTGATGAATGGTGTTGTCGGAGTGGTCTTTCTGTGAATGTTTCCAAGATGTCCTTTACTCGAAATAAGCACGCAATCACTTTCGGGTACAATATAAGAGGGCTTCCACTTGACCGCCCCGGGACAGTTAAGGACCTTGGAATTGTTTTTGATGGTACTCTATCTTTTAAACCACACTATGAGCAGACTGTCAGTTCTGCTTACAAAACTCTAGGGTTTCTGATAAGAAACAGCAAAAATTTCTCACAGACTGACACCCTCCTCCGGCTCTTTAGCTGTTTGGTTAGGTCCCGACTTGAATATGGCTCAGTTGTGTGGGGTCCCACTTATGAGATACATGTGGCAAGCCTGGAATCAGTGCAAAGGAAATTTCTAAAATTTCTTAGCTTTCGTGAGGACGGTCGATATCCGTCTATTGGTTTTCGTCAGGAAAGTTTACTTCTTCGCTTTAGTCTGCAGAGTCTGTCAATGCGCAGGCAGTGCAGTTTCATTATATTTTTATATAAACATGTTAATTTTGTGTTAAGAGTGCCCTAGTCTGCTTCAGCAACTTAATTTCAATGTGCCTCGTATTGCAGCACGTTTTCCAGGCACATTCTATCTCCCGACTGCTCGTACACGATTGCTGCGCTCGTCTCCAATTTACCAGATGTGCAATGATTACTCTGTACTGCAGGACCGCCTAGATATCTTCTCATGTAACATATCAGAGATAAAAATGTTTTTCAAAGTGATCTAATTTGTGACTCTTTTTTTTTGTATTGTTAGCTTGATTATTGTTAGTTATTATGTTTTGTGTAGTGGCCCATCCTTAATTTGGCTTTTAAGCTGTTGGATGGTGTATGAATAAATAAATAAAATAAAAATAAATAAAATTTAAAAAAATGCTGCTTAAGGTCAGCAATGCATTCATAAGACATTAATTGCATTAGTAGTCAACAGATGAGCACTTGAACTCAGCTGTTGGCACCTGGTGAACACAGCTGTTGCCACTTGTTTGTAATGTTTATTTACATTTGAAACAGTTGAGATATTAGTCAGACTGACATTTGAAACACTTGTTATGCAATTGAACTATAGTGAGACTGACATTTGAAACGTTTGTTGAAAATTTATACATCACATTTGTGAAGTCACTAACTACTTGACTTTTATCTAATTTATGTCTGCCGATAAAAGTGAGGTTAAAAAATCAAAATGTCACATCTCTGTTCAATAATACATACATTTGTGGTTAAAGTTTATAATCTTTTTCTATTATTTATTGATATTTTCTGTCAACATTTTCCATTATTAGAGGAGGAATTTTAGATTTTAGAACACATATTTTGAGTTAGGGTTAGATTATAATGCAAGTGGGCTATTTTAGTCCCTCCACTGCGACCTTAGGTCTATTGTGGCTCACGCCTAATTTTCTTATATTTCACCCAACAGGTTCAGCCTCTTACAGTTGATAATTTTTGTGGGCGAAAATTGATCCAGATCTTCTGGTGCAAGTTGGGTCTTGCCAAATAGCAGGTATCTGGTTCTGTCTGTGGTCAAACAGGAACACAGATCGTGCCTTGGCCAAATTCTGAGTGCTGTGGATCAAAAAATAAATTTTATGGGGTTAGTTGTAGATTTCTCAAGGGATTTTGACATGTGTACAGCATAACATTTTGGTGCACAAATTATAACGGTGTGGCATCAGATGATTGCTGTTAAAGCTAATATTATATGTGCAGAGCAGAACTCAGAGAGTTAAGTTGTAGTTAAGTTGTCAGTGAAGCAATGTCTATAAACTTAGGAGTTCCACTGGGTTCTGTTTTGGGCCCACTGCTTTACCTAGTGTTTAGCAAACAACCTGTCCCTTTTTCTTGACTGCATTAAATATATAATTACTGCCTGTTATGTAGACGATACTAGTATTTTAATTAAATCAAGAAACTTGGATCAAATGATTGCTACCACTGATGTAGTGTATAAGAGGTTTAGTTTATGGGCTGATAAAAAATAAGCTGGGTTTGAATATAGCAATTATTCTTTGAGTCAAAACAGAGTACCTAGCCACCTCAAAAACCGGGAGAACCAGGAAAAATCAGCGAATTTGAAATATTGCCTAAAATGTCAGGGAAATTTGTGCTTTTACACAAATGTCATGGAAATCATTTAGTCGATCTGGAAATTATGTATTTGTACAATTTCGTCACACACACACACACAAACACACACACACATATATATATATATATATATATATATATATATATATATATATATATATATATATATATATATATATATATATATAGGAATTTTTTTTCACCCAAATATTTTTCTTCCACCTAGGGAAATATATCTGACAACATTGCAGCTGCTATTTGGTATATTAATTTTAACCGCCAAAAGCGCAGCGAATGCCACATCAATGCGCCGATATAAATATAGCATCTTCTTCATCTACCTCAAATATGTTTCATCAGTTCATCTAACTTGAAATATTCTTCCTTGAATGCATAAAAAGCAAAATGTGTTCTAGTTACTCGTGGCATAGAGCTAAGCTGTGACTGCGTTTATTTTACTTTAACCTTTATGATCATGTACGATAGGGTTAAAGTTGGAGTGAAAATATTGGGCATTTGTATGTGGGCACTTGTATTGTAATCCACAAAAGGAAACATTAATATCGTAATACATTGTTGTTGACAGGAAATATGGAAGTCAATCTAATGTAGTATCAAGAATCCATATCGTGAATATAAAAGAGCTCTTGATGAAAATGAGAAGTAAACCCTTGAGATGAGCGAAGCAGAAAAAATAAAACAAAACACATAGAGAAATATCACGAGGAAAGAGGAAAAAAACACATTGAAGAAAGTGCAAAATTTGAGATTGAAGTTTTGAGATATAATATGACCACATTGATAGAATATGTACGAATACTATCTTATTTTCATAATGTGGTAATTTAGTGTTTTCGTTCGGAAAATTTTTATATCTGGAAATAACGTCATGGCCAGATTTGGTAGGGAGGTTTGTAACATAAAAAGTAAACCATGTACCAAAATTCAGGTCTGTACGTTAAAAACAAGAAAGTTATAGGAATTTAAAGGAAACAAATTTGGGGTCAAAATTGGCAATCTTTAGGCAAATAACTTGAAGCAACTACGGGTTATGTAGAGAAAATGTCGCAAGAGGAGTGTTTTACAAGCACTTGAGTTTGGGCTTCAACCGTCATTGTCCTTCATTTTAGTAAAATATTTCCAGAAATTCATTTCAAATAGACCCTTTCTCTGATGCTTTGGCAGTAATTCTAGTTAGTTTATGGTTTAAATAGTGTATAATTTTTAGTGAATTTTCGTAGAAAAGATTCGCTAATGAGACCGCCTCTTTTGAATTTTGAAAAGATTTCTTCAAACTAAATCCCCTAGTACCCACATCCGTGGTTAGTTTCAGTACATATCTATTTTCATATATACAGTGTTGTTTAATTACGTTTTGTACTGATGTACCACATTTTATTTGTTTTTGTTTCGTGATTAGCTCGAAGGACCTGATTATGTTTTGTTAAATTAAAAGCTGATTTTAGTAACACTTAACGTTTAATAACAAACTGTAAAATTATACAAAATTACTTATATTATGGTATGCTTTAGAGTACATGAGAACTCTACGAAATGAGTAGTGCTAGCACAAGCGTGTTGCTTGTTTCGAGTCTGTAGAAGAACTGCCTGCCAGAGGGTAGCATACTTATGGTCAATTGTAAACAAGAAATGACCCTTGTTGTGTTATTCCTAATCGCCTTTAAATTTGCATTGTACAGATGGTAAATATTATAACAAAGAAGACTACTAAGAAATATGTAAATTTGAGAGGTCTAATACTCCAGACGAGACGCCTTAACAAGTGTCGCATTTCTAAGGTAAAGCTCATTATATTTGTTATATACAAGATACGAGAAAAAATTGTATACCTTAATTACAGGGTGTCTTGAGCTGCATCATATAAAATTATTTTGACAATCACAGGCTGGTCCATAAGTCATTGGTGATACAAATTTTCTTTATTTTAACTTCCCTTTATATTGTTGCATTTTTCCATTTTTCATTGAATTATAATGCATATTTGTAGGGAAGAGAAACTTGATAGCGTTTATCGTTTTCGAGTTATTTTAATTTTTGGCACATATCAAAACTTATGATACGGCGTTTTTACCAATAGATAGCAGAATCCCATGAAAGTGATGCATTCAGAGAGGTTTTTGTTTATATTATTCATCTAAAAAATCTAAATGCCATATACAGGGCGCTCTGAAATAGTGGCTAAATGTGAAAAAATTTAGAAAACATTTAGAAGACGTGTTTGATTCGAATGCTTGAACAGTAGTTACAATATGGCTTTTGTGGTTTGATCTCATTTAGATTAAAATGAGTGGAGCTTAATTAGTAGTTGCTGCAAAAACGTGGCTTAACTCAGTCATTTAAGTAGAAAGTTATCAGTTTTCTTTACAAGTTTAAACGAATGAAGCATATTTATGTTTTTGATAATGTTTGTGCATTAAACAAGTTTTTTTATTCAGAATTTTTATTTATTTCATAAATAGAAAGGTATTCAGCGGTATGTGTGTTTCGTTTCGAGCATTATGAAAAATTCACTCTCTGATCCTAGAAATGTCAGGGAACTTGATTTTTGATGGGTATCCTGTCAAAATGTTCAGAAAATGCTCGGGACCTGCCAGATGGGCTTTCCAGGAGTGCAAAAGTGTTGGATGTTGCCCTTGATTGAGATATGCAGTGGTCTTTTGCATATTGAGTTTTTGTGTGGCAAACTAAAAAAAGCTGTTATGCCGTAAAATCGGTAAATAGCGTCTGTAGTTCTGAAGTTATTTTAAATATGTACCATGCAAGTTTTCATTCCCTGTGCGCTATGGAATTCTGTTTTCGGGAGGTGTTTTGGGGATATAATGTGTTTCTTGCATCCAAAAGTTTGCTAGAATTATTGCTGGTGTTGCATTTTGTCATTCTTGCAAACCTTTGTTCAGGCAATTCAATATTCTAACTGTCTACACCATGACACCTGATATTTGAAATGTTCGTTGAACTTTTGAACACCACATTTGCCAAGTTATTAACTAATTGATTTTTATATAATTTTTGTCCACTGATAAAAGTGAGGTTACAGAATCAAAATGTCACATCTCTGTTCGATATACATACATTCGTGGTTGAAGTTTATAATTTTTTTCTATTATTTATTGACAATTCCTATCAACATTTTTCATTATTAGAGGAGGAATTTTAGATTTTAGAACACATAATCATTTGTTTGCATGTTAATAATACTAGATGTCAGGTTTTGCTGTCCGATGCTCAATCAATAGTTTTTTACCAAAACAATCTTTTTTATAATGGTTGTAGCTTTTATAATGCTCTGCGTAGTTAGATTAGAGGTTCAAACATGTTGCGGATGTTTTTAGATCTGTAAATCAAAAGACAAAAAAGTTATAACCATTTAAAGGAAAAAAAATTGGGGTGTTCCTGAAAACGTCAAAGTCGCGATTTGAAACCAAATCGCGACGTCAAAATTGGCAACATTGAGGCAAAGAACCCAGAGCGAATACGGGTTATGTAAAGAAAATGTCACAAGAAGAGTGTTCTAACAACCCCTAGGTTTTAGCTTCCCGTCATTGTCCTTCATTTTACTACAATATTTCCACAAAATTCATTTAAAATAGACCCTTCCTCCGATGCTTTGGCAGTAGTTTTAATTAAGTGTATGGTTTAACGGTCTATAAGACCGCGACTTTTAAATTTTAAAAAGATTTCTTCAAATGACTACAAACGAGGCCTCCTAAAATCCATATCCCAGGTTAGTTTCGGTTTTTATCTGTTTACATATGTATAGGGTGACGCCATTCTAGGAAAAGCTCAATGTAATTGTTATACAAGATACGAGAAAAAATTGTATAGGTTAATTATAGGGTGTCTTGAGCTGCATCTGATAAAATTATTTTGACAATCACAGGTGGCCCATAAGTCGTTAGTGATACCTACAATTTTTGTTGTTGAACATTCCTTATCTTATTGCATTTTTAATCGAAATACGATGCATGTTTGTAAGAAAAAAATCGAGACGCAGTAAGTGCGCTTTGGTAGCGAATTTTAAGATTTTCGTGAAAAAATTGTTCATACATTTTCACGCAATAATTTTCTTTGGGGGTTTCGTCGAAAATCATTTTGGGGGTAAATGGCTTGAAGTGGTTCGTTGACCAGGAAAATCGGACCAGTTTTTTCTGGGACATTTTATGTTTATTTTCGCAAAATGTTGGGGTAACCCACAGATTTCAGTTTCATGCCTTACTTTTTTTTTTCTCCCTTAAGGCTCGTCCGCGTATTTGCCGCCCCGATAGCACTGCACCCTTTGGCTTATTGTGCATGATGCCTTACTTTAGTTTATTCTGAAATAATTTCGAATTTGGATAAAACGTTCTTCAAGATTCAAGCAAAAAGCCCACGTTCTACTAATTTTTAATCTTTTGCAGTCAACTGTGATGCCAAAGCTAATGTGTTGCAACTAATATAAAAATATCTTTATAAGAATTATCTTTTATTATGGCAATAATTAGCAGCTCTTGAAATGTTTCAAAGAAGTGAAAATAATAATTCAGTGACTTCGTTTAACAGTTAAACTACACAACTTGGTTTTAACATAAATAAATTAGTCTCTTCAACTGAAGCTCATTTGAAATTTGTTTCATTTAATTAAAATCACTTATCTCAAACTCACTGCTGCATAACTATTTATAAAATCCAATTAATTTGAAAGCCAGCTTTAAACTTACCTGTTAATTAGAGATAATGTTGCCTCTGATTTACTTATTAGTTAATTTGATGCATTATGTAAGAGTAGTTAAGATCAAGATGATACATATAATTTTCATTTAACCTTCAACTGGTCGCATGAATTTCCAAATATCAGTCTGTGAGACTGGGATCAAAGATATATGTACAAAACTAAGAAATGAGCATGTTTATTATTTTGTCGATAGGCAATTCCTTTAATTAACATATTTTATTTATTGAGGAATGGATAGTCATACAAATAGTTAAAATATATTAAGTATTTTGAGTACAAGTTTGTTTGTTTGAAAAATGCTCTTTAGATAACATAAAACTGAAACGAACATATTATGACAACAAATTGATAAGCGTTTGACACATTGTTGCATTTAACACATTTGTATGAAGTCATCCTGTTTTTTGTGTAGGGACAATACCTGCAGGAAAAGGTCAAAGAAAACCGTCAAGCATTTAACGACGCAAGAAACCGCTATGTCCGCATTCTTTCTGAGGCAAAAAACTCGTTTAATAACCACATCAAAAACAAAGTCCTCTCAAGCTCCAACGGCAGAAAACCCTTCTGGACTCTTGCTAAATCTATTGGGAATAATTTCTGCAAGAGCACGTTCCCATCTCTTGTCTCAGGGGATGAAATTGTTTCTACAGCCCTGGGCAAGGCTGAACTTTTTGCCTCGCTGTTTGCTGGAAATTCTACTCTCAACCCACCTCCAAATGTTCAACCACCAACAGTCCCCAATGTCGCGCTTAAAATGACGGATATCATTTTCAAAACTAAAAAGGTACGAAAGATGCTCTCTTCTCTTAATACCAGGAAAGCCTCTGGCCTTGACGAGATCCCAGCAATAGTTCTCAAAAAATGCGCACCAGAACTTGCTCCTGTCCTGACTCGTCCGTTTCAGACATCTTACAATAGAGGCATATTCCCTAGTAACTGGAAAACTGCTCGAGTACAACCCGTCTCCAAGAAAAGATACAAAGCGCTTCCTAGCAACTACAGGCCTATTTCTCTCCTTTCAGTCTTCTCTAAAGTGATGGAAAAGTATATAAACACCGAATTACTAAAATTTCTTGAAAAACACAGTCTAATCCATGACAGGCAGTATGGATTCCGTCAGCGCAGATCAACTGCCGACCTCCTTTCCTTTGTCACCCATTCTTGGAACAAGTCTATGGAACTACACGGTGAATCCCAGATTGTCGCTCTAGACATATCGAAAGCATTCGACCAGGTCTGGCACGCAGCGCTGCTTAATAAACTTGCGGCCTATGGCCTAGCACCAAAACTCTGTACCTGGTCAGCAAATTTCCTCTCAAACCGGAGCATTTCTGTTGTCGTGGATGGCCATTCCTCTAAACTGTATCCAATTAATGCAGGAGTTCCTCAAGGTTCAGCTTTAGCCCCTACTTTGTTTCTTCTCTACATCAATGACCTCCTCTCTAGCATATCCAATCCAGTTCACAGTTAAGCGTACGACAGCTCCCTCCACTCAAATATAAAATATTCTAAGCCTGTCTCTTTAGCTCAATTAGATGAGGATCGCAGACTCATGGAGGGTTCTATCTCCGTGGATCTCCAAAAAAATACTAGACTGGGGAAGTAGAAATCTTGTACAATTTAACCCCACCAAATCACAGTCTTGCTTTCTTTCTCATAAGAGACACACAAGCCCTAGACCCATCACAATGAACAACCAAGTTATTCAAAGTAATGAGTCCTTTTCACTTGTTGGCATTTCTGTGGATCGGAATTTGAATTTGCATCAAAATGTTACATCAATTGCAGAAGCGGCTGCTAAGAAATTAGGTTTCCTCTTCCGGGCTCGCAAATACTTTTCACCAGCTAGTCTCTATACCTTATATACTTCACAAATTATTATTATTATTATTTCCTTTATTGCTTAGAATTATACAACATCTGGGGTGCTGCTGCCGCTTCTACACTCGCTATCCTGGACTCCATTCAGAAGAGAGCTATACGTCTCATCGGTGACCCTACCCTCACCCAAAGACTGCCATCCCTTGCCCACCGACGTGCCGTTGGTGACCTCTCTCTCTCTTTTACAGATATTTGCACGGGCAGTGCTCAGAGGAGCTTTCTTTCATAGTTCCTCCAGCTGCTGCCCCCAACAGATCTACCAGGGGAACAGAGCGAATGCACCCTTTTACTGTCCAGGTCACCAGACATAGAACATCTTGTTATGCCCGCTCTTTTGTCCCGAGGACTTCAAAGTTGTGGAATTCCTTGCCGGCACATGTTTTGCCTTCTCCCCCGAACCTCCAAACCTTCAAGTTCAGAATTAACAAGTTGCCTCTTTCCTCCTTGTTGACACCCACGGTACGATAGTATTTAGGCTGTAAGCCCTCGTGGTGTGTTGTTGAAATAATAATAATAATAAAAAAAGGTCCCCCTATTTTCTAATTTATCAGAATGCATGACATATTCTTTACTTAAAGTTTGATTTTCTTCAAAGTTCCTACATAGGTCAGTTTTTTTTAGCTCACTAACAAGTTATAAGAAGGAAAATCAGTTGTCTGCTGTAACGTTCCAACAAATGCCTCTGATAGGTTTTTCTAATCGGGTGACAGTCTGCGTTGGTATGCCCAATTTTTTCCCATCATGTGATAATGTCATACCATCATTATTTTTACTGGTGTAAATATAAGAATTCAGAAAATATGAATTGGGAGCATCAGTCAAACACAACAGTTTCCAGCCATATTTGTTGGGCTTCATAGGCATGTAAATACGGAACTTGCAGCGACATCTAAAAGAAATTAGCGTTTCGTCGACACATGGCTTGAGCTCCGATTGAATACACGCTCTGAAAATTTGATGTTCAATCCATCGAACACAAAAGAAACTGCTGCAGGTGGGTTGCTCTTCTTCTGCTGGTCACGTGTCAAGGCATTACATTGAACCTCAATGGTAGCAACAGTGTGTGGCTTCTTTTCAGAGACGTGACATTGTACCTCTATAAACTGGACAGGTGAATGAATCTGAAAAAAGTGTGAAAGGTCCTCTCTACCAGATTTGAATATGGAACACAAAATCCTCAGACCAAGAAGTGCCTCAATTTCCAAAACACCTGTGTCTTCATAATTCGTTTTTTTTTAATTTTTCCATTATTTTAGCAAGTTTTTCATTTACGTGAGTAACTATTTGTGTTATAATTATTTCATTAAATAGTAACCTCCATACTTCAGCTGGAGTTGAATTTTTGGCCAAATTGAGAGCAGGACCTTTCTATGCTGATATCTTAATTTATATTATATTTGCGCTTAGAATTTTTGTCTGAGCTAGTTCATTTGAATCTTTTTTCCAAAATATTTTTCGCTGCCTCCTGTATTTTCGTTGTTATCCCCATTCTCTCCTACACCTTCAACATTATTTTCACTCCTTTTATGACTAAGTATAGGATAGCTTGGAATATTTCCTTTGTTATTTTTGAGAGCAGTATTCTGACGAATTCGCTCAGTGTTATCTGTGATATCAGATTCAACTTATGAAATTTCTGAATTGGAATCATGGTCAGTAACGATCAAGTCATTATCACCCTGAAGATATAAATAATCGGAGCATATCTCTCCATCACTAGCTTCTGATTCTGATTCAACAAGGGGTATATTCATAGCTAGTTGAACAACACGTTTTGTACGATCAGATACAGGAAACTTATAATTTCCTTGAACATCCATCTTGAGCTTAGCGATGGCAACTGAAATAGAGAATTATACATAAGCTCTATGACACACACTTTAGAGGAATTGTGAGAATAATCTCAAATAAGTCGATAAACGCCAAATAAATCTAAACCACCTAACACTATAAAAAAAGCGATATTGAAAAATAACTGTCAAGTAAACGGACAAAAATCAATACACTATGAGTAACATCAGTGTGGGTGATTGTTAGAAAAAGTTACTGTATAAGTAAGATCCATCTCAGAGGCGGGTGGATAATTCAAATTCCAGTAACCGTGAGAGCTGACCACTGCCTTCTATGACAACTACAGTGTGCTTATATATATATATATATATATATATATATATATATATATATATATATATATATATATATATATATATATATATATATATATATATATATATATATGTTCAGAAAGATTTCCGCAGTCTTTAATGTGAGACATACTTGGTTCTCGGATTGAACCGCGTCCAGAATTTATGAAAACTGGACGTTTCGGCTCCTGTTTTGAAGCCACTTTCAAGAGGTAAAGGAAATATATAAGGATACTCGTAAGGCTTCAATCTGCCTACTCCTTAGAGTGGTGAACAAAGGTGGGTTGGGTTGGTTTCAAGAGGTAAAGGAAATATGTAAGGACACTCTAAGGCCTCAATCTGTCTACTCCTTAGAGCGGTGGACAAAGGTGGGTTGGGTTGTGGTAGCTCGATTACGGGGCCTCAATCTGCCTACTCCCCAAATCTCGCCAGAGATAGTCTGTGAGGTCTCAGTGTGTTCAACACTAGGCCTCAGAGAGATCTGGCAGTTTGTTGCGGGTCTTGTCTTATATATGTCATTCTGTCTACCTGCTTCGTCATCAGTGAAAGTAGTAGGGTCAAAGTCAATTAAGTGGGGGGCTTTGGTCACGGTACTTAGAGGATGAGGAGGATTAAGAGGGTCACCGGCATTTGTTGAGACAGATAATGGGGAAAATAAAATTGTCTGTGGAACTTATTTTCTGTTTGTGTGTTTGTAATGAAGATATAATAGGTTTCCAAGTGATCGGAAGGCGAAGACCATCATCTTATTTAAACAATCGGGACGTTTTTCAATCTTGATTGCTTCCCGGATAATTCTCGTTTTGAAGTTGTAAACCGGTGCTATTGTTTTGGCATTATCGAAGTCTATTTTGTGTCCTGTATGAATATGATGCCTGGCCAGCACCGATGAGGGTTCGAGTTTTCTAACTGCGAGGGTGTGTTCATATATTCTATTGTGGATGCGTCTATTTGTTTGTCCTACGTAAGTTTGGGAACAGTCGGAACAAGGAATTTCGTAAACTCCGTGGGATTCGTTTGGAATCGTATCCTTGGGAGTTTTTATAAGATTTGACAGTTTTTGGTCTGATCGGCTGATTTTGTCGGTGACACCTTTAATGTATGGTAAAAACGCTGTGTGTTGTTGTGTGGACTCTGTTCTTGTTGTGGTGTAGTGGTTTGTTGTTGTGCGTTTCTAATGTTTCGTGGTGTTGTCGATCCGTTTTCTAGCAATGTCTGTCTTAAAAAGTTTAATTCTGTCTGTTGTTGTTGTCCGTTAGTCTAAGGGATCGTGTTACTAGTGTTCGAACTATGGAATTTAGTTGCAACTAAATTCCAAAAGCTATTACAAACCATAACTGTTTCTAATAGTGTAATAATAAATTTTTAGATTTTAAGCTAATACCATATGTTTTGTTACAATGTAACAACAAAACTGTTACTGTAGCAAGGTAAACAATGTTTCACAAATATTTTTATTTTTCAGTGAAACAATCGAAATTACAGAAACTGAGAAACCTGAGAAAGATATTAAGAAGAAAGTTTGGGAAGATAAGAAAGAAAAATGGTCACATGATCGGTTCTGTGATACAGAGCAACAGCCGAAAAGCCGAACAGAGTTAATCTCTATATATGGATATGATATCCGTAATGAAGATGGGCCTCCCAAAGCAAGGAGGCGTCGACGATATGGGTAAGTGATTTTGTATGTTTCGTTTCTTTGCATATATATTTTTCTTTCCATATTTGTTATACTTAATGATAATCTGAAATTATACCATGAGAGACATTCAAATATAACATTAATAATATTTAATAAAACAAGAGAAGGTTAGAGTTGCACTATATATTTTTTTCTTAATTTATTTTATTTGTTATAAAACTGTTACAGTGTGTTACATGAAAAAGCTAAAGGTTATGTGTGTATTTGAATACAATTTATGCAATTTTGTGGTTTACAAAATAACAAACAGTTTTAATAATTCATTTAATTTTTTTTTAATACGCGGCTCTATGGCTATGGTCGTGAAATGTTTCTGTTATCAAGTAATCATGGTTGTAGATTTTTGTTGCATGCTAGCTGAAATTTTTACCTAAATAAATAAAAACTAAGACAGAGAAAAGGAGATAAGAGAAATCAAAGTTTAACTAGTACCTTGTATGTTTTTTTTGCAGCCGTGGACCAAACAAGTATACTAGAAAGTGGGAAGATGAAGATGCTTATGTTAAGCCAGCTGCCAGCAGACCTAGGAGACCACAGAAAAACAGGGAAAATGCAGAAGAGTTTCCTCCTTTAGGTGGAAATAGGAACAGAAGTCGCGATAATAAAAACAGGAATCAAGATGAAATACAACCTGGAAGTAGTAAACCCCCAAATCATATTCCTGTAGAAAGGTAGGTATAATTTTGGTTTATTTTTTATCTTGGTTGTATGCTTAGAAATTACATGCCTTTTTGAATCTATCTTCTCTTTGAGCAATTTTAGCGAAAAGGAAATGATATTTTAATGTTTCATCCAATATGCTATATATTAAGGTACATCATGGGAGCAAAAATTATTTGAACACTTCTTGTTGGACATATTGCACACCTCCCCAGTGTAGTAGTAGCTGATGTGTATAGTTACTAACACAAAGTGCCCAACTTCGATTCCCGGTGGTGGCATATTCTGCCGGCATGTATGTCTTTCTGTTACGTGTTCAAAAGAACTTGCCCTATCACCAGAAAATAAACTGGAGCAGTATAAATAAAGAGAAAAAGTAATAAATCAGATAAGACTCCTAACAGTAGGTTAGGTTTGATTGTGAGTGGGCCATACTGGTCCATCCACTGCGACCATAAGGTTTATTGTGGCTCACCCCTAATAGTCTATATTTCGCCCAACAAAGCAGGCCTCCTGCAGAAGTCGATAATCTTTGTGGGCGAAAGTTGTTCCAGATTTTCCGGAGCAAGCTTTGTCTTGCCAAAGAGCAGGTGTCTAGTCCTGTCCGCCGCCGGACAGGAACACAGTATGTGCTCTGCTGTTTCGTCACTCTCCATACACAGCCGGCACTCAGTTTCCTGACTGACTCCAATTCGGTGCATGTGGTGACACAAGCGGCAGTGTCCTGTATACAGGCCGATTAGAGTACTCAGTTGTAGTCTGTTTAGCTCTAGAAGTTTTTTAGCCCTTGACTCAGACAGGCCATTTATGAAGGCGTTACGAGTGAGCTAATCCTGGCAGATTTTGCCATTGCTGAATTGGTCCGAGTGACCCGGTATCCAGACCAGCGACATCTCCATGCAGCTGCCCAGTTCGTTGAGGGCAGATTTACAACTCCATACCGTTTTTGAATTGCAACGGTAGGAACCAAGAGCCTTTATTGTAGGTTGGCTATCTGAATATATCTTTATTGATTTGTGTGTGCACTGGTTTTTTATACTTTCCCTTGCACACATCTCAATGGCATACACTTCTACCTGGTGTATGGTTGCATATTTTCCGAGGCTAGTTGATAGTCTAGCATCAGTGTTGCTTCCCTATGCGCCGGCTCCTACCCCCTTATTGGTTTTGGAGCCGTCAGTATACCAGCAAAGATCGGCCCTCAATAGGGTGTTTGATTTCGTTCCGAGTCCTTCCTTTCCGGGAGGACAGTCTTGAAAGACAGATCTCTACTGATCTTTGTAGGCATCAAGTCTGAGACCATTCCCAGAATCCCATGACCCTCAATGTCATCGAGGAGTCTGGACCCTCCCAGACTGATTTCCTTTGGCATGCTGTCAGCCGTTTGTTTTAATCTGTACGTTGTTCACCTCACCACCCTCTCCAGCCAAATGTGAAGAGGTGGAATATTAAGGAGGACCTCCAGAGCGGCTAATGGTGCGGTGCTTATCGCTCCCGTTATCATCAGACAAGCTTGTCTCTGTAGATGAGCCAGTTTGGCCCTCGCGATACCACGAAGTGCCTTGGGCCACCAAACTATGGCTCCATATGTTATCATTGCTCTGATAACCACTACATAGAGCCAGTACATTTGTTGGGGATTTGTTCCCCAGTTATTTCCACAGATTCTACAGCATGACCACAGGGACAGTTGAGCCCTGCGGATTACATTCTCTAACTGTACGTCCCAGTTGAGCTTCTTATGTAGGGTAACCCCCAGATATTTTGGTTGGTCCGTAAATGGAATCGTTTCCCCCTTAAAAATAGGTGGTTTTAATCTGTCCAGCCTTCTTCTTTTGGTAAATGGAACAATGATCGTTTTGCGGTGGTTCATAGAAATAGACCCTTTCTCTGATGCTTGGCAGTAGCCTTAGCTATAGAGTTTATCGTTTAATGGTATCTAATTTTTGTCGAATTTTCGTAAAAAATCAATAAAGCTCAATATATCCGTTATTATACAAGATATGAAAAAATATTGTATACATTAATTATAACTGCAATGAGATTTTGCATGTTTGAAATATCCAATCATTAAAAGATTGACCCAACTAATGCATCTGTATGTTTTCTGTATGAAAAGCCTTGTTTTTCTTGTATTTTAATTTCCAGTATTTGCTAATTTCATACAAATTTTTTAACAGATCTGAACCGGCTTCACCAGAACCCAATGATATCCCTAGTTCACCTGAAAAACCAGCTTCACTGCCTAGAGAACCACCTCAACAAAATTTACCCCCACCACAACCAGAGAACAAACCGCAGATGCAACGAGCAGGTTCCGGACGTGTGGTTAAACCGCAGAAAGAAATCAAGGATTCTGATTACAGGGGTTTCACAACAAAAACTCGTCAGTACAGGAATGTAAAGACAGAGCAGAAAGTGTTGCCTAGGGTCCAGAAAAAAGATGACTTCATCAAGACACAGAACTTTACAAATAGGTCTGTCAGTGAGAACAGCATGCAGGAATTGGAGAGAGATATCAGCAAAATGAATATGCAGGATGGTGGGCATAAGGGTAAACACAATGGCAATCGTCAGGGTAGCGTGCCCCCTCGCCTGCAAACAGAACAGAAGGGTTCTAAACGATACAGTTCAATACGACAGAGATCGCTACCTGAAGCTGCCAATCCACCATTCACACAACAACACTCTACTTATTATCCAAATGGTAAGTTACTCACTGTATATTTGATTATTTATAATGAAAAAAAATATATTGAAGAAATATTGTGAATTTTTGTTCTTTGGTTTTTAGCTTATGCCAAAAGAACCAGAAGTGTTTGAGAATTTTATGTCTTTCGGTATATATATATATATATATATATATATATATATATATATACATATATATATATATATATATATATATATATATATATATATATATATATATATATATATATCCCGCTATCATTGTTGCGTCCTTTCATTGTGCAGTCTTCTTGCGTCCACTGGAAGCAATCATGGTGTGGTCAAGATCGGTAAAATATATAGATCTGCATCACAGTTACAACCTATATATGCCATAAAATAAAATATATATACATACATAAAAAGTTTGATAAATAGAGAGTTTTTATATGACTATCATTAACACATCTTTGCGATCTTCTATCAATACTGCAGCCATGAGTATACAGTATGTACATTTTCCACATGACTTGTAATCATTGCTGCGTCCGCCATGTTGCCAAATCTTCTGTTCTAAAAATAGCATGCTCCGCCCTCAGAACAAAAGCGTGACGTCACCTTTACAGCGCTGGTTCATAAAACTTGATGAAATGGAACAAATACACTACGTGTAGGAGCCTCGTGGTTCAGTGGTAAGAACGTGTGCGTCTGAACCGAAGGGAACTGGGTACGATCACAGGGTTCTTCTTTCACTTTTTCAGTACATTTTTCTTCCATCATTATTTATTTCTTTGTCAAGCACAATTTATGGTGATATTGATCTTTAGATCTTTTGAGAAACTACACTAAAATAAAAAAGTGTTACCCAAAAATGGAGACGAAATATTATGGATCCAGTAGAAATATTAGCAAACATAACTACAATGTTTTCTACCTGGAAATTTGAAGAAAATTTTGGTGTGTGACAGTTTAGAAAGTTTTTGATGTTTTTATTTTGACATTTATATTAAAAATTGTGTTGTTTACATGCACAAGCAATGCTTATATGTAAGATACACTGTATAATTAGTTTGCAAAAATATATTACTATTATTACTATTGCATACTGTACAATTAACATCAACCGAGGTTGTGGCATTGTATTTGAGAAAGTGGAACGTCTCCACGTTCCGCCCTTCAGATGGGGCGTAAAGCCGCCGGTCCCGAGTCTATATCTCCATACAGAAAGGCACGGGTTCGGCAAAATTTGCGGGATAGTGAGATGAAACGTGAGTACTAAATTAGAGAAAAATAACATAATGAGCTTCGCAGATAACTACTAATTTGTTTTAAATACTTTTTTGTTTGTTTATTGTGTGCAAAAACTGAATGGGTTGACTAAAACAAAACCATCCAAGAAATTAATAAGAAAAAATAGCGGCCATATTTATAATTAATTTTTTTCTGGAAAACTTTTGTTAACTCTAATGAAATTTGTAACACAATTTTTTTAAAGGCACTTGCAGTACTTACATATTATATCTAAGAGCAAATTTTAATATTTTAGCTCCATATTAAATATAATTTTTTCCAAATAATCGCTAACTGGGACTCTAAAACCGATCTCCAAGGTCCATTTAAATTTAAAGAATTTGTTTTAATAAGATATCCCGTATCTATGTCTCCATACAGAAAGGCACGGGTTCGGCAAAATTTGCAGGATGGTGAGATGAAACTGCTCCCTGGCGTCGGTGATTGGCCACAGCGGAAGTAGACCGTTGTTAAAAAAAACACACACCCATACACTACGTATACCTACATTGATTTTTCTTTCTGAGGGATTGGTGATGACCTACAATTCAATCAATATTGTTGACATTATACAGGGAGTTCGGAAATGATGAGCTTAATGGGTTATTCCATTCGTAAAATTAATGGCACAAGTTACTTCCACATCCTCAATACGTGTGGAAAAAATTTCGATTTTTTTTTGCTTAAGCGTCGGAAGAATTGTCTAAACATATATAGAAAACATAATTTGGGAACAACATTTTTTTGTCTTTCAGTCTGTCCGCCTGTCTTTCGAACGAATTGACAGATCATCTTCAAATTGTGTATACCGTTAGCACCCGACAAAGGAACGCTCCGAATTGTTTTTCGGTAAGATCGCTGCAGGGGGTAGGGGATAAATGAGGGGTGATTTGTGAAACTCGACATTTTTTCGTTAAACCTCCAGTAATATAACGTTCTAAAAGTTTATGGGTACATGAATACGAATATTTTCTTTGTGGTCAAGTCATGGATGCTAAATTCGTTTCATGGGCATGTCTTTCTGAGGAGAGCAGATTATTACAGCTATGTGGAAGTTTAACTCAACTTGCAGCATTATTTTTTAATGCATATTTTAGAGCTCGAAACCTTGCATATTTGTATTATTTGTCAATATGAATACTAGTATCATATTCATCAGGTGTTCATTGTTCAGTTCCGTTCTTTTCATCAGTGAGACATTCTTAACTACGGTGAATATTTGTGAAATTTACGGATAAAGATTGTAGTATGTTTTACATACGGTATTTTTTGTTTCCCTAACCACTTATTCCAATTCCATTTTCTGTAATGCGGGAATAAAGACTGAGGTGTACAAATTATTCAATCAACATTCACCTGAAAGCTTGATACTTATCTTGAAATATAATTTGCTTTTGTTGCACATTCATTGTTTTTACATTGTTATTCAGGCCGTCAGGAAATGATGAGCAAAAAATTCTGGGAGTTAAGCTACTCAAACTTTTTTTTTTGAAAACTCAAAAATGACGAAGTTACAGAGTGTCAAAAATTATTAGTATTATTAACATTCGTCTTATTTTATAATTACCCTGGACTATTTCGCAAGCAAAATCACAACAAACTATTATCTGCCAAAACTGACTCCACATGATCTTGTTTACCGAGAATGTTTTCTAAGCAGACTCCACTAATATCGAAAATGTGATTAGGTGATTTCAATTGGGAACAATCCCCAAGAATGTTACGGGAGCTGCGGTGAATATGGGTGCTGTGCGGGATAGACACAGTGTTTAAAGGAGTTATGGCTGCAAAATGTGAAAAGGCTGCTTTTCCAAGTCCGACTAAGTGGTTTTTAGCATTTTCTGCTCATATTTCCTCCCCGCTCAGCACCCATATTCATTCTTGGTCCCTTAAGTATCTTCAGGGGACGGTTGTTTGCAACATTTTTTTTGGTGGCTTCTGCACCCAAGGGGAATCTAAGCATGTTTCTAAAATACAGTCCTAAAAATCCTCTGCGCAGTAAACTGCAAATTTACCGAAATTACATTCCACCTCGTCGCCTATAGTGTCTTTTTCAGATAATAGATAAAACAGCACTAAATGCAATGAGCTCACTTGCATTTTCACTTGTTTTTTATTTTTATATTACATATATAAGCACAAGATAAGTATAATTAAGGGGGGCTCTTAAATTAGCATTTGGGCAACACAAACTTGAAAAGTAGAGAAGTTATATTTAGGGCGGGTTAACAGACATAACGATGATTTCATCATCATCTCAGAGTAGTTCTCTGATCATAAAAATTACCTCTAACTGTATGAACGCAAAAATTAGTAAAATATATCAATAAAATCTAATAAAATAACAACAGTTTCGTAATTTGCTAAGAGGTTAAGATGTGATGAAACGTGAAACTCACTGTACCGCCGCATAGTATTATGTTGCGACTGTACTTACCACATGACGTCATACGTATGACAAAAATAGTGCTGCAAATTGAATCATAACTTCCACATAGCTGTGATAATCTACTCTTCTCAGAAAGACATTTTCATAAAATGAATTTATAGGGTCCATTACTTGACCACAAATAAAAGATGTATTCGTGTATTCCTGTACCCATAAATTTCTGAGACGTTATATTACTCAAGTTTTAACGAAAAAATGTCAATTTTCACCAAATCACCCCTCATTTATCACCTACCCCCTGAAGCGATTTTATCCTTTGTCGGGTACTAACTGGATAGCAAATTTGAACATCTCAATTCATTCAAAAGTTATCGCACCTACTAACAGACAGACAGCCGGCAGACCGACAGAAAAAAATTTTGTTCCACAGTCATGTTTTCTGTTTTGAGAAGTTTTACGCCGTTTTAGCAAAAACATAATCTCGAAATTTCTGTCACCAATATTCGACCCCCACACATTCAACCTCTAATTTAATTTCAGCACAGAATACCAGATGTTTGGTGAAATTGAAAATTTTCTATTAAACAGACCCTAAAAAGTTATATTATAACTCTAGTTTTAACTAACAAATGTAAATTTTCACCAAATCACCCCCTATTCATCCCCTACCCCCTAGAGTGATTTTAACCAAAATAAATCCTAACCGTTCGTTTGTCGGGTGCTAATGGTGTACCGAATTTGAAGACGATATCTCAATTCGTAACAAAGTTATTGTGACTACAACAAGACATACAGACCGACATATTAGCACACTGCAAGAGCCTCCTCAAGACATTTCACTGATACTAATTATAACAGAAATCTTAAAAGAATAATTTGACGGTTAAGTTTCAAGTAACTGGAACATACTGTACAATCTAAAATATATTTTTTAATGGTGTAGCCTAATAAAGATCGCCAAAAGCAAACATACAATATTTAGTTTATTTTTTGTAGCATTTTTCTCTAAAAGCTATACAGTTTGTATATTAATGTCAGTTTGAGACACAAATGTTGGTGGAACGAAGGAACTAACTTTAGAAATTAAATATGCGGTGTAAGTTGGTGTATTTTAAATATGGTTTCAGTTTTTTTTTAAATGATATGGTAGATTGCAAGTGAGTGGTTTAGCTGTGCTTGTGTTTCAGTCTTATTCTGAGGGCTAAGCTAACATTTTACTATAAGGAACAGGCAGTTTCAGATTTAAAAAAATCTAAAAACCCTCCGTGCAGTAAACTGCAAATTTACCGAAATTACATTCGACTTCTTCGCCTATAATATCTTTTTCAGATAATATAGAATACAGCGTTAAATTCAATGAGTTATCTTGCATTTTCACTTCTTTTTTATCTTTATATTACATATGTATATAAACACAAAATAAGTATAATTAAGGGGGGCCCATAATTAACATTGAGGCAACATAAACGTGGAAAGTAGAGAAGTTATCTAGAGCAGGTCAACGGGCATGATTTCATCATCATGTCACAGTAGTATTCTGATCATCAAAAATACTTCTAACTGTATGTACACAAAAAATAGTAAAATGCATTCATCAAATCTAATTTTAAAAAAACAGTTTCGCAATTTGTTAAGAGGTTAAGATGTGATGAAACGTGAAACTCACTGTACTGCAGCATAATATTATTATCTTGCGACTGTACTCACCACATGACGTCATGCGCCTGACAGTGCAAAAATAGTGCCGCAAATTAAATCATAACTTCCTTATAGCTGTGAGAATCTACTCTCCTCAGAAAGACATTCTCATGAAATGAATTTAGGATCCATTACTTGACCACAAATAAAACATCTATTCGTACTCCTGTACCCGTTAACTTCTAAAACATTATATTACTCGAGTTTTAACGAAAAAATGTCAATTTTCACCAAATCACCCCTTATTTATCTCCTACCCCCAGAAGCAATCTTACCCAAAAACAATTCAAGCGTTCCTTTGTCGGGTACTAACTGGATACCAAATTTGAAGGTGATATCTCAATTCCTTCGACAGTTATTGCGCCTACTAACAGACAGACGTACAGGTCGACAGACCCACCGACTAAAAATTTTTGTTCCAGAGTGAAGTTTTCTATATGCTTTGAGACTGTTTTGTCTTTTTAGTGAAAACAAAATTTCAGTCACTGATATTTCACAAATTCAACCCATAATTTAATTTCAGCACAGAATACCAAATGGTCGATGAAATTGAAAGTTTTATAATAAACCTAAAATATTATATTACTCGAGTTATAACGAAACAATGTAAATTTTCACCAAATCACTCGTCATTTATCCCCTACCCCCTGAAGCGATCTTATCCAAAAACAATTCGAAGCGTTCCTTTTGTCAGGTACTAACTGGATAGGAAATTTGAACATGATATCTCAATTCATTCGAAAGTTAGCGCGCCTACTAACAGACAGACAGCCGGCACACCGACTGAAAAAAAAATCGTTCCAGAGTCAAGTTTTCTACGTTTTGAAACTTTTTAGGCCGTTTTAGCAAAAACAAAATTTCGAAATTTCTGTCACTGATATTCCAGCCCCACACATTCAACCCCTAATTTAATTTCAGCAGAGAATACCAGATGTTTGATGAAATTGAAAATTTTCTAATAAACAAACCCTAGAACGTTATATTACTCGAATTTTCACGAAAAAATATAAATTTTCACCAAATCACCCCCCATTCACCCCCTACCCCCTAGAGCGGTTTTAACCAAAAACAATCCGAACCGTTCGTTTGACGGGTGCTAACACTGTGTACCAAATTTGAAGACAATATCTTAATTTGTAATAAAGTTATTGTGATAACAAACAACCATACAGACCGACAGAAAAAAAATTTCGTTCCAGAATCATATTTTCTATATGTTTTGACACGTTTTACAACGTTTAAGCGAAAAATTTTTTTTTTGAAATTTTTGTCGCCAATGCCATACCGACGATGTGGAAGTAATAGGTAGCCGCATGTAATTGTGTCATGTTGAATACTAATCTCGCATTTATCATATAACTGTATGACTCAGAACGCCACAAGGCATAGTTGCCAAATCAACGACCGATAAATATTGCCCGTTAGCGTATATTCCGTATATTTGAAGCGCCCCCAGCGACGAGTACCGTGAACTATAATATTCTTATTCCTTTCATGTGACTAACAATGCTGCCCATTCTATTTCATCAATTCCTACTTCCATTTTATATTTTAGGGTAAAGCAGCCACGCTTGGTTGGTAGAATAGAAGTCGTTACTCATCCTGCTTCTGAAATTAATTAAGAAAGAGCGGCGATTTCGAATCTACAATGGGATTACATTATCGCGTCCGATATACGGACGCAATAATGCAATGGACGCCGTAGTTACCGTAATTGGCAAATGTATGGTTGCAACAATGATAGGAGGATTTATATATATATATATATATATATATATATATATATATATATATATATATATATATATATATATATATATATACTTTGTTTGTTTGCTATACTTTTGTGATTTTTTGTTTGGTTATGTGTAGTAGTGGCGTGCTGATGAGGAACCGGAACGGTTCGAAACTGCAGTCCACATAACCAAATAAAAAAATCACAAAAAGTACAGCAAACAAATACAGTGTATATTTAAAAGTGATTACAGTGTAGTGCGACATTCCAAAAGATATATATATATATATATATATATATATATATATATATATATATATATATATATATATATATATATATATATATATATATATATATATATATATATATATATATATATATATATATATATATATATATATATATATATATATATATATATATATATCTTTTGGAATGTCGCACTACACTGTAATCACTTTTAAATATACACTGTATTTGTTTGCTGTACTTTTTGTGATTTTTTTATTTGGTTATGTGGACTGCAGTTTCGAACCGTTCCGGTTCCTCATCAGCACGCCACTACTACACATAACCAAACAAAAAATCACAAAAGTATAGCAAACAAACAAAGTATATATATATATATATATATATATATATATATATATATATATATATATATATATATATATATATATATATATAAATCCTCCTATCATTGTTGCAACCATACATTTGCCAATTACGGTAACTACGGCGTCCATTGCATTATTGCGTCCGTATATCGGACGCGATAATGTAATCCCATTGTAGATTCGAAATCGCCGCTCTTTCTTAATTAATTTCAGAAGCAGGATGAGTAACGACTTCTATTCTACCAACCAAGCGTGGCTGCTTTACCCTAAAATATAAAATGGAAGTAGGAATTGATGAAATAGAATGGGCAGCATTGTTAGTCACATGAAAGGAATAAGAATATTATAGTTCACGGTACTCGTCGCTGGGGGCGCTTCAAATATACGGAATATACGCTAACGGGCAATATTTATCGGTCGTTGATTTGGCAACTATGCCTTGTGGCGTTCTGAGTCATACAGTTATATGATAAATGCGAGATTAGTATTCAACATGACACAATTACATGCGGCTACCTATTACTTCCACATCGTCGGTATGGCATTGGCGACAAAAATTTCAAAAAAAAAATTTTTCGCTTAAACGTTGTAAAACGTGTCAAAACATATAGAAAATATGATTCTGGAACGAAATTTTTTTTCTGTCGGTCTGTATGGTTGTTTGTTATCACAATAACTTTATTACAAATTAAGATATTGTCTTCAAATTTGGTACACAGTGTTAGCACCCGTCAAACGAACGGTTCGGATTGTTTTTGGTTAAAACCGCTCTAGGGGGTAGGGGGTGAATGGGGGGTGATTTGGTGAAAATTTATATTTTTTCGTGAAAATTCGAGTAATATAACGTTCTAGGGTTTGTTTATTAGAAAATTTTCAATTTCATCAAACATCTGGTATTCTCTGCTGAAATTAAATTAGGGGTTGAATGTGTGGGGCTGGAATATCAGTGACAGAAATTTCGAAATTTTGTTTTTGCTAAAACGGCCTAAAAAGTTTCAAAACGTAGAAAACTTGACTCTGGAACGATTTTTTTTTCAGTCGGTGTGCCGGCTGTCTGTCTGTTAGTAGGCGCGCTAACTTTCGAATGAATTGAGATATCATGTTCAAATTTCCTATCCAGTTAGTACCTGACAAAAGGAACGCTTCGAATTGTTTTTGGATAAGATCGCTTCAGGGGGTAGGGGATAAATGACGAGTGATTTGGTGAAAATTTACATTGTTTCGTTATAACTCGAGTAATATAATATTTTAGGTTTATTATAAAACTTTCAATTTCATCGACCATTTGGTATTCTGTGCTGAAATTAAATTATGGGTTGAATTTGTGAAATATCAGTGACTGAAATTTTGTTTTCACTCTAATTTAATTTCAGCACAGAATACCAGATGTTTGGTGAAATTGAAAATTTTCTATTAAACAGACCCTAAAAAGTTATATTATAACTCTAGTTTTAACTAACAAATGTAAATTTTCACCAAATCACCCCCTATTCATCCCCTACCCCCTAGAGTGATTTTAACCAAAATAAATCCTAACCGTTCGTTTGTCGGGTGCTAATGGTGTACCGAATTTGAAGACGATATCTCAATTCGTAACAAAGTTATTGTGACTACAACAAGACATACAGACCGACATATTAGCACACTGCAAGAGCCTCCTCAAGACATTTCACTGATACTAATTATAACAGAAATCTTAAAAGAATAATTTGACGGTTAAGTTTCAAGTAACTGGAACATACTGTACAATCTAAAATATATTTTTTAATGGTGTAGCCTAATAAAGATCGCCAAAAGCAAACATACAATATTTAGTTTATTTTTTGTAGCATTTTTCTCTAAAAGCTATACAGTTTGTATATTAATGTCAGTTTGAGACACAAATGTTGGTGGAACGAAGGAACTAACTTTAGAAATTAAATATGCGGTGTAAGTTGGTGTATTTTAAATATGGTTTCAGTTTTTTTTTAAATGATATGGTAGATTGCAAGTGAGTGGTTTAGCTGTGCTTGTGTTTCAGTCTTATTCTGAGGGCTAAGCTAACATTTTACTATAAGGAACAGGCAGTTTCAGATTTAAAAAAATCTAAAAACCCTCCGTGCAGTAAACTGCAAATTTACCGAAATTACATTCGACTTCTTCGCCTATAATATCTTTTTCAGATAATATAGAATACAGCGTTAAATTCAATGAGTTATCTTGCATTTTCACTTCTTTTTTATCTTTATATTACATATGTATATAAACACAAAATAAGTATAATTAAGGGGGGCCCATAATTAACATTGAGGCAACATAAACGTGGAAAGTAGAGAAGTTATCTAGAGCAGGTCAACGGGCATGATTTCATCATCATGTCACAGTAGTATTCTGATCATCAAAAATACTTCTAACTGTATGTACACAAAAAATAGTAAAATGCATTCATCAAATCTAATTTTAAAAAAACAGTTTCGCAATTTGTTAAGAGGTTAAGATGTGATGAAACGTGAAACTCACTGTACTGCAGCATAATATTATTATCTTGCGACTGTACTCACCACATGACGTCATGCGCCTGACAGTGCAAAAATAGTGCCGCAAATTAAATCATAACTTCCTTATAGCTGTGAGAATCTACTCTCCTCAGAAAGACATTCTCATGAAATGAATTTAGGATCCATTACTTGACCACAAATAAAACATCTATTCGTACTCCTGTACCCGTTAACTTCTAAAACATTATATTACTCGAGTTTTAACGAAAAAATGTCAATTTTCACCAAATCACCCCTTATTTATCTCCTACCCCCAGAAGCAATCTTACCCAAAAACAATTCAAGCGTTCCTTTGTCGGGTACTAACTGGATACCAAATTTGAAGGTGATATCTCAATTCCTTCGACAGTTATTGCGCCTACTAACAGACAGACGTACAGGTCGACAGACCCACCGACTAAAAATTTTTGTTCCAGAGTGAAGTTTTCTATATGCTTTGAGACTGTTTTGTCTTTTTAGTGAAAACAAAATTTCAGTCACTGATATTTCACAAATTCAACCCATAATTTAATTTCAGCACAGAATACCAAATGGTCGATGAAATTGAAAGTTTTATAATAAACCTAAAATATTATATTACTCGAGTTATAACGAAACAATGTAAATTTTCACCAAATCACTCGTCATTTATCCCCTACCCCCTGAAGCGATCTTATCCAAAAACAATTCGAAGCGTTCCTTTTGTCAGGTACTAACTGGATAGGAAATTTGAACATGATATCTCAATTCATTCGAAAGTTAGCGCGCCTACTAACAGACAGACAGCCGGCACACCGACTGAAAAAAAAATCGTTCCAGAGTCAAGTTTTCTACGTTTTGAAACTTTTTAGGCCGTTTTAGCAAAAACAAAATTTCGAAATTTCTGTCACTGATATTCCAGCCCCACACATTCAACCCCTAATTTAATTTCAGCAGAGAATACCAGATGTTTGATGAAATTGAAAATTTTCTAATAAACAAACCCTAGAACGTTATATTACTCGAATTTTCACGAAAAAATATAAATTTTCACCAAATCACCCCCCATTCACCCCCTACCCCCTAGAGCGGTTTTAACCAAAAACAATCCGAACCGTTCGTTTGACGGGTGCTAACACTGTGTACCAAATTTGAAGACAATATCTTAATTTGTAATAAAGTTATTGTGATAACAAACAACCATACAGACCGACAGAAAAAAAATTTCGTTCCAGAATCATATTTTCTATATGTTTTGACACGTTTTACAACGTTTAAGCGAAAAATTTTTTTTTTGAAATTTTTGTCGCCAATGCCATACCGACGATGTGGAAGTAATAGGTAGCCGCATGTAATTGTGTCATGTTGAATACTAATCTCGCATTTATCATATAACTGTATGACTCAGAACGCCACAAGGCATAGTTGCCAAATCAACGACCGATAAATATTGCCCGTTAGCGTATATTCCGTATATTTGAAGCGCCCCCAGCGACGAGTACCGTGAACTATAATATTCTTATTCCTTTCATGTGACTAACAATGCTGCCCATTCTATTTCATCAATTCCTACTTCCATTTTATATTTTAGGGTAAAGCAGCCACGCTTGGTTGGTAGAATAGAAGTCGTTACTCATCCTGCTTCTGAAATTAATTAAGAAAGAGCGGCGATTTCGAATCTACAATGGGATTACTTTATCGCGTCCGATATACGGACGCAATAATGCAATGGACGCCGTAGTTACCGTAATTGGCAAATGTATGGTTGCAACAATGATAGGAGGATTTATATATATATATATATATATATATATATATATATATATATATATATATATATATATATATATATATATACTTTGTTTGTTTGCTATACTTTTGTGATTTTTTGTTTGGTTATGTGTAGTAGTGGCGTGCTGATGAGGAACCGGAACGGTTCGAAACTGCAGTCCACATAACCAAATAAAAAAATCACAAAAAGTACAGCAAACAAATACAGTGTATATTTAAAAGTGATTACAGTGTAGTGCGACATTCCAAAAGATATATATATATATATATATATATATATATATATATATATATATATATATATATATATATATATATATAAGCTGTTAATTAACATTGGATGAATGTTTCACTTTGCCAAATTTATTATGTAGGTGCCCGAAGCTGGAAAATGAATTAGGCATTCTCCAGTTTTCAGATTCAGATAAAATTCAGATATAATGTATCATGTGAAAAGTATATAAGGGGTGTTACTCGTCAAAATAACATGCTTAATTAATCATTCAATAATTTAATCGGTCAATTATCACTCTTATTAAAACCAATTAAGATTTCAATAACGGACTATAAGCATATTAAGTGCAATAGTGACACTCTTACCCACATTGGATAGGAGAGAGCGCAACAGCAATATAATCAGCTAAATTTAAGCAACGTCTATTGCTTCGTCACACAACGTTAATGCGTTTGATTGGTGAGGGCTTGCCTAAACCAACCGTTTACTAGACTAACCACGATAAGCATCTTGTAAGCATACAAGTTAAGTGTTTTAGCTATAACTAGAACTTAGTTCTAATGAACTATGATTCTTTTTCAGATTATGTTCAGCAAGCTCAGCCACCACAACAGGCACCGCAGCCTCTGCTCCAGTCCGCTCCTATACCGCATGTTATCCCTGGTCCCATGCAGATGGCTCCTCAACAGGTGCCTGTGACTGCTACACCTCTGTTACAGGCTCCTCCACCTCCATATGGTGCTCCTCCGCCACCCTTCCCTCAAGGACCTCCTGCTTTTCTTCAAGCGGGTGTAGCTCCACCTCCTCCATTCTTGCCTCAACAACAGCCGCCACCTCAAATCATCAATTATGTGCCGAGCCAGCCTCCTCCTCCACAATTCACACAGGCATTCACAGGATACCAGCAACAGTTTACGCCTGTTGTGTCACAGAGTCTTGGGCTTATAGAGGTGAGTTATTTTGCGTTAGTTTAATGCATTGTCTCAACATATTTTAGCATCACTTAGTATAATTCAGGGATTTTGTGATCGTTTAAAACCACATAAACAGATTGCGTCTCGGTTAATTAGTTTCAGCTTACTTCTCAATTCACCCAATTTAGTATTAGTTTAAGAAAATTTAATTCCACTGTCTAATTCAATTTCATCTTTGATTGGTATCTTGTTTATTTTATCTAAAGTCAGCCTGTTGCATTTTAATTTAGTTTATTCCCATTGTTATTGCATTGTTAGTTTTTAGATCCCATGATGATCTAATTGTGGTTATCACTATCAGCCTTAAACCAGCCTCTCCAATATTCTAGGTATATCGTGTTTCAATTAATTGAAAAATATTGTTCATTGTTTGATTATCGATAAATTTTAATTTGTATTGATGTATATTTTACTACTTGTACTTTTTGATTTATTTGTATACTTATTTTATTTTGTGTAATGCCCTGTAATCAGTCAATTTAAGTCTGTGGGTTGATAAATAAATAATGAAACATCATTGTTGTTTGTCTTGTTCAGTTTGATTAAATTAAGTAAATAGGATGTTTGATTAACAATGAGATATACTTTAACTGTATATACCTGGTGTCAAAATAAAATGATGCTGCTCGGGTGTCAGTACTGATTGTTTTTGCTCTAGGAGTCAGTAATCTCCCAGGAGGCTTGTCGCTTGACAAAGTCTCCTTACTAAGTCACTGCCTATAGCTGCTTAGACCCAGGGTAAGCTACAGTGAAAATATTTACAAGGTATTTACAATAAAAGGAAAGCAATTTACTATATACACCGAAATTAACAAAGTATTGACAAAACTTATCTCAAAATAAAACATTTACATGAAAAAAACTATACAGAACCAGAGAGAGGCAATTATAATGAACTTAGTCGGGGAAACAGGCGGTCAATATGTGAGGTTATTAAAGCAGGAATACAGCGTGCATTTAACGCTTTAAAAAAGAGCGGTCCGGTGGTCCAGGAAAATACTATACAGCAGCCGGACGGTATTAATTGGCATGTAGCACAGAAAATAAAGGGGATGCAACATCAAGACAAACTAGCCGCTCACTAACATTATTACAAGCAAGTTAGGACTCCACATTGCATTCAATAACCTGGGGGACATACCCCATGAAGAAGACATTTCATTCATACTTTGAAGAAACTCTCCTCACGAGGAGGTTGGAGGTGTTTCAACATCCCTGACCTACTACCCATGCCCAACCAGGAGACCAGTGGTCACTCTGCTATTTCGATCGTCCCTAGCAAGAAATGTGCAAATTTTAATTTAAATAATCCAGGCTGTGAAAATTCCTTATTGATAAATAATTGTCAGTTTGGGCATCTTATCTCTTGGTGGAATTCAGTCAATTTTAGTGGATTTTCGTAAAATAAAAATTCACTAATGGGGAGATCCCGACTTTTGACTTTTGAGAAAATTACTTTAAATGAGTGCCAACTAGACCCACTAGAACACATATCCGGGGTCAGTTTCAATTTTTATATGTTTATATATATATATATATATATATATATATATATATATATATATATATATATATATATATATATATATATATATATATATATATATATATATAAACATCATCATCCATCATCATTTCCTCCAGGCTAATAGGCCCCAACTCCTCTTCCTCACCGAAACCCAAATCAGTGCCAAAACAGCCATTAATCACCTTAATTTCCCGGGGTATGAGCTCCTTACTTCCTTTAGATTGCATGGAGGTGTGTGCGCATACGTCCGTAACAATCTACCCTGCACCAGACTCCCCAATTTAGAAGCTGGAAGAAAAGACATACTATGGATAAAACTCTCTCTCAGGGCTGCAACTAAATTCATCTGTTGCATTTACCGGTCACCTTCTGACAACAACTTTGTCCAGCTCTTTGACTACCTTTTTGAAAAAACTGACTATCTGATTTCTGAATATCCTTCTTCCGAGGTCACTATTCTTGATGACTGCAATGTCCATAATAAGGAATGGCTAGGATCTTCAAAAACCGATCCAAGGAAGAGCAGCGGAGGCCTTTGTAGTCAGCAATTCTTTAGCCAATATGGTTCAGCAACCTACTTACTTTCCTTGCATCCCAACATACAGCTCAAATCCCTTGGATCTCCTTACTACAAAACCTGAATGCTATAAGATATCAGTCACCGCCCCCCTTGGTCGCTCAGACCATGTTATGGTCACCGCTTCCTGCGCAATGCAACCCGAGGTCACACAGTCATCACACCCATGTATCGTTTGGCACTACAACTCCGCGAACTGGGACGAAATGCGGGATTACTTTTCCTCAGTTCCATGGGCGTCTGTCTGCTTCTCTCATCCTGACCCCTCTGATATCTCACAAAACGTCACCGAAATTATCCAAGCTGGCATGGAATTATTTATTCCACGTACACAGAAAACCTCTTCAGCCACTCAAAAGCCCTGGTTCTCTAAATCCTGTGACAAGGCCAGACTCGAAAAGGTCAAAGCTCACAAAACGCTTGTACACAATCCCAGTTAAGAAAACCGTCAAGCATTTAACGACGCAAGAAACCACTATGTGCGCGTTCTTTCTGAGGCAAAAAACTCGTTTAATAACCACAGGATCCAAAGCTCTTCCTAGCAACTATAGACTTATTTCTCTTCTTTCAGTCGTCTCTAAAGTGATGGAAAAGTATATAAACACTGAATTACTGAAATTTCTTGAAAAACACAGTCTAATCCACGACAGGCAGTATGGATTCCGTCAGCGCAGATCGACTGCTGACCTCCTTTCCTTTGTCACCTATTCTTGGAACAAGTCTATGGGACTACACAGTGAATCCCAGATTGTCGCTCTAGACATATCCAAAGCATTCGACCAGGTCTGGCACTCAGCGCTGCTTAATAAACTTCCGGCCTATGGCCTACCACCAAAACTCTGTACCTGGACAGCAAATTTCCTCTCCAACCAGAGCTTTTCTGTTGTCGTGGATGGCCATTCCTCTAAACTGTATCCAATTAATGCAGGAGTTCCTCAAGGTTGTTTCTTCTCCACATCAATGACCTCCTCTCTAACACATCCAATCCAGTTGACAGTTACGCGGACGACAGCACCCTCCACTCAAATATACAATATTCTACGCCTGTCTCTTTAGCCCAATTAGATGAGGATCGCAGACTCACGGAGGGTTCTGTCTTCGTGGATCTCCAAAAAATATTAGACTGGGGAAGTAGACATCTTGTACAATTCAAGCCCACCAAATCTCAGTCTTGCTTTCTTTCTCATAAGAGTTACACCAGCCCTAGACCCATCACAATGAACAACCAAGTTATTCAAAGTAATGAGCTCTTTTCACTTGTTGGCATTTCTGTGGATCGAAATCTCAATTGGCACTAACATATCACATCAATTGCAGAAGCGGCTGCTAAGAAATTAGGTTTCCTCTTCCGGGCTCGCAAATACTTTTCACCAGCTAATGTCTATACCTTATATACTTCACAAATAAGGCCAAACCGCGAATACTGCTCCCACATCTGGGGTGCAGCTGCGGCTTCTACAGTCGCTATCCTGGACTCCATTCAAAAGAGAGCTATACGTCTCATCGGTGACCCTACCCTCACCCAAAGGCTGCCATCCCTTGCCCACCGATGTGTCGTTGGTGACCTCTCTCTCTTTTATAGATATCTGCATGGGCACTGCTCAGAGGAGCTTTCTTCCATAGTTCCTCCACCTGCTGCCCCCAACAGATCTACCAGGGGAACAGAGCGAATGCACCCTTTTACTGTCCACGTCACCAGACATAGAACATCTTGTTATGCCCGCTCTTTTGTCCCAAGGACTTCCAAGTTGTGGAATTTCTTGCCGGCACATGTATTTCCTTCTCCTCCGAACCTCCAAACCTTCAAGTCCAGAATTAACAAGTTGCCTCTTTCCTCCTTGTCAACACCCACGGTACGATAGTATTTAGGCTGTAAGCCCTCGTGGTGTGTTGTTGAAATTAATATATATATATATATATATATATATATATATATATATATATATATATATATATATATATATATATATATATATATATATATATATATATATATATATATATATATATATATATACATATATGTATGTGTGTATATGTATCACACTGATAACTCAAATGTTGTAAATTCAATCATAACTTCCACATAGCTGTGATAATCTACTGTCCCCAGAAAGACATTTCTTTCATACACTTCTGAAACGTTATATTACTCAAGTTTTAACAAAAAAGTGTTAATTTTCACCAAATCACCCTTCATTCCCCTACTCCCTGAAGCGATCTTACCCAAAAACAATTTTAAGCGTTCCTTTCTCAGGTGCCAATTGGATACCAAATTTGAAGAGGATATCTTAATTCATTCAAAAGTTATTATGCATGCTAACAGACAGACGTACAGGCGGACAGATAAAAAATGTTGTTCCAGAATCTAGTTTTCTATAGGTTTTGAGGCTTTTTACACCAATTTAGCAAAAAACAAATGTCGAAAATTCTATCACCGATATTCCACCCCCACACATTCAACCCCTAATTTAATTTCACCACAGAATACCAGATGTTTGATGAAATTGACAGTTTTCTAACAAACAAACCCTAAAACGTTATATTACTCGAGTTTTAATGGAAAAATGTCAATTTTCACCGAATTACCCCCCATTCATCATCTACACCGTGGAGCGATTTTACTCAAAAACAGTCAAAACCGTTTGTTTGTGGGCTGCTCACTGTGTACCAAATTTGAATACGATATCTCAATTTGTTCTAAAGTTATCGTGGCTGCAAACAGACAGACCTACAGACTGACATACATACAGACTGACAGACATACAGACTGACAGACAGACAGACCGACAGACCGAAAGACCGACAGACAAAAAAAATTCGTTTCCTTTTTACAACGTAAAAGCGAAAAAAAAAAAGTTTGAAATTTTTATTGCCGATGCGATCTTCCACACATTGTGATGATGTGGAAGTAAAATAATGGGCCGATTTTAATCAAATTTGATGAGTACCTTCCTTTTGCAAGTGGTGTGGATAAGTTCGTTAGCCAGGAAAACCGGCGTGGTTTTCCCAGAAAATGTTGTGTTTTGTCAGAAAATTTTTATATCTCCAGAAGTAACAAAGTTATAGCAACCAAATTTCGTACGCGGGTTTATATCACAAAAAGTCAACTATGTACCAAAATTTAGATCTGTAAGTTAAAACAGAAAAATGTTATATGCATTTAAAGACAAAAATTTTGGTTCTGCTACATAGGTTATACTGGTAACCAAATTTGATGCCTGTTTTCATTAAAAAAAAAAAATTGCTATTAAAAAAATGCAGAACAAAATTGTTTTCGGATTTTCGTCAAAAAATTGTTACCAAATTTTCATGAAAAACCTTCTTTTGCAAGTTTTCTCGAAAAACTTTTTGTCAATAATTATATCTCGGTGGGTGGGTAAATAGCTTGAACAAGGTTATTGGCCAGGAAAATCAGACCAGTTTTTTTCGGAACATTTTAAGTTTATTTTCGCAACATTTTTGTACTTTTTCAAACAATAAAGTTATTTTGATGAGAAATGGTACATTGTTTTTACTATATAGGTTATACTGGTAACCAAATTTGATGCCTGATCTCATTAAAAAAAATACACATTTGCTACTAAAAACATTTTAATGAAAATTCACGATCATCAAAATCATAACGCTCTTGCTGCGTCCAGACTTTTTTTTTTAATCACGTTGTTCTCAAATATGCCATGACATAATAAATTTTTTAAGGGCAAATGAGCGCTATGATTTGAGCCTGCAGAATATTTTGTGTGGTCATGTAAGACGATACCAAGAATTATATCCAAACAGGATACAGCTGAATCAGAGAGTTTTTAAAAATCATAGGAAAATTTTGACGATACTGGCTGTTTTCATTCAAAGTGTAGTAATGCACGTCCGAAATTGATAGTTTTCTATCAGGACGAAGAAATTTTTACTGACGTAGCAGGAAGTTCACGGCTAAGTGTGCATCGTTTATCTTCCGCAGTGATGGTAAGCGATGCTCCTATTCATAAAGTTTTACGAGAATAGAAACTGCATGTGTACTATTTTAAACACAGATGGAATACTGGCTTTACAAGTGTTTGTTCTCTTCTGTGTAACAGGTTTTGTTGTTTATCGACATGCAAGCAGCGAAACCGGTTACAGAGAAGAAAACAACACTTGTGAAGCCAGAGAAGCATTCTCTGCATCTGTATTCAGATTTAAATTAGATTGGATTCAAAGTGAGTGGGCTATTCCAGTCCCTCCACTGCAACCTCCACCTCCACCTCATCACCTACAGCCGCCAGCCTGGCTTCGGGTGACATCACAATGTTTTTTGTTGATGACTTTACAGATGATGAAATTATTACAGCTGCTAAGAGAATTAAGGCTAACATGTCCTGTGGACTTGATCTAGTTCCTGGCTTCTTGGTGCGCGACTGCTTATATGCTTTCTTGACTCCACTTAAGAAAATTTTTAAACTGATTCTTAGATCTGGAACATTCCCCGCGATTTGGAAGCTGTCACGGGTTTTCCCTGTCTTCAAGGCAGGGGATAGTGGTGATCCATCAAACTATCGACCAATAGCCATACTATGTGTCTTCTGTAAGATTTTCGAGGCCTGCCTTTTTCAGCGAATACTGTTTCACATCAAAAACAGACTCTTCTATTTCTCAGCATGGTTTCATTCCAGGGAGATCGACTGTAACGAATTTAGTTGATGTTACACAGTTCAGTGTGTCCGCTCTCGACCGCTCTTCACAGGTTGATGTTCTGTATACTGATCTATGTAAGGCCTTCGATTGTCTAAATCACTCTGTTCTGATTGACAGGATGAGGGCTATCGGATTCTCCGAGGGCTTCCTTGGCTTATTCAGATCTTACCTGGATGGAAGGACGCAATTTGTTGAGGTTGGTGGCTTCAAATCTAACACCTATCACATAACTTCGGGAGTGCCGCAGGGTTCCATAATCGGTCCATTACTGTTTAATATATTTATTGACCCAGTTAAACATGTTTTACATGTTCCTTTTTTAATGTATGCAGATGATATTAAGATTTTCGGAAATATTTCGAGTGTTGATGACTGTTTGCAGCTCCAGAACTGTCTTCAGATCCTTGATGAATGGTGTTGTCGGAGCGGTCTTTCTATCAATGTTTCCAAGTCTTGTGTGATGTCCTTTACTCGAAATAAGCATGCAATTACTTTCGGGTACAATATAAGAGGGCTTCCACTTGATCACCCCGGGACAGTTAGGGACCTTGGAATTGTTTTTGATGGTACTCTATTTTTTAAACCGCACTATGAGCAGACTGTCAGTTCTGCTTACAAAACTCTTGGGTTTCTGATAAGAAACAGCAAAAATTTCTCACAGACTGACACCCTCTTCCTGCTCTTTCATTGTTTGGTTAGGTCCCGACTTGAATATGGCTCAGTTGTGTGGGCTCCTACTTATGAGATACATGTGGCAAGTCTACAATCAGTGCAAAGGAAATGTCTAATATTTCTTAGCTTTCGTGAGGATGGTCGATATCCTTCTATTGGTTTTCCACAGGAAAGTTTACTTATTCGCTTTAGCCTGCAGAGTCTATTGATGCGCAGGCAGTGCAGTTTAGTTATATTTTTATACAAACTGGTTAGTTCTGTGTTCTATTGCCGTAATCTGCTTCAGCAACTTAATTTCAATGTGCCTCATATTGCAGCACGTTTTCCAGGCAAATTATATCTCTCGACTGCTCGTATGCAATTGCTGCGATCGTCTCCAATTTACCAGATGTTCAATGATTACTCTGTACTGCAAGACCGCCTAGATATCTTCTCATGTAATATATCAGAGATAAAAATGTTTTTTAAAGCGATCTAATTTGTGACTCTCTTTTGTGTAGTTTGTTTGATTATTGTTTGTTATTATGTTTTGTGTATTGGCCCATCCTTAATTTGGCTTTTAAGCTGTTGGATGGTGTATGAATAAATAAATAAATAAATAAAAACTTTAGGTATATTGTGGCTTATGTCTAATTGCTTAAATTTCAAATCCAGCTCCCTTAGGGAGTCGATCTTCTTTTGAGAGTGAAAGTTGGTGTATAGGTGTACTGCCATCTGAGTGAAGTCTCTTGCCTGTTTCGAACTTCAAAGAGAGATAACATCTCTTCCAGTTTGCCTGGAATGCATCAGTGTTTGACTCGAAGCAGTATCATGAAGTCCCCCTCTCGAGCGGCACCGAAGCGGGGTCGTGAGCATGTTTCGAAGCTCACACAGTAGGCTTCAATCTCCAGGTGTAATACATCCGTCAAGTATTTGACTTGAGGTGGTATCATGAAGTTCCGCACCCGAGCAGCATCCAAGCAACGTCGTTTGCCCTCACAGAAGAGGCTTAAATCTCCAATTGTAACCCCACCTGAGTAACTACCAAGCGAGGTCTACTGTCCATTTTGAAGCCCACAGTGGAAGCCTCGACATCTGGGTGTATATCACTCCTCCAGAGATATCCACCTCCCTCCAGGCTCGTCTGGACCAGTGTTTCACTCCAATTAGTGGCCTCTCACGACAGGCAGGAGTGGAGCCCCGGACCCACAGGGGATGTATTTAGTATGGAACGGTTTCACCAAGTAAGGAAAACAACAATTAACATATTATTTTAATTTTGTGGGTAATGTATTTGTGAAGATTAGTGAACTAAAAGTTACTATGAGTATTTGTTATGATGTGATTGTTCTGGTGGAGACATCTCTTTGGTTAAATTTGGATCTGAAGTGGATTTTAGAGTAGATAAAATTTGATCTAGTGAAGTGGATTTTATGGGTTTTGATGTTTTTAGAGTAGATCTGACCTTAAAGCAACAAATGAGAAGTGTAGCTAGAATGAATGAAAAATGTAAGAATTTATATAGATAATAATAATAATAATAATATAAGTTTATTTGCATCCACATTAATTATACATGTGAAATATATAAATTGTTTAGAATAAAATTACAACAAATAACAAATAAACCAAGCAATATCCACTAAAGCAAAGCTTGTGTGTGGATTATGGGTTTCTTCCATAATTTAAAAGTCTTCCACACAAAATTTTTTTTAAATTTCTAATTTTGAATCAGCACAATGGGTAATCGGGTATCCCACAAGATTTTAATCAAATTTTCCACAGCATCAAGATAAGTGAAACCTAGCGGTCCCCCCACATGATTCATAACACTGTGATCCTCTGCGAAACAAACCACCCCAGATTTTTTCCCCTACTATCACCATCATAGACTTCTCACTCTCCATACACACCAAACATTTCACAACACATACACACTCGTGCACACACACTCACTCACACGCACTCAGATTCATTGTTTATATTTCCAGTCAATCAAGTCTGGTATCCATGCATAAGTCGGTGAATTGGGTCCGCAGATGCAGGTATCCATTTTCTTAAATTTCGTTTGAAAGCATTTGTCGAAGTGATACTCTTTATATCGTCTGGCAGTTTATTATATAAACGAGTATAATAGTAGCCATAATTATGTTGTCCCACTGTCTTATTTGGTCTATTAGTTTTCAGGCCATAGTGTCCTCTTCGTAAGTCATATGTAATGTCTCAAGATTCATTGTCGTTAGTAGACCGTCTCATATGCAGAATAGTTTTGTATGCAAATATCTGTTCCAGGTTAATTACATTAGCTTCAGGAAACAGTAATCCAGATGGGTAAGCATGTGGTTTCCCAAGTATTATTCTCAGGAACCATTTTTGAACAATGTTCATATCTCTAAGATGACAAGCAGCAGCTCCCCCCCATGAAACTATTCCATACTGAAGGTGCGACTCTACAAGGCAGTAATATATTAATTTTAGTTGCTCGAAAGTTAGAAAACTCTTCAGGTATTTCAGCCTATGTATCAAATATCTTAGTTTTCCTGTAATCAGCTGCGCATGCTTGTCCCATCTCAGATGTTGGTCCAGTACAACTCCCAAACATTTATGTGAATAAACTGGCTTGATCTCTACCTCCCTGGATACTTTTAGCGATGTGTATTGTGGCTGATTATTACCATAATTCGAGAAAGTTATGTAATGTGTTTTCTCTACATTTATCACTAAGTTAATGCAATCAAACCATTTTTTGATTCCATGCAAATGTTGCTCTACATTTAGTTTCAACGATTCCCATGTGTCATCACTGTAAAATAGTGCGGTATCATCGGCAAAGCTCACAATTTTTCCCTTTGTTTGCTGTAGAAATAAGGAATTCAAATAAATTATAAAGAGCAACGGGCCCAAAACACTTCCCTGTGGCACACCGCAAGTAACTTCCTCATATTCACTTAGAACACCACCAATGTCGACACACTGCATTCTCTGCTTCAAATAACTTTCCAGCAGTTTGTGAGCTTTACCTCTTATTCGTATATCATACAACCTATACAACAGTATTCTATGATTCACAGTATCAAATGCCTTTTCCAAATCAAGGAAAATGCACAAGCTACGCTTATTTGTATCTAGCACCTTATAAATTAATTTCGTTACAGTGATCAGAGCGTCTTCTGTGCTTCTCCCCGCTCGAAAACCATATTGGTTTTCAGCCAATATTTGATACCTCTTCAAAAAGCCATTTATTCTGTCTTTAATAATCTTTTCCACTATTTTAGCAATATTAGATATCAGCGAAATTGGTCGGTAGTTTACAATATCTATTTTTTCTCCCTTATATATAGGTTTTACAACAGCGACCTTAAATATTTTTGGTACCTCACCATATTCCAGGCATTTATTTAAGATATAAGTCAAAGGCCCAACAATCAGTTCCGCAATTTCTTTTAGTGTTTCAGACTTTATATTGTCCATTCCTGGGGTTTTTCTGGCCTCTAGTGATCTTATCAGTTTTAGCACCTCTTCTTCCGTCGCTGCTGCCATATATACAGAGTTTACGCTTCCATTCTTCCTATACGACTGTACATCCTGTCCAAATTTTCCTGACAATTGTTTTCCCACATTCACATAATGGCAATTAAATGCATCTGCAATTTCTTTCTTGTCAGTTAGTATACGTGATCCCACCCTGACCTTCTCAATCACTTCTCTCTTTCTTACTCCATCTGTCATTCTATTTACGGTATCCCATAGATTTTTAGCACCATTTTAAAAACCTGTTACAATTTGCTTTTGATAATAAAGTTTTTGTGCCTCTCTTATAATACAAGTAAGTTTATTCCTGTAAATTTTATACTCATTTTTGAGTTCATCATTATAAGGACTAATTTGTGTCTTTTTATACATTTCATTCTTCTTGTTCACTGATTTTATTATTCCCTTTGTTATCCAGTCTTTTTTGGCTCTGTCTCTCTGTCTAATTTTAATTATTGTTGTACATAAAGTTGTATAATACTGCAATGTTTCAACGAATGATTCTGCAAGTATATCTATATTCCTTTCGTTATACACCTTACACCACATTTCATTTGCCAAAACCTTTTTTAGCTTGTTATAATCTACATACTCCCTATATCTGGCCTGTTCCTTACTTTTTGCTTCAGACAAACCATCAGCAAACTGAGCCACCACTGAGAAATGATCAGTTACCGATGTCTTAACAATTCCAGCAGAAACGTCCACCTTATTACGACACCTGGCAAAAATGTGATCTATACACGTTCCCGAATTCCCCTGAACTCTTGTTTTCCCATTTATTAGAGACACATAGCCCTCAGCGTTTAGCACATTTAGATATTCCTGTTCATAATCAGTATTCTTAAGTAAATCTATATTTAAATCACCAGTAAAAATATGAAGGTTCCCATGGACTCGTAAACCCTCAAAGTATCCCAACAAGCCTTCAACAAAAGTGTAAGGGCATGTTGATGGCGATCTGTATACAGCTGTTACAACTATTGTTTGACCACTAAAACGTAACACGGACCCCTACCGACCGAGAACACCCAATAGTCACCATCTCACACTGAGCTGCCAAGTCACTTCTGATGTATACAGCTATCCCATCGATGTTTTAAATGTTCAGGCTAAACTGTTATTATGTAACAAACATTTAAAACAAAACTACTGTAATAGAAGACGGGATGAGTATTGTGACTGTTTAAGAAATTTATAAAAAAAATATCTGTTGCTAATGAAAGGAAACTTTCGAGGCTAGCCTGCAACCATAACCATAAATGTTGGGGCTTTGGACATTTTGCAAATGAGTGTAACTCAACATTCCCTGCCTTTTGTTTTGGATCGCACGGGGCAGTTTTTTAAGGTCTCACAATATGTCATAGAATTAATTTATTTACCACGAGGCAAAAAATCAACAAGCAAGTCGTGTGTTTGTCCCAAAACACAGTACACATGATTTTCCGGGCTGAAATTGTTTGCTTGAACTTCAATTTCTTAGGTGATGTGTAATGCCTCCATTCCGTGGATTGCTGGTGTAACGTAAGCCACCTATATTTCGTCGCCTGTGACAAATTGGCTTAAAAAATCATCACCTGTACTGCTCAAGGAAAGTCAATGCACTGGCTACACATTTGGTTTTGTGCACCTCAGTCAACACATTTGGTACCCAGCGTGATCACCACTTTTGATAATTTAAAAGTTTGGTCACAACATAGAGAATTTCTATGAAAAATTATTAGAAAGACTAGATCCACTCATGCCTGAGACACAATTAGTAGCCAGGTGAGAACTTTAGGTAAACAAAAGAAATTAAATATAGGATAAAAATAAGCGATACATTGTATAAGAGGTATACATATAAAGGTGAGCCAAAATGACCGGACACATTTGGAGGCCGAATAACTTTTTTGTGAAAAGTGCTAAAAAAATCTTTTGGTACGTATTAATAAAGCAACTTAAAAATTTTCTTCTGCATAAAAAAAGTAAATAAATTATACAGTGACTTCCAAAAATAACGTTTTTAATCGAAACATAAAAATTGAACAAATTAAATTAAAACTAATTACAATATGTGTTTAGTTCTTAAAAATAATGTCAAGAAGATGTCGACCTTGCCATTGAATGCATTCTTGCATCCTTGGTATTGAATGCATTCTTGCATCCTTGGTATTGAATGCATTCTTGTGTCCTTGGTATTGAATGCATTCTTGCATCCTTGTATCGTACCGTTCATAACATTTTCCAACATTAGTAGCAGAATATTCGCTATTTCAGTGCGTATATTTTGCTTCAGTTCCTCAGTGTTTCGAGGATTATTTGCAAAGACTATAGACTTTAAATAAGCACAAAGCCAAAAATCACATGACTTTGGGGGCTATTTAATATCTCCTAATTTTGAGTTCTGAGAACACAAACATTTGTCTTAACAATTGCATGAATTTCATGCAGTATGGCATTTGGCTCCATCCTGTTGGAACCACATGTCTTCAGGAAAGTATTGCAGGTCTTGTTGTAAAAATGTTTGCAACATATGCACATATCTTTTCAAATTTACCCTTAGATTAGATTAGATTAGATTCATTGTGGCTCACGTCTAATTACTTAAATTTCACTCACCAATTCCAGCTCCCTGTGGGAGTCAATCTTTTCTTGAGGATGAAAGTTTGTTTGGCAGGTGTACTGCAATCTGAGTAAAGTCGCTTGCCTGTTTGGAAGCTGATAGAGATATAACCTCTCTCCGAGTTTGTCTGGACCCGACATCCGTCAGTGTTTGACTCGAGGCAGTATCCTGAAGTTCCGCCCTCGAGCAGCATCCAATCTCCAGTTGTAATCCACCCCTAGAGATCATAGATCTCCTCTGGGTTCGTCTAAACCTGACACCCACAAGTGCTAGACTCAAGGCGACCCCATCGAGTCCCGCTCCCGAGCATCACCCAAAGGAGACTGTCCGTCCGTTTCGAAGCATGCAGTGGGGGCCTCATCACGCCCCAGAGATATCCGCCTTTCTCCAGGCTCACCTGGACCAGACCCCCGCCAGTGTTTGATTGTCTTGAAGCGGTATCATGAAGTCCCACCCTCGAGCCGCATCCAAGGGGGGGTCGTTAGCCCGATTCGAAGCTCACAGAGTAGGCCTCAATCTCCAGGTGCAATCCACTCCTAGAGATCTCAGTCCTCCTCCAGGTGCGCCTAGACCCGATACACGCCAGTGTTTGCTTAAATTTTACTCAACGAATTGAGCTCCCGACAGAAGACCATATTTGTGAGGATGAAAGTTTGTCTGACGGGTATACTGCCACCTGAGTGAAGTCGCTTGCCTGTTTCGAAGCTCAAAGAGAGATAATCTCTCTCTGAATTCGTCTGGACCAGACGTCCGTCAGTGTTTGACTTAAGGCTATCATGAAGCCCCGCTCTCGAGCAGCATCCAATCTTCAGTTGTGATCCACCCCTAGAGATCTCATCTCTCCTCTGGGTTCGTCTAAACCCGACACTCATCAGTGTTAGATTCAAGGCGACGTCCCATCGACTCCCGCTCCTGAGCATCACGAAAGCGTTTGATTCCGATTAGTCGTCTCTTACGACATGCAGGAATTACCTTGGGCTTATGCTTTTAGTTAGTCCCCGCACCCACAGGGGACTAATTTACCGTTACAGCATTCCCATTGTCATCTTCGAAAAAAAAGGGCCCCACAATACCCTGGGCTGAAACCGCACACCATACCGGTACTTTCAGGCTATGAGGCTATGAGGCGGAACCTGGTGTACCTCCCTTGGATTTTCTTAAACCTAAAAGTGAGCATTTTGTTTATTGACATAACCAGAGAGATAAAAGTGTGCTTCATCAGGCATAAATAGACGGTTAATGAAGTTTGAAGTTTCCTCAAAAATTCTAAAAAAAGCTCACAAAACGCTTGCCTTTCCAAAAAATCTCTATCGTTTAATTCTTAAGCAATTTGAATTTTGTATGCTTTAAAGCCCAAATCTGTATGTAAAATTCTTCTTACGATAGTTTGTGACATTTGCAAAACTTGATAATGTCTTTTTGTCGATCGTTGTGGACTTCTGAGAAAAGCCACCCTTACTAGCTCCACATTTTCAGGAGTTCTAGCTGATACAGGCTACCAGGTTAATTTCTTATTTAGAGCTGACGAACTTGTTCTGTATTGCGCTATCCATCTTAAAATGATATTCTGAGTCGGAGGGTTCAAATTGAAACGAGTACGAAACTGTCTTTTTGTAAGGACATTTAAAAAATTATAATTCAACAACAAAGGCGCGATGTTCTGCAAGATTATTCATGACAGTATCAAATTATTAATGACTGAAGGATTTTTGTTATTGGTTTCCATGGTTTTCAAGGCGTTTTTTAAGTGAAAATTTGATGATTTCTGGTGCATCTAACTTAATTGATTATTTCTGCTAAAGCACATTTTAGTGAATTTTCGTAGAAAAAATTCACTAATGGGGAGATCCCGACTTTTGAATTTTGAAAAAAATTTTGCAAATGAGCGCGAACTAGGACCCCTAGAACCCATATCCGGGGTTAGTTTCAATTTTTATATGTTTATATATATATATATATATATATATATATATATATATATATATATATATATATATATATATTTATATATATATATATATTTATATATATATATATTATATATATATATATATATATATATATATATATATATATATATATATATATATATATATGTATCACACCGATAACTCAAAAAATAATAGGCCGATTTTGATAAAATTTGGCATGTACGTTTCTTTTGTAAATAGCTTGGATAAGTTCGTTAGTCAGGAAAATCGGACGAGGTTTTCCGGGAAAATTTTGAGTTTTCATTCGAAAAAAATTCTTATCTCAAAAAGTAATAAGCCGATTTTAATAAAATTTGGCATGTACCTTCCTTTTGTAAATGGCCTTGATAAGTTTGTTAGCCAGGAAAATCGGACGAGGTTTTCCGGGAAAATTTTGAGTTTTCATTCGAAAAAAATTCTTATCTCAAAAAGTAATAAGCCGATTTTAATAAAATTTGGCATGTACCTTCCCTTTGTAAATAGCCTTGATAAGTTTGTTATCCAGGAAAATCGGACGAGGTTTTCCGGGAAAATTTTGAGTTTTCATTCGAAAAAAATTTTTATCTCAAAAAGTAATAAGCCGATTTTAATAAAATTTGGCATGTACCTTCCTTTTGTAAATAGCCTTGATAAGTTTGTTAGCCAGGAAAATCGGACGAGGTTTTCCGGGAAAATTTTGAGTTTTCATTCAAAAAAAATTTTTATCTCAAAGAATAATGGGCTGATTTTGATAAAATTTGGCACGTACCTTCCTTTTGTAAATGTCTTTGATAAGTTTGTTAATCAGAAAAATTGGACGAGGTTTTCCGGAAAAATTTTGAGTTTTCATTTGAAAAAAATTTTTATCTTAAAAAATAAAAATTCTATGATAACCAAATTTGGTAGGTAGGTTTATGATATAAAATGTAAACTATACACCAAAATTTAGATTTCTATGTTACAAGAAAAAAAAGTTATAATAAAATATTTTGTGCCAGATCATTTTTATGAAAATTCACTACCATAACGCACTTGCTGCGTCTTCGACTTTTGATCTTTGATTTTGATTATAACTGTTATTTTTGGAACTCAATGTATATTAACTTTTTTAAGTAGAAGAAAAGTTTTTCAGTTGCTTTATTAATATATTCCAAAAGATTTCTTTTAGCACTTGTCACAAAAGGTTATTCGGCCTCCAAATGTGTTAGCTTACCCTTTACAAGAGCAGAAAAATACTTGGAAGAGTACAGAAGTATGAGAAATACTGCAGTAAATTTAATAACAGATAGCGAAACTAAATATCATGTAGTGAAAGTAGATGAATGTAAGAACGATTCAAAGAGTATGTGGACACTTATAAAAGGTATCTTATGTAGCGAAAAGAGTGAAATATTTGATAAGATAGAACACGAGGGACTATGTACTTATACTTATTTATTTACTTCCAGAATTATACAACGTGTCTTACAAGAATGCTATGCTTGTGTTTGAATTTACACAATTTGGTTGAACATTCTCCTCTGAAATTCCTTCTGTCAAAACTATTTTATGCAATGTCACTTGAATAAAAAGCAGAATGACCCCAGAAACCACAAAAATAATAACAGAGAGTTATGCGCTACATAAGTATATTGACAATGAAGTTGTCTTCATCAGTAGTTGTTGCTAAACTTTTGTAATGTCACTTTTCAAATTTTTTCTATTGCCGTAATTTCCACAATAGCCATAAGCCTAAATCGTCACTTTTGTACACATATTTTTATTTATTTCAGCTAATTATTCACACAAAAAAAAAATTGACTCTTTTGGAGTGTCCTGTATAAATGCTACTGAGTGTCTTGCAAATATTAGAATGCTAATGGATTAAGAGTCACCTGGTGTATCAATTCACACAATATGATCCTCATATATTATAGAGAGCTCGTAATAAATATGGAAACATACCCTTTTCCAATGTATTACCCAATTTGGACTTTGATCGGACCAGCATCGTAGATTTTGGGAACACACCACTTCATTATTTCTGAAAGTAGCTAAATAAAGATTGGAACCTGCGATGAACACTGATAACTAAGATGAAAAATATAATTTCAAAATTCAAATTTCATTCCTCGAAGCGGTACGAAATTACAGGGGGGCCCTAAACCCATGGTCGCCCGGTATACACAACAATTTTACGATGTAGAGCATTAGAGCTTGTTTGAAATATTTTAGTTATTAGGATATTGGATAGTACACCTCACATTTTTAACAAACTTCAACTGTTGTAGCTTATACAAAATAAATTTATTATGATTATATTATCACTACTAGTACCACTTTAGGTCAATCAAATAAGAGGTCGGTCTTGGAAATAACTTTTGGAAAGCTAATTATTGTTTTGATCGGTCCATTTAACATCAAATAAAAGTATCCGAGGTTTGCACTGTTTCTCGACCACCGCTCGTGTCAAGGACTTAAAAACAAACTGTGTGCTTTGGCGAATACTTTATTATTACAAAAATTAAAGAACCTTAAATTCTGCAGCAAATAAGGACCCTAATTGGTCAGTTTGGTGAAATAGTATGGCTGAAATCAACCATCAAAAAACGGTGATTTTCACAACTTTTCTGAAAAACACAGTATATTGATTTTCAATTGTCCGTCACACGGAAACGACCATTGTAAATGAATAAACGTATGAAATTTAAGTTGTAGAGCAGTAAATTTTGTGTTCAATGGGTACCTTCAGTTTTGAATTTGATGAAGTACATACAGAAAAAGTCCAAATTTTCCTAAGCTTGTCATATGCGATATAATGAAATTAGGCGACATGACTATAATTTTATGAGAATCAGTATTGTATATTATACCCAAAATAAAAATCATAATGTTTAGCAGTACCTACACTGCAATTTAATTTTGCTCAAAATTAATAACCATTTTGTGGCATATTTATATAGTAGAGGGTCTTAAGTTTTGCTCCACAAAAGTAGGGCGATACCAAGTTGTAACACTATTGTGAGACAACTAGCAGGGTCATAACTTAGACACAATAACAAATAAACAGTTAATCTCAATAATGCCAATGTCTTCGACTTGCCCAGATAGTTTCTTCAATTTCCTTGAGCTATATTTACATTTGATTTCTTTAACTTCGTCGTAGGCGTTATAAATATTAATCTGTTGTCAAACTCAGAAACTTCTCATAAAACATCTCAAAAATTCTAGAAAAAGTAATAAAATTCAGACTAACAGGATTCTTAGATAAATATAAGCTTTCTGATAGACACTTTGGTTTTATAGCGCAAACTTCCACCATCACTAACAACAGTAGGTAGGTAGTTGTTTCTTTTGGAAATAGGGAGAGAACACCTTTATACCCGCCCGAATACAATAGAGAAGTTTGATTTTAAAAATAACCAAGCCATTCATCACATTCATATGTGATTACTTCGCCTTTATGCTAACATATTAAAACATATAAACATAATATATTCAAAATGAAGTCATATATTACCATGTGATGAAGTCATTTTGTGTTCAGTAAAGTTGGTATGTACCTGTACCTAAATAAATAAATATAAATATCACCAACTACAATATTTAAAAAATAAAAAAGCCTGCTTGATTACACTATCAATTTGGCAGGAAAAAATCTATTTTATAAATAAAAGCACTTTTTGTTGGGAATACATAAATAAACAAAGCAAGTGCGTCCATAACCTCTACTTCGCATTTCATTTTCGAATCAGACTGGGTAATTCACTCTTATTTTATGCAGTACTCTCGGAAAAGATCATTGGGTTGCTCAAAGGCTGTCTCCAGACGCTAGTCTTCCTCCGCATGGTGGGTGTGTTGAGCAGGTCTCACGTTAATAAGAGGCATGTTTTTTTGGAATCAGAAATGGTGAATACTGCATGCACACCTCATTCACAACACCATAGCGTGTGGGATATCGAGGTAGTGTGAGACTCCTACCCACTCCCTGGAGTACCGGACCTAGTCCATACCTCCACCGGAAGGATTTCACACAATGATGTTGGGAGTTGAATGTGTCCATTCTGTTTTGCCGCGTGGGCGTTATTGGGTAAGGATAAGCTTGGGGATGTGTATGCCTAAGTGGAAGTTTCTCATCGTAGTCGGTGGTTCTACGGAGAAGAGCATTTGGGTCAGAAGCGGCTTTTGCAAACTGAGAAGAGGCATGTACACGATACACGAGTAGATATGTCTAAATTTCGGGTCCGCTGACCAGGTGCCTCACGTCAGATAAACGCACATTACAATTTAATGGGTGTGCATGTGGGGTGTGTGTGGGGGATTGATTATATCGTGCTTGTATTTAATGTTTTAATTCATAATACCACATCTTAAGTTATTTCATAAAGATGTAGAGTTGGAACTCGAGGGTACATTTCTTCTGCACTAAACAGCATGTAACAAGTTTCTGAAAATGTGAAATTATTTGGTAGGTACTCGACCAAATGCAAAATTTGTGGTACTCATTGAACACGCAATTTGATGCTCTACAACGTGCGTGCGTGCGTGCGTGCGTGCGTGCGTGCGTGCGTGCGTGCGTGCGTGCGTGCGTGCGTGCGTGATTGGGTGATTGCGTGTGTGTGCGTGTGTGTGTGTGTGTGTGTGTGTGTGTGTGTGTGTGTGTGCGCGCGTGTGCGTGTGCGCGTGCGCGTGTGTGTATCACACCGATAACTCAAAAAATAATGGGCCGCTTTTGATAAAATTTGGCACATACCTTCCTTTTGTAAATGGCTTGGATAAGTTCGTTAGTCAGGAAAATTGGACGAGGTTTTCCGGGAAAATTTTGAGTTTTCATTCGAAAAAAAAATCTCCGGAATTAACAAAGTAAGGGCAACCAAATTTGCTACGCGGGTTCATATCATCATAGGTAAGCCACCTACCAAAATTTAGCTCTGTAGGTTAAAGTTACAGGCATTTAAAGAAAAATAAATTTGGGTTTCCTCAAAACGTCAAAGTCGCGATTTCAAACGTCAAAATTGGTCATATTTAGGCAATGAACCTGAAATTAATATGAACTATGAAAGAAAATGTCTCAAGAAGAATGCTTTAGAAAGCCTGAATTCTTAGTTTCAATCGTCATTGTCCTTCATTTTACTAAAATATTCCCAAAATATTAATTTAAATTACACCATTTCTCTGATGCTTTGGTAGTAGTGTTGGCTATAGAGTTTATAATTTAATGGTATATCATTTTTGCCAAATTTTCGTAAAAAATCATTAAAGCTCAATATATCCGTTATTATGCAAGTTACGAAAAAAAATGGTATACATTAATTATAGGGTGTCTTAAGCTACATCTTTGTAAGAAAAGAAATTCGGGACGCAGCAAGTGCGTTATGGTAGCGAATTTTCATTAAATGCTTCAAATTTGAATAGCTCAATTTGCTATTAACCTATAAGGTTGACCAGGAAACCAGTTTTTTCGGGAACAATTTAAGTTTACTTTCGGAAATTTTTGTACATTTTCAAACAATAAAGTTATTTTGATGAAACGTGGCATATTGTTTCTACTAAATAGATTTGATGCCTGCTTTCTTAAAAAACATGTTAACTATTAAAATCATTTTTATGAAAATTCACTACCATAACGCACTTGCTGCGTCCAGAAGTTTTTTATTTTCTTTTAAAATGGTCGTTTCTATGTGACGGACAATTGAACGTCACTATAATGGTTTTTTCAGAAAAGTTGGTAAAAACCACCGTTTTTCGACCATCGAATTCAGCCATACTACTCGACCGAATTACATAAGTTAAATACTCATTCAACGTAGAATTTAAAAATAGTCTTTAATTTTTGTTATAGCAAAGTATTCGCTAGAACGCACAGTGCCCGAGCTAGAGGCGAGAAACTAAAAAATGTCGCGATTTTTTGGAGCCCCTAATTCTAGCAGCGGTCTAGGCACTGTACAAACCTAGTATACTTCTATTAGACGTCAAATGAACCGATCAAAACAATAATTAGGTTTCCAACAGTTATTACCAGGAGACCCTTATAATATACCCTAATTTGACTGGCCTACTTGTGGTATACCAACTTTAATTCTTTGCTTTTTACAGTATACTACTGGTGATTCCTTAATAAATCTGAAACGTTCCAATTATATTATAGGCTCAACCTGCTGAACTATATCAACCTCAGGGTGGGATAACATATTATTCAGCCGACCAACAATTAATTCAACAACGATCAGTTCCTCAGAAACGCCCCAAAGCAGCCATACCCATTGTAGCACCACCTTCTTTAGATAATAATAAAGCAACTGCTAGTGAACCAGAACAATACACATCTCCACCACAAGCAGCACATGAACCAACAGTACGACCTGAAAATTATGTTCTAGAAGAGACCATTACATCAAGTTCACATGTAGGAGAGGTTGCTGTTTCACCCGAACAGTGAACTCATGAGTATAATGTAGCAGCTATATTTTATTTAATTATGTATCTAAGATGGTTTGTTAATTATTTATAATTTATATAAAGTTATAGTTATATTTATACAGGATTGATCATATGTAATGCTACTTTGGACATGGTAGATCTTTATGACCAATATATAGTTTAATTAACTATTGCATTGGTAGCTTATAACATATTTCGCTTTATTTTTGTGAAATTTATTTCCTCCTCACAATTTAGCCTATAGCTAATGTCAATTGACAGCCTTTTATTTTTAGAACACCTTTAATTAAACTTAGAACAGTGCGGACCTGACTTTTTTCAAATTAAATCATGGATTAACCCAAGAAAATCGTTTGATGAGTAATAGAATGTCCAAGATGTACAATTGAACTTTGAACTTGAAGAAAATTAAATTCGAACTTTAAACTCACAGAAATTCCTCAATGTCCCTATATGTATCAGATTCCTATAAGAAAGTTAGTTAGAAGATCTCCACCGTTTGAACAGAAAGCAGAAGATCAGCAAAATTTGCAGGCTAATTGGGTGAAAATGCGTTCTGGAGATGGTGTTTGGCCAGAGTCACCAAGAAGAACCAGTATTGAATTAACAAAAATACAGAAAGGTATACCAACATCTTTTTAACATTTTTGCACTTATAGTAATAATAATATATATATATATATATATATATATATATATATATATATATATATATATATATATATATATATATATATATATATATATATAATTTCAAATTTGAACTGTCCCCTGATAGCGCTTGTTTGAATTTGGCTGACTTGTTTTCAACTAACAGTTTCTCCAACATTTTGGCGCTTTGCGAAACGATCTGTTCACTACAGTTGTGCAATATGTCTAGATTAGGTTAGATTAGATTTTATTGTGAGTGGGCTATTTCAGTCCCTCCACTGCGACCTTAGGTCTATTGTGGCTCACGTCTAATTATTTAGATTTCACCCATCAATTCCAGCTCCCTGAGGGAGTCGCTCTTTTCTTGAGGGTGAGAGTTTGTTTGGCAGGTGTAGAGAGATAACCTCTCTCCGAGTTCGTCTGGACCCAACATCCGTCAGTGTTTGCTTCGAGGCGGTATCATGAAGTCCCGCTCTCGAGCAGCATCCAATCTCCAGTTGTAATCCACCCCTAGAGATCTCAGCTCCCCCCAGGCTCTTCCAAACCTGACACCTAACAGTGTTAAGACTCAAGGCAACATCCCATTGAGTCCCGCTCCCGAGCATCACCCCAGCGAGGCCGTCCATCCGTTTCGTATGGGCTCCAAACTCCGGGTGTTCACCACTCATCAGAGATCAGAGCCCCCCGGGACGTCTGGACACACGACACCCGGGCTCAATCCAGGGCGGTATCATCTACAACCCCGCTCCTGAGTAACAACCAAGCGAGGCCAATTGTCAGTCTCTGAGGCCACAGTGGAGGCGCCAAACTCCGGGTGTATATCATGCCCCAGAGATGTCTGCTTCCCCCCAGCCATACCTGCACCAGACCCCCTCCAGTGTTTCATTGACTCGAGGCGGTATCATGAAGTCCCGCCCTCGAGCAGCATCTAGGCAATATGTCTAACATAGTGCATACAATTTACTGGAAATTCCAAAGATGTGCATAGCGCTAATCAAAGTAATTAAGTTATACCTGGGTGTATTAACTGTTTATGTGACAGATCTTCAATAAAGTTAAACATGTTTTTTTGCATGAACATATTTTCTTAATCTTCCAAAATTTTGTTTTTGGCTAGATAGTTTTTAAAGGATGTACATATAGGTACTATAATCCATTTTGGTTATAATTTGGTACATATAATTTTCTAAGGTAGAATTGCGTACCATTTTAATAATCGGTACATATTAACCTTCCGGGAGTCTGGTGATTCAAACAGACTATATCAATCTGGTGGGGTCTGATAGACCCCAATAGGTTTTAAGGCACCAGAATGCAAATAAACCAAGGAATGGTCTCAGATGGGGGTTTCTAAACATCACGCAATATAGTAGAATGAGTTTATTAGAATAAAGATTTAAGCAGAAAACAATGTAATAATTTTTTTTTCTAAAAAGCTAAAAAGAAAACATGATTATAAAAGTCAGTGTCAAGTACCTACACTAATTCAGTATTAGAATAATAATTCTTATTCGTGTTCATTATTACATTCACTGCACATAAAATTCACATGTGCCAAACAAATTGTCTTCTTGCATGTAACACAGAAGTATTGTGATTTTCGATCGGAATTACGTGGACAAAATTCACAGCGTTTTCTTTTTCTAGTCTCATTTGGATTAGCTACAGGAATGCCGCTGCTGCCTGCGTAATTCCTTAGGAAGCCTTTGGTTTTGTTGTCGTCTATCCTGATGCTCTCTAATTAGTTGTTTTCCCAAGTCTTTCAAAAAATTCTGCCTGGTTGTGGCATAATCATTCGTATTATTTCTGTATACAATTTCGCCATTTACTCCGGCAGTGTTGAGAATTGAATAAAATATTGTCAACGGCCATCGCCGAGAATTTCTTGAAATGTAGTAAGAAGCTGAAAACTTATCTTAAGTGTCTATGCCCCCTTTTGTCATGTTGTAGAACGTGACTATTTCAGGCTTTTGTTTGTCCCCCGTTGATTCATCAACACTGTCATCGTGATGAAGCGTCGACCATAATAGTACATTTTTTTTCTTTTTCTCGATATATGATACCATCGTAATTTTTTTTGAAAACCACATACACTTGACGGTAAAAGCCTTCCTTCTGTAGACACCAGACATCGCGGCAATTATCTTTTATTTTTGCGGACAGTTCCAACAGATGTTAGTCGATGTTCGGTGAGCAATCGATGCATCAGGCTGTAACTCGTGAACCAGTTATCGAATGTAACATTACGGCCACTCTTTGATACCGGTTCTATCAATCGAAGGACTATATCTTCGGGCTTATTACTTTTTCTGAACGGTCCCTCAGGTTGTAAACCTACGTATACTTCTAGATTAACACCATAAAAACACCTGGCGTCTGTCAATGCAAAAATTTTTACCCCATATTTGGCGGGTTTACTGGGAATGTACTGTCGAAACGGACAGTTGCCACGAAACGATACCAATTGCTCATCAATGGTCAGATACATACTTGGAGAATAAACTTGTTTGCAGTTGGAAACAAATGCATCAAAAATTGACCTAATCGGTGCAAGTTTATCGAGCACCACTCTCTCTTGTCTAGTTTGATAATTGTCAAAACGTAAGCAACACAAAAAAAAATTGAATCGCTGGAGACTCATAGTCATTTTAAATATCGGTACTCCTGTATCGTCTGTTGCCCATAAATCTTTGACATTTTGACATCCAGATTTATAGTAGGCCGCTAAATACAGAAGTCCAAATAAAGCTCGCAATTCCGATTTGTCTGTCTCTTTTACTTTATACTGATCTCTTTCTGCATACGTAGCACACTTAGCTCGAATTTTTTGGTTGGTGTGAATAATAATTTCAGTCGTGATCTCTTCAATGATAAAATATCCCCAGCATTCTGCTGCTGTTTTACCGTTTTTATATGGTCTTCTGACAGTGGGTAGTTGCATAACAAAATTTTCTGCTCTTACCCTGACATTTGGCCGACCTTGGTGCTTGAACCATTTTGTTGCCTCATCTTTTCCTTTATAAAACATACTTTCAAGGTTATTTCCCCTGTCGTTTTCATCATCGCTAATTTCTTGTTCTGTTTCACTGTTATGTTCACTTTCACTCAAATGGTCTATTTCTCCTTCATCATTTGAAATTTCATCTTCAAGCTCTTGACGTTCTACCTCTTCCCATAAGGCCATAAGTCTACGTTGCTCCAGTTCGTAATCTCCCATTTTGAAAACGATGAATCTGTAGCAATAAATTGTATTTTATATTTTATAAAGTTTAACCTAATTCACTATTTCTCTTTTGGAATAATATTTGACACATGAGACATAAAATAAAACAAAACATACCTTAAAAGTCTGTTAAATTCGGAGAAGCTTATTAAGTCTGGTGGGGTCTATGATACCCGATCCACTATTATACATACGATTCACAGTTATTTACACCAAACACGCTGGAACTACACTAACAGCAGATAGACTGATGTCGTTAAGGGAGCTACCCGTAATGTCAGCTTCCGCCATCTATTGCCCAAATAGATACAACATGTTTAGCATACCTCTGGGCCTGTCAGACCCCACCAGACTCCCGGAAGGTTAAGACTAGTCACTGGTGAAAATCAAAAATAATTGTTAGATTTTTTGCCCATATAAAAGCGAAACATAAATGTATCACATAAAAAAACTTGGACATTGTAACATTTGGTAAAAATAATAAATAATTTTTTGGTACTTTGGTCAGAAAATAAGCAACACGCATATCAAATAAAAATAAATAAATAAAATAAAAATCATATGTAATTTTGTTATTAATTGTGGAACTCGTTACCAGTAAGTATAAATGTACTGTTTTGAGTTTGTACATAAAAAATATTGAAAGAAAAAAGAAACTTAAACACAATACATAACAAATTTACGATTTGAACATTATTTACTTTGATGGTATAAAACTTCACTAAGTGAAGATTCTGGAACCTGTGATGAGCATTGATAAGTACACTTAGAGAACCCAAATCACCACAACACATCTTTTTTAAGGCTTTGGGCGAGTTGAACAAAAGGCTTTTTCTTTCGAAACAAATGTTTATTTCTTGTCCCGACGCGTTTCGACCTGTTGATTGGTCATTCCAACACGTTGAAACGTGTCTGGACAAGGAATAAACATTTATTTGGAAAGAAAAAGCCTTTTATTCAACTCACCCAAAAATGACAACCCCAAGATTTTGACGCTTAGGAACAATATCTTTTTAAAGACCTGACGATTGTTTCACTAGCAAAGTTAGCATCAACAGAGGATGAAAATTCTAAAGTACTTACAACTAAACATCACCTTTTATACTGAGCCTTAGGAAGACTGATACCGAAACAGAGACGAGATCGCAGGCAAAATTTTCAATTTTCTGTCCATCGTACTTTAATTGCCAGACTATGTTTTTTGAACTTCCATTATAACTTTACCTGCCAAGCTTCGGAATATCTTCTACATCAAAGACAAAGTGCAGAGGGCTATAAAACAGTGGCAGTGCTCGGTTTAAGGAATTTTTGTTTTTTATTGCCTAAGAAATATAAATACTCTCGTACGCCTCTAGTTTCACTGGTTAACTAACATTTTTGATAAGTTTCAGATTTTCTTTATCTATATGGTGTTGTGCCACACATGACTTGTCTACACTTCTGTATCTCAGCGGTGCCAGATGTTCCCTGAATCTGGTTTCAATGGTTTTGGTTCAATAAAAAGTGTTATAAACTTGACTTACTACATAGGTGTAGACAATGTAGATAATGGCCTTTCAATGTCTGTGAATCTTAATGCAAGAGTGGGGACGTTTGGGTCATTTTCTATGTTTTTTCACATTTTAGGACCTCCTGCAACACCTGTTGTGAAACTTTTGCTATGTGAGTGAAGCAAATTTGTCAAGTTAGTTACAAAAATAAAAAAAGCATTAAATAAATAGTTTAAAATATATATTGCAAGCTGTCCCATTACTACTGCTATCAGCGAGAACGGGACAAATAGCAGGAGGCATGGGACAACTATCAAAAAACACCAGTTATTGCAACAAAAGTGAAGTATGTATTTAAATAAGAGGACAAACAATACTTAATTTGATTATTAGTCACAAATTCAGCAGATACTGGGAAATTTAGTTAATAAGTCAATATCAAAATTTAAACACTGCACATGTCTAAGGGTGTGCGAACTCATGTTTTCCTCGAATTGAACTATGCACAAACCCAAGCAAATATGTTGCTTCGAACTTCGAACCTCTGAAATAGTATGTCTAGGGTTCACACTCGAACTTCAAACTTATTAAAAATTCAAAATCGAACATCGAACTATCCAACCGACTTAACAGGGTCGCTACTGTGTTACAACTTCGTTATCTTTGGCAGATTTCTATGCTTGTAATGTTTAATATTGAGTATTTTTGAACAACGAACTTCGAACTACTGTAACATCGCCGGCACATACAATTTTTCGAACCGAAAGTTCGGTTCGTGTTCAGGTTCGGTTCGAAATTTCGAAGCTTCACACACCTCTCCACATGTGTGTACATTCCCTCCACCTCTCATGGGTTCCAGAAGCTTTATAACAATATTCTGTTCTTCAACATCGGCCAAACAGAATTCATTAGCCAACCATAACTTTTTTTAATGATAAGTTAACTTCACAGTATCTGTTGCTCAAAAGCACACCCACATAATGTACTGTTTTAGATGTTGTTTTGTAATAACTTTTATTACTATTAATACACCAGCTCACAGTATTAATTAACATTTATTTAGACAAGTGTACAGCTACTTACATGTGACCGGGCTACTACGACCATCGTCATCTGTCATCTGTCGTGTGTCATGGAGGAACCACGTCTCTATGACTCACCTCGTACAGTTCAGGACGGTTACTAAAGCCGTATTCACATCTTAATGTAAAGTAAGTTTACACATATGTGACATGTACGACAGTTTTTTTTCTTCTAGCAAACCTTACAACGACAAAGTGGCCATGTTTAACTGTTTTTTCTTTATTATCAAATTGTTCCTTTGAACCATCCTCCTCAAAGTCGTCAGAAGACTCCTGACAGACTTTCGAAGAAATCAGACTCTGATAATGTCTCTACAAAAACCTGTTTTCATATTTTTTCCTTCTTTAAACTAGAAATTACTTGTCTTTGTGTGTCTGCTAGCAGTTCATTCTTCTCTGGTGTATCTGTGAGTATAGGGGTTTTTCCTCTTTTTCTTCCATGCATGTCAGTTTTTCGGGGACCCGCTTTTGGATATGGCCGAATCAATGCAGGCGACATATGACATATCTGCATTGTGGCTACTTGTGGGAATTTCTTTCGTAGGTCAGGATGATGGAGCAGCATCAGGTTGATTATTTGAAGACCTCTCAACAGCCAGATTCCAGTTTTCTGGAAAGCTTTCAGAATGTTGTTTCTTGTGAAAGCTAAATCGAAGGCTTTGTTTGAAAGCTCTGCAACATATAGATATCGTCTTTCCAGCACTTGAGGTCATCAATTCATAGCAAGCTTGACTATAATAAGCCTTAATAGGACCATATACAGCTACGTCAAGTGGTTGAAGACGGTGGCTGCAGTGAGGTGGAAAAGTTATTAGGTAGATCCCACGTGTTTTTGCTTCTTCAATAGCATCCAGGTTGACATGACTGTGGTGATTATCCGAAAATAACACGGCAGGATCATCTTCGGAGCATTTGACATGTTATATGAAATGTTTCAGAGCTACTAGGAAATTTTCCCTGGTCATTCAACCACTCACGTGTGCTAATCCACGACTTCTAGGTTGACCGTTTGACAGCATATGTTCTTTAAAGAACTTACGTGGAAAAATATACGCTGGTGAAACTGTCTTACCAGCTGCATTAATGAAACAAAGCATTGTCACTAGTTGGCCCCTTTCAGTTCTTGTTATTTGCCCAACCTGTTTAAGCCCCTTCTCGCAAATAATTTTTGAAGTGCTGTGAACAGTTGGTATGTTAGTTTAATCGCAATTCCATACATTGTCTGCAGAGAAACTGTGTTGTTGGTATACTTCTTTTATATCGGAATAAAATGTATCGACATTAAATTTCTTAAAGCTGGTCGATCGGCTTAAGCTTGTGACCTCAGGTGTCCTAATCAATGATTCGTGATTTCGTGACATAAACCCATGAAGACACTCTTTATCTGCCGTCTCAGTTTTTTCACAAGTTTCTGGCATGTTACAACATAATGCAACTGCAAATTGGTAAGCTAGCCTACAGGTTTGAGTTGTCGTTAACCCACAGTGCATTTTAGATGACACTTTTAAATAGCTTAATTTCTTGTTTTTTGGTAAATACTTGGTAAATGGTAGTGTTAGGTTTATAAGAAAAAGGTGGTTCTGGATATTGGCTGGCTTGTTGCATATGGTGGGATAGAGCTGACTTTCAAATTGTGATATGCTTTTATATTTGATGAAGAGAACCTCCCTGGAGCAGCACTGCGATTGCATTTCTCAGTTCATCTTCGGTTGGTCTTACTCTACTAACTAGTCTTTCTTTTTTCTAACATGGGGCATTATTAATAGTGGCTGAAAAGAAAAGAAACAAATAACTAATTATACTACCATTTTCATTAAAAACTTCACAAGAAAATGATTTTACAAGTAGAGCATCACTAAGGCCATTAGAGAGAAATAAGTACGAAATTCAAACGGGAGGTTTGAAACAGTCCCATTCCTCTTGCTACACATTGTACTATTCCTTCCGCAAGCAGTAAAAGTTTTTGAAGCCACATGCATTGAATTAAGTTAGGTACTGCATGATTTTGTTTGCTTAAAAAATGAACCTGTTTATAGGTTATTTAGTGAGTTCTATTTTACTAGTTTATGTTCCGGCATTCAACTAAAAAGTACTCAATATCTTGTGGAAATACTTACTTTTTCAATGCAAAAACATACACTTTCTGATAAATAGTCTCCAACTTACAACTCAGCCTCTGCAGAATAATTGTGCGTCAGGGGTACCAGCAGTGATTTTTACAACTTTGAAACACGGCAGGAAATATCCTACAGAGGGTTAATGAAATGAGGAAATGTGTTACTTTATTGAAGAGTTGTAAATATCTATTTAAATTTACACAGCTTTCAATTAAAAAATACTAATAGACCAAGACCTAGCATTTTAGACATTTTAATGAAATTTGAGAGTTTAATAATTGAAAATATGAAAGGTGTTTTAAGCCAAACTAAGCGTTGTTGCTTTTGTTTTACCTTACTCTATTTGAGACTTTATTTCATATAATCCCCATGATTGGATGTCTCAGTGGTGCCAATAAATCCAACTATTTTGAAATAATGGAATTGACATGCATTTTAGATGACAATATATATTCATCAGATTGAAATATACAAGAAAACAGTTTTTTTTTCAATGTGTAGTTCATTTGCGAGAGATACTTCTACTAAATCAAAGTGTTGCCACAGTCAAGACAGATAACAGGTTAGAATATATGAATACATATAGCTGTAAATTATTCCGTAGAACTCTTTCGGGATTAATTAAATCATGGTGTACATAAAGTAAGTTAATTGATGTTATCTTGAGGTAGTTAATTCGAGTTGCGTACCATAAAGACATATTTAATGGTTAATGTCTGGTGAGTATGGTGGCCATGAAAGTTTAAAGGAGAAATTTCCCCAGGTACTGAATATGATCATTATTGAATTGTAAAACAAGTTTCGCTAGTTTTATAAAGTTTTTTTAATGACATAAAGGATTATGATTAGGCATGTACATCATTTTGGTACTTTATTTATTTATTTGCTGAAAATCATACGTATGTCAGTACAATAAACTTCTAAGACTTGTTTAGTACTTTATGACATAATCCAATTAGATCATTTCAAAATATATGTTTGACAATTCTCTTCCAAAACTTTAACATACCACATAAAATCATTTTTTCCATCTCTTTTCCATTGAGGGCATCTTGTCCAAACTTTTATCAACTACTAACATTGGCTGTATTAATATTTTAATAATATTTTAGACATGATTTCTTGTATAATTTTTTGTGGATTAACTGTTACATACTTGAAACAAATTTATTTTATAGCTAGGCATAACTAGGTGAATAATATTTTTTTTCTAGAATGCTTTTTTTTTAATTACCTAAACACAACTTGAAAATTTGAATGAAACCTCAGAAATATGTACTGTTTTTAAGGCATAATATAAAATAAGCAGTACATCAAAAAAAAGGTACAGAGTGTTTCTTATTTATCTTCTTTACCAGTTAATAATTTTAGATGCATTATTTTGTAATCTAAAGATATATTAATGTCTAATTTTATTATATTTCCATCACAAAAGTCTACTGTTTTCCTCTCTGGCATTACCAATGCAACTCTCTTTATTAAAAGTGATCCTGATTTGTTTCTGTATACTTAGTTTTATTAAAAATCGAATAATGCTGGGGTATTTGTACATATGTATCTGCGAAACTAACTGTATGCAAATATAGGGTATTTGATATTTTAAAGAAATTTTTATAATACTATAAGAATATTAAGATTTATAGATAGATAAAGCTATATTTAAATGTCTTTATTAAAATACAGATGATCCCCAGATTGATCTTACTATTTTAGGTATCATATACAAAAAATCCAGAATATTACAAAAAATATTATTAAATACAATTACCTTGATTAGTAAAAAAAAGATCTCTGTTTAGAATGAAAAGTTTATTTTTAGTGTACTAAACATTGTTTATATGAATTTCTTGTTTTCAAATAAAATATTCTGTGTTGTTTTTCAATACAAGAGGTTTTATTTATACAGAGTGGTTCTAAACAAAATAAACATAACGTAATCATATTTATAGTACACATAGTGACCATAAAAAAATGGAAATTTTATGCCTCTCATTGCTGACATATAAGGTGTTCGTTTATTTTCATAAAGCCTCTGTTTTGAGATAAATACATTTTTTTCCTTTGGTTGGCTCACAAATATTATAAACAATTAGTTTTTTAAACTCGGGATTTCAAAACTAATAGAAAATAAATTGAGCTGGAAACAGAAAATCACTGCAAAGACCACAAAAGTGTTACAAGTACGATATATGCATTAGCTTAGTTATCTCCCAGCTTTTCGATTCTTACATTATAAATTGTACAGGGTGGCTCAAATTTGAGCTTCATCATTGGGATCTCGGAAACTGTAAGAGATACAACGTCGGTTAAATTATGGCAAAGTTGTGTAATTTGATGTTCAGCAAAATAAAGTTTAGAAAATTACAAAATTCCAAATACTTCCGGTGATAATCTGAAAAAAAAAAACGAAAACTCATAAAATCTGTTTTATTTTTTTCTGGCGTTATTTGAAAAGATCTAACAAGATGAATCACACTTAATCAAGGTTACTTTTCCTCTCCTACAAGATGTCATTTTCAAATTTGAAATCCGATGTTTCGTCTTTCAGAAATCATCAACTCCATTTTTTCAAATACGGCCCTGGATTTTTTATTTCATATTTTGTACCCTTTGGACTACCTCAAAACAATGACTCATCACAACTTTCGAATTTCAAACGTTTTGATAACAAAAAATGACATTTTCCGTCTTTCTTGAAAATATTTCTTCAATAATATAATTTGATTAGGTGGGTAAAGATGAACCCGAATTTATGATTATGAGTCAAATATTTTAAGTTCAATCCAATGCAATGCAATGACATGTCTGTTCGTTCTTCTCGGTGGCTTTGATATTCAGAAATATCAAGTTTGCTTGTCATAATATGACAATAGAACTTTTGGTAGTTTAACTTTCAAAATAAACATTAGGAGAGCAAAAATGGTGTTTTCCAATTTCGAGAAATGTGATATGCTTCGGATTTATTATAGTAATAACAGAAACTCGCACATTTCATGTGAATGGTATTTAGAGCAATACCATATTCATATTTTAACAATTTGGACAGAAATTTAGGTCTCTTTGGTATTTTTGGTAAACCTAGAAATTCGTACGGCCAACGAATGGAAGCTGAAGATGAAGAAGCTGTTTTAAATGCTGTAAGTATCGTTATAAAATGATGCTATGCAATCTTTTATTACTATAATATTTTGCGATAACATGTCAAAGATATTTCACCGAAACGTTTTGATAAAGGTTATGGAAAATCCTCGTGGTGCAACACGGTCATTTGCTTCAGAACTGAATATGACTAAAAGCCGAATTCAGAGGGTTTTCAAAAAATATAAGTATCATCCCTATAAACTTCATGTTTGCCAAGAATTAAGACCAGGAGACAGGGACAGAAGGCTTGAATTCTGCAATTGGCTTGATGGAAAAATGCAACAAGATGATGATTTCTAAAATAAAATCATCTGGACAGATGAATGTAATTTTTCCACAAGCTGCCTTTTTAACAAACAATGAGCATTATTATGCAGTAGAAACTCCGTAACAAAATCGGCAAGTTCGAAGACAGGAACGAAAATCATTCAATGTTTGGGTTGGAATGTATCAAACCAAAATCTTAGGGCCCATTATTTATGATGGAAACTTAAATACTGAACGGTATCTTAATTTAATCCATAATTATATATTCAATGTGCTTGAAGATGAAACCTTGAATATGCTGCGACAGCTGTGGTGGCAACAGTATGCTGCACCACCCCATAATGGAGGGGCAGTAACCGATTTTCTTAATGAAACATTTCCCAATCAATGTATTGGAAACCAAGGAGTGGTGCGCTGACCTGCCAGATGTCCTGATTTGTCCCCGCTGGATTATTTTTTATGGGGATTCTTGAAAAATCGCCTATTCAAGGATACTTTTCTGAATGATATAAACATTTTGCGCCAAAAGTTAATGTTAGAATTCACAAGTCTACAAGCAAGAGGAAGAATAATCCACCGGCTGTTACGAACAATGCGAAGACCTATGCGAAAATGCATGGAAGTCCAAGGGAGCTTATCCGAGCATTTATTTTAGGTTTTTTAGTTTGTCCGTTTTAAAAGTTAAGTAGGCATTAAGTATTTTCAAGAAATACTGAAAATGTCATTTTTTATTATCAAAACGTTTGAAATTCAAAAGTTGTGATGAGGCATTGTTTTGAGGTAGTCCAAAGGTAACAAAATATGAAATAAAAAATCCAGGGCCGTATTTGAAAAATGGAGTTGATGGTTTCTGAAAGACGAAACATCAGATTTCAAATTTGAAAATGCCATCTTATAGGAGAGGAAAAGTGACCTTGATGAAGTGTGATTCATTTTGTTTTATCTTTTCAAATAAGGCCAGAAAAAAATAAAACAGATTTTGTGAGTTTTCAGGTTTTTGCGATTATCACCAGAAGTATTCGGAATTTTCTAATTTTGTAAACTGCATTTTGCTGAGCATCAAATTATGCAACTTTGCCATAATTTAACCGACGTTGTATCTCTTACAGTTTCCGAGATACCAATGATGAGGCTCGAATTTGAGCCACTCTGTACTCTTGAATTACCCTGGAAATATTGTGACGCCGAAGTTGGGCATGGGCCAAAATTTATATGACCCCGCCGCGCTTCCTTTTATACCAGATGACAAATGCTCAAATAATTCCTAATCTACACACAAATCTAATTTGTCATTGGCATAAGCTAAGTTACCGGGAAGTTAGAGGGCCGCCAGCTTTTATACAGTGGAGATGGGCGTGGGTTAAAATAAGATCTTAATTAGGGGCGCCACTTGATTGTTTAACCTCTACTCCCGGATATTCTAATAAGATGTTACTAATCTGCTTCCTTGCCCAGATCCAACACAACCAAGAACTCTTGGATCACACTGGCAACTATAGCCAACCACAATCGAGCACAGGAAGCTACAAGGGAGATGTAATTACGATAACACCAACTAAAATTCGGAACGGTATGGTCTCATAGACCCACAAATAACGATAACGGTAATGATCTAATCTCTCAACAGTCCTGAAAAGAAAACACAACCACACAAAACCAAAACATCTAAAATATGATAAAATACGGGCTTTTATTAACCTTCTTTGGCATACAAGACTTTATGAAAAGTTGTTTTAAAATTCTGATCTAAATTAATAAATAAAAATAAATATAAATAAGTCTCTATAATATCACAGAAATGGCTTACTACCAAATACTCAAGATCTTTACTGAATATTTATGAAGGTACTACAAATCTAGTTGTTCTACGGCAAATTCCACTTTTCGTGCACGCAAAGCTCACAAATTATTTTCCCCAAATATTACTTAATTACATGATAATTACGGTAATTAAAGATCAAGTCCCAAAGAATCATCAATAAGCTGGTCTAATGCTAACAGTAAATGATAACTAATGGTACTCTCAAAAGTGAAGCAATTATATTAATAATGGTCTTATAAAAATCTGTACCATATTTAGTGACGTTAAAATAAAATACATTCGATTTGATTTTAATAAATTTAACACACATGAATATCAAAAATGTACCTTATCAAGAATGTCTCTTATCACTTTATACGTTATCACAAAACGGAAAATTCTTACTAGACATTCCTGGGCTTCTAGGCCATCTAATTATCATCAAATTCCAAACCAACCAACGCCTCTAGGAATACGGGACTGCAACCACAGGAATAATGCAACCACGGGAATAATGCAAGAACGGTACGGCAATGCGACCACGATAGGGAAGACCTTCTTACTGAGATCTTAATTCCATTCTCCATTTAATTCAACAGCCATATATCTTGTTCGGTACATAAAAATTCGCTAATCCACTCCAAATTTACGGTACGTGAATTTACCAAAGATATTGCCCATACAACAATGTCGGCCTACCACAAGGCTATTCGGCACACAAAAATCGCCCTACACAAAGACTTCGTCGGTACGATAAATCCAGCCGGTACTTGGAATTCCTCCTAGCCGGTACAAGGTATACTTCCTCCAGTACAAGGACCCTAAAAACAACAAGTAACGGGATGCTAAAGGTGTTACAGTTAAGAGAGAGAATGATTTCTTACCTCCAGAGAGGGAAACGAAATTCCACAACGGGATACGATAAATGTGGTCCTTAAATCCCCTAAACGGGTCTCTCCACAGCCTTCGGCACTAAATCCGTACATTACGACATAACCAGAAAGACTGCAGATTAAATTCTGAGAGCAACAAAACCCACAAGGGAGGATACTTAATATCCAAAACTTGCTCCTCAGACGGAACCACGTGTTAACTCCACAAAAATTACCAACGAACTCCCTCTCGAAACTTCCAGCACATTCATATCTCCGACTCGAAAACACAGGTGCTGCCACATCCTTCGCTCTCTCTCGCACCACATACGTCTCCAGCCATCTATCCTCTTCAACATGCGGACCCTTTCCGAACTACGGCCACGTCACGCAAGCGTGTAAGCCGGCCCGATATACCAGGGGTAATACAAATATAAATAATTTACGAAAGATCTAAATTCGATACATTATACGAGGGGTATCCAGAAGAATTAACCACAGTTGTCGCCAATAAATCTTTTTACAAAGCAGGGGAGGAACCACAATTACGTCCTAATTAGCTTAGATGTTTAGCTATCCAAATTATACCGTTACAATATGGTGAGTTTATAAGAGAAGGGTTAGTATATATTTGCTGTACTATGTTTATTATATAGAATTCAATATAAATATGAAAATTTTAGGATGCGTTAAATATGTATAAATATCCACACTCACAAAATTAACAAACATTTGTTTATCTAAAACTGGTTAAAGTCATTTCAGTTTTCAAGAAAGGGGATTGGGAGTTATTGAAAATTACTGATCAATTTCTGTAATTCCATTTTTTCCAAAATATTTGAAGTAGTGTTGTACAGCAAGTCTCGGCTTAATGTCCTAGTTAGGGACCTAACAATCGCGAAGTTAAGTGAAACAACATAAAATGATTCATTGGGAATTAATATAATGTAATACATATGTATCTGCATATTTCTGACTGCAAAAGGATTAAGGAAAAAAAAAGGTATTCGTTTAGTATGTATTATGTACATGCCTACAGTCTACATTGTATTGTGTACTCCTTTTTTACCTACTGTTTTAGACTTTTTTTAGAAACCGAATTAGTTTCAACGTTAAACAATACATTTGCTTAGAATAAACTACGTCGCTATAATGAAACAACGTTAAATGCGACGACGTTATACGAGAACTTACTGTATAACCAAATCAGTTCATATCTAGAGGATAACAATTTACTCTAACTCACAATTTGATTTTAGGAAAAATCGATCTACATCGCTAGCAGTAAATAGGCTGGCGGATGGTGTTTGTATAGGCTTTGAGAACGGTGAGCATATCTATACACAGTTTCTGGGCGTATCTAAAGCATTCGAATGTGTATCTCATGATTGACAAGCTTTACTTCTTTGGATTCAATACCAGCAGTCTCACTTTTATACCCTGTGAGACTGATCACAGTCGGTGTCAGCTAATGGTGAAAAATCACCCATATTAGATATAAAATTGATAGTCCTTCTTTGCTTGAGTTAGTCTCTCTAAGGATTCCGACAGCACGAGAGCAAGGGAGGTTTTCGTGGTTCCCTTCCAGCGAACCAATTATGGCTTTTTCAGAGAGTAGCGAGAGCTGCAAATGAGTATTCGGAGCTCTTGGATATGTTTAATGATTCTGACCGTTCAATTATAGAGGCATTTAGAGGTGTTATTGATTGAATTGTCATACTGGTTATGTTTTACTTTTTTGTAATGTTCTTATATTGAGATAGGTTATTTAAGACTGATGTAGTTTTAGATGTTCTTATTATTATTGTAAATGGTTGATCCGTTGAATAAATAAATAAAAATACGGTGTACCCTAGGGTTCAGTCCTTGCGCCTATTTTATTTTTGATATACATCACTTGGGTGACGCTCGGGAGCAGGAGTCAATGAGATATCGCCTTTAGTCAAGCACTGGCGGGTGTCTGGTCTAGATGAATCCGTAGGAGAGCTGAGATTTCTGGGACGTGGATTACACCTGAAGGTTGAGGGCTCCACTGTGAGCTTTGAAACAGCAAATGACCTCGCTTGGATGCTCTGAACCGCTTCGAGTCAACCACTGACAGATGTCGGGTCCAGACAAACTCAGAAAGACGCCATCTCACTCTGAGCTTCAAAACGGGCAAGCGACTTCACTCAGATAGCAGTACAGCTGTCAAACCATCTTTCACCCTCAAAAATATCATCTGGATTTGTTGGGTGAAGTTTAAGCAAACACTGGCGGTTATTGGGTCCAGACGAACTCTGAGAGAAGCTATCTCTCCGTGAGGTGTGAAACGGGAAAACAATCTCGCTTGTACGCTGCTCGAGGGGGACTCCACGATACTGCCTAGAGTTAAACACTGATGAATTTAGGATACAGACAAACACGGAAAGAGGCTTTCTGTGTGAGCTATGAAACGGACTTTGCTCAGCTGCCTGTACACCTCAACACTGGGCAAAACATCCCCTAAAAATCTCCTAAAAAACGATCTCGCTTGGACGCTGCTCGATGGGGGACTCCACGATACTGCCTAGAGTCAAACACTGATGGATTTAGGATACAGATGAACACGGAAAGAGGCTACCTGTGTGAGCTACGAAACAGACTTCGTTCAGATGGCTGTACATCTCAACACCGGGCAAAAGATCCCCTAAAAATCCCCCAGAAAACCCTATCAAGCCAATTTTTACCATCAAAGATATCGACTCCTGGATTTGATGTGTGAAATCTAAGCAGTTAGATGTGAGTCATAATAGACCTAAGGTCCCGCTGGAGTGCCTGGAATAGCCACTCCCATTGAATCTAATCGAATCTATGGAGGCTAATGTCTACGAAGAGTGGTTTGTATAAATGCTGGATTTTATTCCAGCAGGCCCCATAATTGTCCTGGATTACGCACCTTATCATTCAAGACTGAAGCAAAAACTACCCACTAGTGGCGCAACTGTGACATTTAGGACTTCAAAAACATAGAAATTCCACTGAAATCGGAATTGTTAGAGAGATAATTTCATAAGAATAAATATAATCGATATATTCCAAAAAGATAGAAATCCCACTGCAGTCGGAATTGTTAGAGGTAGATAAAATTCATAAGAATAAATATAATCAATATTTATTAATGAAATGGCTACTTCCCGAAGTGTTGCAATTTTGAGATTTCTGCGGCATCACAGTAAGTTTAACCCAATCGAGTTAATATAGGCTCAGGTCAAAGATGAGCTAGCAATGAATAATACATCTTATAGAACCAGGAAACCCGTTGAAATGTGTAAATAATGTAATTAAAAACGAGAAGACAATGTGGAACTTGGATAGCATTTCTGATAAATAATTAGAACCAACAATCATAGAGGTCAACTCGGAGAGTTTACCAGAATCTGCTTTAGAATATAACATTCATTCTGGAAATCAATGTTTTCTATTATTATTTTTTTTTTTGGGGAATTTATTTTATGAGTTTTTTGTCCAATGCTAGGTGAGCTCTACTATCACTATTTTCTGGAATTCATGGATGATTATTTAATAAAAAGAAATACATGTATATTAAAGAAAGACTTTGTCACACTATTGTATACCTTTTGTGGTAAAAAAAAAAACAAACTATATTGCATTGCATTTTTATCATACTCATCTCGAAGAAAATATAACGAGCAAGAGGTATTTAATTGTTCATAAAGTATATTGCTCACTGTATGTTCTATTTGGGGATATTCTGTTAATCTGCATACTGTTTTTTTACGTAACTTGTAGCATTTGTATGATACTAATAATCAATAATTTCTACAGGATATTTATGAAGAGTATTATGTATCAGATGTGTAATTGTTTATAGAGTTTGGGATGTTATATACTTATCACAAAATAATCATACATCACTTTGTTAAATGTTTTGTATTAGCTGTGCAAAGTTGAGTAATACTACAAAAGATTACATATATTTACCCGACAAGTCCTGAACTGTACAAATCTTACATGACGACTTAAGCATTTTTTAGTTTGGATAAACTCAGTTTTAGCTTGATTCATAAATTATGTATGGTGCAGATATATTTATTACAAATATACTTTTAAAATGAAATAGTTAAACTTATTTTACTTACAAGTTCAGATGATTTGGGTTAATTCTTGTTTTTTTCCATTTCTTGTTTGAAAACGTAGGAAAAATAAAATACAATTATTCAACAGTTTCTTAAAATCTTGGTTTTTGTCCATTCTTCAGTATTATCAAATTTTATTACACTGCTGAAATTTGGACCTACTAAAACTACTCATTGGATAACAGCAAAAGCTTTTATTATTAGTTGCGTATGTGTTTCATTTCTTTAACTTCGAATCTCGAAGTAACGTAGTAGTAGTAGTAGTAGGAGTGGTGGGGAGGCCAACGCCAAGCAAGTAGGCCACCATGGGCCCTTTTTGCCAACTCCAGCAACCATGCTCTACTCCTCCTCGGTTCCGTCGCTAAACCGCCTCGACCTCGAGATGAAGGCCGTGAGGGTCTTCAGTTGGATGGTACTTACCTGATTCCACTGCAGAGTCCTCGATCCGAACAATTCTGCTCGAAGACTCCCAAAAGCCTCGCATTCGCACAGGTAGTGGTAGGACGTTTCCCCATCCACGCCGCATTTCTGGCAAATAGGCCCTCTCTACGCCTATCAATGTGAGGTGTCTTCTAAGGGCGCAGTGGCCTGTGAGCACCCCAAGGATGCGGCGAAGCGTAGGCCGATTCCTTCCGAGTAGATAGACAGCTTTATCTCTGTCCGACCCCTCCAGGAACTCCCTCGCCTGCCTGCAGCCACCAGCCGACCCCCAGTGCCTCTTCATTGCTTCCTCAGTCCACCTGTCTAAGGCGACAGAGACCGTCTTCCTACTTACCTTACTTATACCTATCGCCGGCTCCGGGCCACAGAACGGCCGCCGGGAACCAAGCTTTGCGAGATTATTCGCGACCTCATTCTCCGCCACGACACAGTGTCCCGGAACCCACACTAGTTGTACCTACTTTGTCCTGGCTAGTCCTTTAAGGGCGTCAGCGCACTCCTGAACCAGTGTAGACCTGATTCTGGCCGCACAGACTGCCCGGAGGACTGCCTGGCACACATTTCTCGGGACTCCTCTTCACATCCTGTCTATTGGCCACAGACAGGATAGGGTACACCTCTGTTTTGAAAGCCGTGGTATATGCGCCAAGAGCATAGCTCTCTCGCACCCCCAGGCCCTCGATGTATATTCCTGCCCTGGAGGATTATTGGTCCTCCAGATGAGATCCGTCGGTGAAACAGACCAGGCCTGCGGGCTGGAATTCAACCTCATTTTCTCTCCACTGATCCCTACTGGGCATCCTGAGGGTGTATGGCCTAGTCAACCTAATGTCATCCTCGGTATCTCGCACCTTTATGGCCGAAATCGGAATTTCCTTTTCCTCCTTGGCGACTCTTGCATGCCCTATTACTGCTCCCTCTCCGCACCAGTTTCCTGCGTCTCGCATTCTGAGATGCGACGCCATCGCCTCCCTCCTGACACAGATGGGAAGCGGTGGCAGCATCAACAGGACCTCTAGCGCAGCTGAGGGTGTCGTCCTCATAGCGCCTGTGATACCCAGAATTGCCAGCCTTTGAAGTTTGGCCAGCTTCCTGCTGGTAGTTTGGTTCACACCGCACCACCAGACCAACACACCATAGAGGATTCTCGGCCTGATGTTCACAGTGTAGAGTTTTTAATTTTTATTCGTTTTTCTTGGTTTTATTAATTTTGTTGGTTTGGTTTGTTCTATTATTTCCACATCGTCAATATGTGTTGAAGTATGGCATCGGCGATAACAATTTCAAGTTTTTTTTTCACTTAAACGCGGTAGAAAGTGTCAAGACATACATAATTTTTTTTCTCTGTTGGTCTGTATGTTTGTCTGTTAGTAGCCACGAGAACTTAGAACAAATTGAGATATCGTCTTCAAATTTGGTATGCAGTTAGCACCATACAAACGAACTGTTCGGATTGTTTTTGGCTAAAATCGCTCCAGTGGGTAGGGTATGAGTAGATAGTGCCCCACCTGGGCTCACCCCCTCCACTTTTTACTGCGCATGCGCGAGTCATCATGCGCATGCGCTGACCTGCGCAGACCTGTGACAGTTGACAGCTGACCTGTCAGATTTGACAGGTGTCAAATGTCACTGACCTGACAGCTGTCAGCTGTCAGCTAACCTGACAGCTGTCAACGTCAGCTGTCACCTGACCTGACATGTGTCAACGTCAAATGTCACCTGACCTGTCAGATGACGTCACAAGCATTCCAAGATGGCTGACCTGTCATAGACAGTCGCAAGCCGGGTTCTCTCTATGGAACTAACCTGAGATGACGTCACAAGCATTCCAAGATGTCTGACCTGTGTGTCCATAGATATCTACAAGTCAGGTTAGCTCTCCATGTGTGTTTGTCTGATTGTTTATTAAGGTTATGTCATGTGTGTTGATTACCATGCATCTGTTTGTTTATTAAGGTTATGTATTTTGTTTATTAAGGTTAGGTGTTCGTATACAGACTGATTACCAAGCCATTTTGATTGTTTATTAAGGTTATGTTTGTATTTGTTGATTAAGGTTATGTTCGTACACACACACACACACACACACAGCTGTCTGTATTTGTTTATTAAGGTTATGTTCACACACGTGTTGATTACCAGTCATATGATTGTTTGTTAAGGTTATGTTTGTATTTGTTATTTGAATGCAAACAGACATGATAATACAAGAGTGTACTTACATACAACAAGAGACGTCAGCCTTCTTTCACAGCTTAATACACACACTACTGAACAGGTGTCTTCTGTGTTGAGGATACAGACAGACAGACAACTGATTGCCATTGTTGAAGCTTATACATGCTGTTTAACAAACACGTCATGACAGTTCAAAGTCTTTGCTTAAACTGACAGATGCATGTGTATTTGAAAGAAAAGCATTCGCCTGAACTTAGATTTGAACCCACGAACCTCGAATCAGCCGTTGTTTGCTTTACATATATACACTGTCCCTAAACCAATAGCTCCACAGACACACACGTTAAAAGTTTGTTCGCTGTTGTATATATAAAACAAAGCCAGTTGTTGTTGACATATGAGGTTAGGTGTTTGTATACATGTTGATTATCAATCATCTGATTGTTTAGTAAGGTTATGTTTGTATTTGTTATTTGAATGCAAACACACATAATAATAAGAGTGTACTTACATACAGCAAGAGACGTCATCCTTGTTTCACGACTTAACACATACTGAACAAGTGTCTCTGTCTCTTGAAGGATAAACAACGTTTTACAGTTGTTAACCTTGATCCTGTTTGAGCTTGTCTGTGTATCTGTTTAATATACACAAGAGAGAGGCCCTCTTAAAGGTAAACAACCTGTCAGTTGATGACCTTGTGTTATATCTGTTCAATAACCCCACATTATTCGTGTTTGAGCTTGTCTAGAATACAGTCATTAGAAGTATGACATCATCCATGTAAACACAAATACAGTTTAAAACGGTTACTGTGGGTAATATGTATAAATAGGTTACACACAGACACTCTTAAACATATTCACAAGTCAGTTGTTGTTGAGAAAAGACTTACTGCAGTTTGTTCTAACCCAAATCTGTTTTAAAATGGCTACATTAAGTGATGTGTGTTACCAACAAATTAAAGACAACTTCTGGTATGGTCTATTTGGAGACTTTCAACTTATTATCGATAAGAACACTGGCTATTTTAATGCAACTAAACTGTGTAAAATTGGTGAGAAAAGATTCAGACATTGGTTGGAAAATAAGAAAACCAAAGAGTTGATTGCCTATTACAACAGTCGGCTAAAGGAAGAGTTAGGGTTTCAGCACAACGACATGACAAGTGTTTCAACTGAGGGAGCCCACTTAGAGTTATCGCCTGGGAGCCGGACTACTACCCCTCTTAAAACGGAAGCAACAACTCAAGTAATACCAACAACAGCTACATATCTGGTGAACTTTGGTGGGAGACAGGCTGAAAACAACTTGATATCTGGTACATATGTGTGTAAAGATTTAATATTAAATTTGGCTTGTTGGATATCCATTCGGTTCTATGACAAATGCACCCAAATTATTTCTGATTTTTTCCTAAACGTATTTGATCAGAAATACAGGGACAGCCTAGATGCGATTGAAGTAAAATTAATGGAGATAAATGATGAGGTGCAGCGTATGCGAGAAACAAATGCTAAAGTCACAGAATATCTTGAAGATATATCCCCAAAGCCAAGTAACCGGGGAAAAATAAGTGTGTTTGGTTTACTTGCAAGAAACGAGAAAGACGCCCCCTATCCATATCATGCCGTAAGAACACAAAAGAAAAGTTTCCCCAGGGCTGTGAGGAACTTTAAAAATAAACACCCCGACGCCCAAGTGATCCTAAACAAGCTGTACGATCCAAATTCAGTAAATCTCTTTAACAGAATCAAGACTGAAGTGAAATACCTTACAGCACATAGAAACAACCTACGTATAGCAGATGTACCACAAGATAAGTTTGTTCAGGATATTATTGCTTTAAGACATACTTTTTAATTGTATTACAAAATAAAAACACAGTAATTTTAACAAAGACTTTCATTTGATTCTAAGTACAAGTATGTAAACTCTTTGTTGGAATACATTTATAGAATTATTAACATTAGATGGTTCAGTGTTGCGTTGGTGCTGTTGTTGTTGTTGTCGTTGGTGCCTCTTCATGGCTGTGGGTTTACTAGGTGATAACACTAGCTTCTTTTAGTTCTTCCAAGATTGACTGAATTTCGTTGTTATGAGCAGTATTACCTGCAACTTGGGAAGCCACTAAAAGTCTAAGTCTGTCAACCAACTCGTTTATGTCATTCCAATACACATAGGCTATTTGTTTGTTATTTTGTATCATATAGTTGTTGGTGCTGATGTTGTTTGGGCTCATGCCGTTGCTATCGCTGCTCTTATCACTCTGAGTTTTAAGTTCAGTCTTTTGTTTTTTGTTACGATGTCTGTCGGTGCTGTCGTCATCGTCTTCCTCGTAGGTGTAACCAAAACCTTGAGGTGTTGAGGATCTACGACCTCGTGGATTTATCACTGGTTTTATTAGAGTCAGATACTTTTCAGAGGAACAACCCTTGGTTCGTGCGTTAGGATCATAGTTCATTTTATAAACACTAGTTGCTTCTAGAATATCTCTATAGTGTTGAAGATCGTCATAAGTATACCCCCGGGGTCTTTTCATAAATAACAATTCTAGCAAACCTTGTGTTTGCGGGTATCTCCTTTGGCCCAGTTGAATCTCAGCATCAGTAAAGTCTAAGTGTTTGTTACCAAGACTCCAGCTACCGGTATCTTTAGCGTAGCGGGCACCATACGTTTGATCAATGGTACCGAGCCTTGGTGGTTCAGTAAAATACTTGTCTACATAATATCGAACTCGGTCAGGATATTGCTCCAAAAATTCTTGATATGCAGGGTTGGTTGTGACAGTTTGTAGGTCGGCCTCAAGCTCTTCAAATGTTGGGATATCCTCATCGGAACTTGCCGCCTCAGCCTCTTCCCTTGGTTCAGCTTCAAAAACTTCATGGTCTTTAAGGAACTGTACTTGGGGTTTCGTTTCTGGTATATCGACTTCGTCTTTGATTTGTTCAGCCTTTAGTGGTTGCGGTGGCTGCTGCTGCTGCAGTGCTGCTGTGTTTTTAGATATTTCACTTAGGGGGTCAACAAGTGGTTTATATAAACGTTGCAGAGCATCATCATTCTCAGCTCTGTTAAGTTTAAGCATTAAATGTTTTTTTCGAATATTGTCAGCAAGTTGTAAAATCCTTTTCTTAACTTTTTGCTCTTCCTTACCCAACACTTCCATTGTGCTACAACTGTTTGGTGTTACCAGACGGTCTAATCATTTGGTTGAGCGATACAGGTTGTGTGGTGGTTTAACATATACTGACTCCGTCACGGTACATGCCTTCTTATTTATCACGATGTCCGGCTGTCTTGTTAGACAGCTGTGTTAGACAGCTGTCTGTTAGACAGCTGTGTGTTAGACAGCTGTGTGTTAGACAGCTGTCTGTTAGACAGCTGTCTGTTAGACAGCTGTGTGTTAGACAGCTGTGTGTTAGACAGCTGTGTGTTAGACAGCTGTCTGTTAGACAGCTGTCTGTTAGACAGCTGTGTGTTAGACAGCTGTCTGTTAGACAGCTGTCTGTTAGACAGCTGTGTGTTAGACAGCTGTGTGTTAGACAGCTGTGTGTTAGACAGCTGTCTGTTAGACAGCTGTCTGTTAGACAGCTGTGTGTTAGACAGCTGTCTGTTAGACAGCTGTCTGTTAGACAGCTGTGTGTTAGACAGCTGTGTGTTAGACAGCTGTCTGTTAGACAGCTGTGTTAGACACCTGTGTTAGACACCTGTATGACAGCTGTGTTAGACAGCTGTCTGTCCTGTCTACCATTGTTAGAATAATATATATCTATCGAATCCTTTTCTATATCGACCTTTGTGTACATCGTTTTCCTTCACAATCACCAACACACCATACTTATTATCTTTCCAGCATTGGTGGCAGATAGTTTTAAATTGTTTAAAGTCCATATCGGTGGTTACATGATCGTCGTACACATGTTTTAAATTGGTTTCATCTTGCTTGAATAACACAATAACATTGGTGTTGTCACGTACCAGATGCTTGGGTATTCGTGTATATGTTTGACAGAGATAGAATGAATCAATATTCTTATGTCTGCCCATACTGAAGTATGCTCTTATTTTATCTTGTTTGTCACAAGCTACATCATCAAATATAAACACAGAGTTGTCCTTGGCATCTGCCGGATCTAATATTTCATCGTTTTCTCTATAAGGATAGTAACCAACACCTTTTGTTGCATTCATCACCTCCTTTAACATCTTGTATTTCGGTTGATACAGAGACTTTGAATACACATACACGTTATCAAATTTTAAACCGTTTGCTTCAAACAATAAACTCAGCATGACATTAGTTTTACCACAACCACTCGGACCACATATGATACAGCGAACGGTGTTTGGAAAGAGAGGACCATGCCTCAGTTGTTGTTGAGCTGTGTCCGTAACAACATCGTCTATATTTGTAATGGGTAAGGCAGAAGCGTGTTTGCTGGTACGCATCTTAACTTAAACTAAACTATATTTTATTGGGTGTGTATATATAAATGAATGCAAGTGAGACACCCAGTCAGTATGCATGTTGGTGTCACAGAGTGAGGGTTGTTATTAACAAAGACAGATACAGGTTTTGCTGAAACGTTGCTAGCGTTACAAACACCATGAAAGTTAACAGAAAACTTGATGAGGGGTTTTATGTAATCAACTCGAAGCCAAAGAAGAAGGTCCCCTTTAAAAACATACTAAGTCTGATTGAGGAAGTTATAAAAGATAGAAACCTTATTCCAACAGCGAACGCAGTGTTTGATATAGCTCATACAATCGTTAGAAACATTGGTGGACGTAAGAATGTGCAGAAACCTCGAGTTATTCCAATACCTAAAAGCGGTGGCTTCCTTCCGTTGTTGCCTCTTATATTTGGTGGGCTGTCAGCACTAGGAGCTCTGGGTGGCGGTGCTGCAGGTATTGCCAAAGCCGTGAACGATGCCAAGTCTGCGAAACAGAAACTAGAGGAGGAAGAACGGCACAACAAAACAATGGAAGCCATCGCGATGGGTAGGAGAGGGAGTGGCTTGAAATTTAAGCCAAAATGCAAGAGACTGGGCAAAGGCATGTATCTCAAGAAACAGCGCTACGGTTATGGGTTGTATCTGCAAAAACCGTTGCAATAAAAGACTCAAACAGTAGCCTGTGTGTATCAGTCATGGCGCACACCTTTGTGTTGAAAGACCGCAGCTCCCATCTGTCGTCAGACTACCATCCACCAATTGTTTTGGATGGTAATTATGCTGTTGCCTTGATAGGCTTTCACACCTACAACAACATACCCAACATCTATGAAGGTAAAAACAAATTTCATGTAAAAGAAGGAACCGGTTGGCGAACCATCACGATACCCACCGGTGCTTATGAAATAACACACTTGGAAGAGTTACTTCAAAATGAACTTGTTGGTGCTACAGCAACACACGAACAAAAGCAACAGGCTCTGATTCTGAGACCTAATCCGAACACCATCAAATGCAGACTAAAGTGTTATACAAATGTCAGTTTTGAATTTGATGGTTCGATTGGGCGAATGTTGGGCTTTTCAAAACAAGTTCTTCAGCCGGACATCTTTTATGAATCTGATTTACCTGTTGATATAGTGGATGTTAGACAGATTCGCATCGAAACCAATATCGTGTCTGGTTCCTATTATAACGGACAACCCTCACATACGCTGTATGAGTTTGCTCCGATGGTTGATCCTGGCTACGCAATCGACATAGAACCTAAAAATTTAATTTACTTGCCGGTGAACAAGCAAGAGATTTCCAATATAAGCATCGACATCGTCGACCAAGATTCAGTTCCTGTCAACTTTCAAGGTGAAGAGGTGTCTGTTCGCTTGAAACTTATAAAAGTTGCTTAGTATGTTGGTCTTTAAGGATATAAAAGCAAGTGCATCTACCACATCAAATTCAGTTGAGTCAGACACGTCAAAGGGTACGCTTCGTCCCGATAATATTGAGTTCCTGCAAAGCCTGGGTTATCATGTCGTCAAAACTAGAAATATTCAAAGAACCCGTGTTTGATGATGGCATCGATCGAGAAGAGCTGCGCTCTTACTATTCACCAACTAAATCGTTTGGTAACAGCGATGAAATTGAAATAGCCATCAACCAACAAGATGCGTTCGTATGTCTGGCCGAGTCAGCTCTAATAATCGAAGGTGCTCTGGAACCTGTAGCAATCCAAAATGCCACTGGTGCTTGTTATCTGTCAAATAATGGAGGAGCAGCTCTGTTTGAATCAATGACCTATGAGTTAAATAACAAGGAAGTGGAACGAGTGCGAGACCCATACACCACAACCATCATCAAAAGTCTGCTATCGTTCAGTAAGAATGAAGCCCAATCTCTTAGCAACGCCGGTCTGAATGTGTCGTCGGAGCACATCACCTTAAATGATAACAAGTTTCACATGCTCATACCTGTCTGGTTCCTCTTCAGTTTCTTTCATCATTTCAAAGGAGTTCTCTGTGGCAAACATACTTTCCGCTTTACAAGAAGTCGAAACGATTCCAATGGCTATTACAGCACAGGTACGGCACGAGCAAAAATTACCGTAACCAATATGTTTTTAAAGGTAAAACATGTATTTCCCAATGATAAAATGAAATTGGAACTGATGGATAAAATAGCCAAAGACACCTCTATATTTCTCGCCTACCGCAAATGGGACATATACGAGTTACCAGCACTCAGAGATATCAACAGAGATGTGTGGGCTGTTAAAACTGCAACCAACTTGGAAAGACCTCGATATGTGATTATAGCATTTCAAACAGATCGTAAGGATAACGTGAAGAAGAGGTCAGACTATTTCGATAACATTGGTATGATGGACCTTCGAGTGTTTCTAAATTCAGAATGCTACCCTTATGAATCTATGAATATGGATTTTGAGAAATCGAAATATGCAGAAGCCTATAACATGTATACAGATTTTCAAAAAAGCTTCTGTTATAAAAACATGTCGGAGCCTATCTTGAATTATGACGAGTTTAAAGACAGAGCTCTATTTGTGATTGACTGTCAGCACCAGAACGAGTCAATCAAGTCTTCAACGGTGGACATTAAGGTGGAGTTTATGAGTCACGCCAACTTCCCAAAGAATACTCGTGTTTATTGTCTGGTTATTCATGACAGTGTAATGGAATATAAACCTCTAACGGGCATCGTTAGAGCCATTATGTAATAATTGTATGTCATTTATGTATCAATATGTACAACTTAATTAATCCTAATAAATTTTTATTGTATGTAAAACAGTTGTTTTATTTTTATTTTGTTGCATTTTTATTAACCCCTTTCTGTCTGTCAGTCTAAGCAAAGACTTCGAGCTGTCATGACGTGTGTGTTAAACAGCTGTACAAGCTCAAACAAGATTATCTAAGATACTTGTTGGGCAATCAATTGTCTGTCTTTTATTACACAGCTCTGTCAGTCTAAGTAAAGACTTCGAGCTGTCATGACGTGTGTGTGTGTGTGTGTTAACAATCAACAACAGCGTCTATATGTTTTGTTTGGTTCAAGTGGATGTCATTAAACAACTGTGTTATTTCTATAACGGGGCCCCATTCAAGACCTCAACATACGTTAGTGTGTGCTAAGTCGTGAAACAAGTATGACGTCTCTTGCTGTATGTAAGTATACTATTATATTATTTATGTTTACATACAAACAATACTTATCAAACAATCCTCGTATATCAAAGTTTAATTTAGTTGTTTTAAATCGAGTTTTGTTACTTGTGTGTTTTTGATCACTCCCTATATAAATTTAGATTCATTCATTCAAAATACAAACACACTAACATAAACAAACACGCCGGCAATAAAACCAAGTCCCCGAGTTTTATTAGGCTATTAAAATAAACTCATTAACATATCTAGATGTAAATACGTTTTTCTTATTGATATAGTTTACTTCAAAAGTTTTTTGTTATTAAATGATATTAGATAGGTAAATTGGTACGTGTTTTAAATTTCTTTTTACTATAAATAAACAATTGTTTTTTAAATTACAGTTCCTATTATTCAATTGGAATGTAATAGAGATACCAACCCCTACCCACACACACATCAGCCTCATAAACTCGTTTTAAATTAGCATATGCAACAGGTTTTTGTTTTATATATACAACTGCGAACAAACTTTTAACGTGTGTGTCTGTGGAATAGTTGGTTTAGCGACAGGTATCTCTCTGAGTAAGTTGTGTGGTTGGGGGTTCAAATCTAATTTCTGGCGAATGCTTTTCTTTCAAAAATCATATTTCAAATTAAATTCAAAATTTCAAATTACCCGCTCAATATATCTTCCTCATATATGTATGTGTGTGACTAAACCGAATGACTGTGTCCAACAGATGTCTCCCCTCGAGCTAGAGAATATTCTCTACACTCTACAACTTTACAAATAGAATGTTCTCTAGCTTGAGGAGTAAGATCTCTGGACACAACAGACAAATTTTCAAACAAATTCAAATTTCCCGCCAAAAACGAAATACCCTAACAAACTTCAATACACCTTAACAACAACAACACAATAAACAAACCAAACAGCTGTGTTTACGAACACCTAACCTTAATAAACAAAATACATAACCTTAATAAACAAACAGATGCATGGTAATCAACACACATGACATAACCTTAATAAACAAATACAAACATAACCTTAATAAACAAACAGATGACACGTGAGCGAACATAACCTTAATAAACAAATACATAACCTTAATAAACAATCAGACAAACACACATGGAGAGCTAACCTGACTTGTAGATATCTATGGACACACAGGTCAGACATCTTGGAATGCTTGTGACGTCATCTCAGGTTAGTTCCATAGAGAGAGAACCCCGGAGTTGCAGATGTCTCTTACAGGTCAGCCATCTTGGAATGCTTGTGACGTCATCTCAGGTTAGTTCCATAGAGAGAACCCGGCTTGCGACTGTCTATGACAGGTCAGCCATCTTGGAATGCTTGTGACGTCATCTGACAGGTCAGGTGACATTTGACGTTGACACATGTCAGGTCAGGTGACAGCTGACGTTGACAGCTGTCAGGTCAGTGACATTTGACACCTGTCAAATCTGACAGGTCAGCTGTCAACTGTCACAGGTCTGCGCAGGTCAGCGCATGCGCATGATGACTCGCGCATGCGCAGTAAAAAGTGGAGGGGGTGAGCCCAGGTGGGGCACTATCTACTGGTATGAATGGGGGGTAATTTGATTTCGATATTTTTTCGTAAAAAATCGAGTAATATAACGTTTTAGGGTTTGTTTATTACAAAATTTTCAATTTGATCGAACATCTGGTATTCTGTGCTGAATATCGGTGACAGAAATTTCATTTTTTTAAATTTAATAAAATGGCGTAAAAAGTATCAAAACATACAGAAAACTTTATTCTGGAACGAAATTTTTTTGTCTGTCGGCCTGTATGTCTGTCTGTTAGTAGCGAAGATAACTTTAGAATATACAGTATACAGTTAGCACCTGACAACGCACAGTTCGCATGTTTTTGGGTAAAATCCTACTTCAGGGTGTAGGGGATGAATGTGGGGTGATTTGGTGAAAATTGACTTTTTTCGTTAAATCTTGAGTAATATAATGTTTTAGGGTTAGTTTATTAAGAAACTTTCAATTTCATCAAACATCTGTATTCCGTGCTGAAATTGATTGTGTGGGGGTGGAATATCAGTGACAGAAATTTCGAATTTTGTTTCGCTAAATTGGCATAAAAAGTCTCATATAGAAAACTTAATTCTGGAACGAACTTTTTTTGTCTGCCGGTCGGTTGGCCTGTTGGCCTCTACGTCTCTGTGTTAGTAGGTACAATAACTTTTGAATGAATTGAGATATCATTTTCAAATTTGGTACACAGTTAGCACCCGACAAAGGAACACCTCGAATTGTTTTTGGGTAACATCTTTCAGGGGGAGTGACCGTCTAAATTCATTCTATGAGAATGTCTTTAAGGAGAGTAAATTATCGGAGCTATGTGGATGTTATGATTTAATTTGCAGCACTATTTTTTTATTGCCTTTAAGGTTATTAAGAAGATGGATCCAAAGATAACATTTATTACTTAAATATTGTTTCTAAGTATTTTATTTCAACACGCAATCCAATATCTACTTTCTGCTGAAGTTCTTTTGGTGGGAGTTGGTTAAGTTTTTGTTTATATAGATGTGGGGTAATAGGTGTACCATACTTAGTCATTCCTAATATTAATTTTTGTTTGGGAATTTTGTAAATAATTATGATAATTAATTTCTGAATTTTTAGTAGCAAGAAAGGTAAAAAATGTAAGTGACTACCTTCTACTATTCCTCAATACATTTTATGTAGCTGCAAGATTGATTAGTTAAACATAGGCTGCCCTATGGCATGTATTACTCCTCTTGAATGGACCTCCAACTCTGCGAGCTAAAGAATACTTTTATCTTCAAACAACAATGTATTTTTGCTTCCACCAGTCCAAGCATTTTTATACCATATTTTACAAATTTATTATTAGGCAAATAGTGATTTTAGTTTTGGTTCATTGTTAGGTATTCACTGGGAGGGAGCAGTTTTTTTTACAAAATAGCTCTTATAGCAGCTAATGTGTTTAATTTTAATCTTTTTTCTCTGTGGGGTATTATCAAATCAAAGGGAGGGCAATAGAGAAGAAAAATTAATTTTGTCACATACTAAATTGAAAGATGATACCAATTTATTTTCCACGCATATCGTCGTTGATACTGCAATAGGTCATATGTTAAATAATGTAAATGTGCAGGAGAGCGGAAAAACAATTAAATTAAACAATAACTTGCCAATTTTCTTAATGAGTAGACCACTCTTAAGTGAAGCTATGGTATGACAAGTAATTATTATGGGTTATTTAAATTTTTTGGTGTTTCAAATGACACACCACTTATTGGATACAATTTGGTAACATAAGAGGAACTGCATGCTTAAATAGGTAAATGATTAGATAATAATTCTTTACATAAAATAGCTGAAATGGAACTAAAGGTTCAAAAAAGTACACACTGTTCAACTCAAACTCTTTATTGTTTGAAAAAAAGTTAAAATTGATTGAAACAAACTAAAAAATGTATCCATAATCAAGCACCGAGAATGAGGAAGGTCAAAAAATTTACTTAAGTACCTATTTAAATTTCAAACAGTAATTTATTATAAGTATTTTAGGATTTAATAATGTGTCCACATTCCTCAGAAGTGCAATTGTGACTTAAGTTATTATAAAAGCATTGGTAGTCTGCCTTTAATTGCTGAAGATGAACAAATGTTGTCTCTTCAATTGGACATGGTGACACATAGAGGGGGCCGTGGTCTATTGGAGTATTTTTTGCCTTCCTAGATGGTCGTATGAGGTAATTCTGCCCAAGAATCGGAGAATTGTAGTTTGTATTTAATAGTTCCCTCTGGCAGATATTGGAGTGTGCAAACATATGTAATACATGGGTCCCCTTTAACATTTCCCAGTCGAGTGCTGAAGTAAATACCAGTATTATACGTCAAAAAGTCAGTCTATTTTAAAGATATTACATTATAAGGCGATGGCTTTTCTCTAGCTATCTTGATGATTAGAATATAATCAGCTGAGACGGAGACCTCTCTCTTCCTAGCTTTCTTTCGATTAAACTGTATGAAATCGACTTCCATTTGCGTGTGACCGACTTCAGAGTATTTCTGTTCTTGTTCCATGGTCAGTTCCAAAAGTCCGTTTGACATCTGTAGATTGCGATTTTGGTAGCAACATCCGTCACTCCAAACCATAATTACAGATGGATGATACTTGTCTACTTCAGTCCGGAGAAATCTTTTCATATTCGATACAAAGCTATCGCTTTTTAATCCCCCCATTTCCTTCATGCCACGAAAAACATAATACTTCTTTGTGGTAAAGGTTGTAGTATGTAAGATTATGGACTTTCAGTTTTTGTTTAAAGTATGTCACAGAGACTTGGGTATGATGGTATAGTAACATAGCATACAAGTCCTTTGCGTAAATGCATTTATTATTATCGGTTTCTCTGGTGCTTTCTTTATCGTTGTTTTTTTCGTTTCACGTCTGCTCTTTTCTTTCAATGTGAGTATCATAGGCAGCTTTTTACAGGTTGGCTTTCTTGCAGATAGTTCATTTATTGCACTGGTCCTTCCTTGGAGTGTAGATTTCCAAATTCATTGATAAAGCTTTGCCAAGAACATTGTGTTTTATTCTCACGCTGACAGTGGTTAGGGTGCACATGCCTGTAATTGTTCTAAGTAGGTTCCAAGTATAATTTTTGACGGGAAGCACTGCAATAATGGGAACTCTACCTTAGGCAGATCATTTAAAAAGTCAGCTACGTTTGTTGAGTGCTCAGACTGATCAGAAACATTTGGAATTTGTACATCATTTGGTCCAGAACTTTATTTCAGAACGCACAGTGCAGTAGTTTTCTCCCCAATACCAAGCGTTGCTAAAAAAAAAAAGAACAAGATTTACATACTTGCTTTTTTACTCTTTCGTTTTCATTTTTCACCGACAAGAAATATTCGTGGCCAAATTTCTTTAGTGACATTCACGGTACAGTGTCGCGGCTTCTGTGCTGTGGCTGAGAATGCAATACAACACCAGATACGTAAATAAGTTTAGCATCCCAAGTCGCCAGCCTCCAAAAATAGGGAAAAATACGTACAAATTTGTTTGAAATTTTTGTCACCGATACCATACTTCCACACATATTGATGATGTGGAAGTAAAATTATTAGCGGGTTTATTGTAAATACGACAATAATAATTTTGTAATGTATAATTTAATAAGAATCTTATTTAAAATTGCTAATTTACTACAAAAAACTGTAGCTTATAACATTACTCACCTTTGTATAGTTTTGTTGTAAACGTGAAAAAACTAGGTATATTTTTCGTATAGTATAGATCTGTAGATGCCTTTATAAATAGATAAATATTTAATGTTCTTTATTAAAAATTATATTTATATTAATTAATTAGTGGAACATTATTGGGTAGATGAAATTTTGTATCCTGTGATCTCTGTAAAATTCATACTATGGTTATTTTGTGTGCTAAGGATGTTTATTCAGGTATGCTATTTAGTTGCTTTGATATAAGAATCATTAAAAGGGTTTATAACAAGTGTTTAAAGCTTAATTTTCAAAGTAGGCACGCCTAAGAATTAAATCAAGGAGTTGATACTTTGCAAGTTGTTGGTTTATTAACTTACAGCATGTACGTGACCAAAATTAATTTTTTCTATATTTATTTATTAAGATAATACCAAGACTCAATACAACCTATACCCTGAAATGAAATGTACAACATTTGAAAACTAAAATGATAATTACAAACACAACAAATGATAAATCCAATTGCCAAATGAGCAACCAATCTTCTCTTGAATATACTGATATTTGAAGCAGTGACGATAGATTCAGGCAAACTGTTCCACCTATCAAATGCACCATTTGTGAAGACAAAATTTAGTCTGTATGTGGTGTGAAAAGGTTCCTTTTTTAATTTGAGAATGCCCCCACAGTCTAGAGTAATTACTAAGAAGTGTTAAGGATTAATAAGGAGGTGGACATAAACCATGAGTCACCATAAGTAAATCAGGTCAATCGCCTCAGATGCAAAATTGTCAGTTTGAGGCATTTAAGGCGTTCTTCATATGTCTGGTGCAGAAGCTGCATGGGTGCTGCACATTGAGTTTTCTTTAATAATTTGCAGTCTCTGACCAGTACAGGTGACCATGCAGGGATTCCATATTCCAAATGTGGTCGAATGTATGTTGTATAGAGTTTTCTGGCAAGATCAGGAGTAGCTCTTTGGAAGGTCCTCCCCAGCTAATACATTATCCTGTTGGCTTTCTTGCCCGCTGACACAACTTGGGTTGACCAGGAGAAATCTGATGTCATAACTCCAAGGTCGGTTTGATACTCCACAAATCCAATCTGCTTGTTGTCGAGAAAATAAACTTGGTGAGCTTTGTTTTGGCTGAGGTGAAGAACCATGCACTTATAATAGTAGTGATATATTCCACACTGATCTCTAAGATACTACCATGTTTAGGTCCATTTGAAGGTTGTTACTAGTCAACAAAGGGCAGTCAAATATTTTGCAGTCATAAGGGAAGGTGAGGTAATGTAGTAAATCTGCTCTATAGACCAGGAATGGGAGAGTACATATCTCTGGGGCACACCACTACTTAAGAGCTGATCTGGAGGTTGTTACTAGTCAACAAAGGGCAGTCAAATATTTTGCAGTCATAAGGGAAGGTGAGGTAATGTAGTAAATCTGCTCTATAGACCAGGAATGGGAGAGTACATATCTCTGGGACACACCACTACTTAAGAGCTGATCTGGAGAATGATGGACCGACATACTGGGAAATTTCTGCCAGTAAGAAAGCTCTGGATCCATAACAACAGTTTTCCTCTTATACCAATGTCTTCTAGATTCAGTAACAGTAGATTATGTGGCCATTTATCAAATGCTTCGCTAAAATCAAGGTAAATGGCATATACAGAAGACTTCTGGTCGAGCAAGCAAGTACACTTATTAGCTGCTGAAATCAGTCTGGTCACCACAGATCTGTCAGAAAGAAAGCCATGCTGCATGTCTGATATTATGCCATTCTTGATGAGAAAGAGAAGATATTTTACCACGATACATTCTATCACTTTGCATGCAATGCATGTAAGGCTGATTGGTCTGTAATTATTTGATTCTCTGATAAAGTGGACACTCATGGTGCTTTTTGTAGGTGATGGGTGGTGATCTGTTGGAGAATTTTAAAGTATGTAAGTACTACGTACAAATAGTCTTTGTAAGCTGTTTATTTATGTTTAAATAAATACACCTACAGATATGCCTACAAATATACATGTAGAAAATCTACTATTTAGTGACGAACAAAATTTGAAGTACTGGATTAATGTGATTTTCCAAACTTTATATATGCTGGAATGCAGTGAAGTCATCTCTGGTAAAATATTTTAAACTACTAATCATTTTTACGGCCTTATCATATGACTATTTATTTTATCACTGTCTGGAGTAATCAGTAACATTTCATCTTCTGATTCATTTCAGTCAGCATTTCCGCCATGTGTTTCTATATTTTAGTATACAGTTATGAAATCTTCTAAATTTTGATTTTCTGTTGGTTGAAGCTCTCTTGATACCTCTCGACAAATTTGCTAGTGACTAAAGTGGTAAATCATTTTTTGAACAAATTTAGGTTCTTTGGTGCTAAAGGACCTCAAGTCAGCATGCTGGCGATATGTCTTGTCAATGTTCGTATTATCAAAATGGGGCTATGCAGAAATAACATGTTTTCGGCGATATTTCTGGCCATCGGCGATATTTCTGGCAAGTCGCTGTATGTTTTTTGTTACATGTAGTATTGTTTTTTTTTGTTACAATTTTTGTGCGAAAATGGTGAAAGAAATGATAAATTTGAACATCTACTGAAGATTGAAAAATATCCACGTTTGTATAATTTTAAAATAGCTGAATATATGCCGGAAGTTCTCACTATGGACAAGAACTGAAACTTGGCATTGATTTGTCTTAAATCTCCACAAATAAACTGTAGTGTCTGTTTTTTTAATATCTTGCTGTAGTCAACACTTCCTCTGTTTTCGGCAAGTACGCAAATAACTAACTACTCTTTCACAAACGAAAGAGAGGGCTTGTTACTGGTAATAGTAAACTAAATTGTGCCTTCACTTAAAAGGACCCTTTGTCTATTAAATATGTTGAATAAGACCGATAATGTTATCATATGCATGTCTTGTCATGTGAACTTGCTGTGTCGTATACGTTTTCTTTTGTTGTGTCTTTTGCACGTGATGTTAGGTGTCATGTAGCATCTTGATGATGGGCCTTGCGTTCATGACGTGTAGCCCCTTGAGGAGAAGGCCTTAATTGCTTTAGCTGCAATATATACTTTTTAATCCAATTTTAGTAAATAATCTTTTATAGGTGTGGGTGTTACTTTATTCCGTGATGCTTTTTATGAAATAAGCCTCCCAACACAATGGTTTTGAAAGTTGTGCTGCAGATTTTTGACAAAATATGTTTCAAAACTACATTTTGCTGATGAAGTTTTAACTTGTATATTATTCCTTGGTTCAGTGGCTGGTACACCAATGTTGGGTTAGATGGTAAAAAATATGTTTACATATTCTCGCTTGGATATAATTATCTAAAAATAAAGGAATTTTCCCCTTGCAAATGCTCATTATTAACCATTTATCCCCATTGTCTTAGTTTTCACTTCTCAAAGTCCAAGTTTTATCAGGTGGTGCAACGGAAGAAGAAGAAGCTTTTATCTGCATTGTAGACATGTTTTGTTTGACGACCAAGTAACAAAGAAAAGACTTTTTCTCTTGACATCTGACAACATTGATTTACATCGGCAGCTCTACTAAATACTGACTTAAAACTGATATTGTTCCTGTTATGCTATTTTTGTAGCTATCGATCAAATAATGTTAATAATAACAATGATAATAGAAGTGGAACAAAAACTAGAGCCGAACAGCATCTGTCCCAGAATTGGCGGTTGCATACAGCGTCTGTTCCTGATGTTAGAGGTGGCTGAGGTAAGTGGTTGTTGGAGGCCTTGCCCAGCTTATTCTGCAAACCCAAATTTGGAGCTATGGTACATATAAGAAGGATATATGGTCGTAATAATGTACCTGCAAATGAGCATGGCAATACACAGGGAGGGAGTGGAAAAACAACCCACAATGACTTCCCCCAATGATAGTGTTGCTGACACACAGCTGCCTCAGCCCACTATCTTAAAGGGTCAACCAAGGCAAAGAACCATGTGGAGTGATGAAATAATTGAATTCATTGTTTAATGCTATTTCCAAATGACGAAATTGGAAGCAAGTAGGGACCCATATAGTAAAGGACACCGGTTAGTTACAGAAGCATTTCACGCGGTGAAGTGTAAGAGCATTTAAAACATCATAGACCAGAAGAGATCCATATTTGCGAAGCGCGTGTCAATCCGGCTTATAAAGGAACTAAAGTGCGAAGTCGCCATATAATTAGACATTGAAGAGAGCAAGAAGATGTAGCGCCCATAGAAGAGAAAGCCATCACAGGAATGTCGACATTGACACCATTGCAGGATGAATTTGAAAAGATTCACATTCGAGTGAAACAAACCGACTGTCGGCTATGGGGCCTGTTAAATGCAGTTAAATTAATATAACTTGATTGCCGTACAATTCCTCTAGCTATAGCAACCATCTGTAACACCTGTCTATTTTTATACATTCAGTTTTTAAAAAACTTGTATTTGATTTACATTGGTTCCAGACTGGTATTTAATGTCTTCTTTATTTTTAGCTACTTCTGCAACTTATATTTTTCCCGTTGAACTTTTAAATAAATTTATTGTTTGTATTATCAAGTAATTGATTTGATTGTGATTCAAATATCTAAAAATAATCAATAACTTTTTTTGTTAGAGCATAAACTAATCGATTTATCTATCTACAACATTCTCCAACTCCATTTTTTCTCTTAAACTACAAATTTACTTATTTATTTTATTATGATTGTTGTTATGCATGTTTATCATTGTTATGATTAGTTGATTTTATTTTCATGTTTACTATACACTGCACAGTATTTTATTTTTTTCGCGAAATATTGTTAAGCAGCTAGTAAATGGGTTATGGATCATGTAAAAAATAATAAAAGTATCTGTCATAATTTTTATTTCGAAAAAAATCAGAAAAAGTCTGGATGCAGCAAGTGTGTTATGGAAGTGAATTTTCATAAAAATGTTTTTAATAGCAAATATGTTTTGAATTCAGGCAGGCATCAACTTGGTATAATCTATATTGTAGCAACAATGTACCATATTTTATTAAAATAACTTATTGTTTGAAAAAGTACAAACATTTTCCGAAAATAAACTTAAAACTGGTTCTCTAGCCAAGGAACCTTGGGTTAATAGCAAATTGAGTTATTGAAATTTGAAGCACTTAATGAAAATTCGCGACCAAAACAAACATGCATCATATTTCGATGAAAAATGCAATAATCTAGGGAATGTTCGAAAAAAATTGTGGGCCACTCTGTGATTATCAAAATAATTTTATAAGATGCAGCTCAAGACACCCTATAATTAACGTATACAATTTTTTCTCGTATCTTACATAATAATAATAGTAATAATTTTATTCATTCCTTAACTACCCAGATGGGTGTGGAACACGTCAATAGGTACACGAGACAAAATTCTGTTCAATAGACAACTATGTGAGAACATATATGATAATATACAGTAAAAATGCAGCAGTAAGAAATAGTCCATAAAATAAAAATTATAAATATTTATACTACGACACACATACACTTAAAATAATAATAACAATAGCTTTATCTTATTCCATATACAATATAATGTACTGCAGGCAAACATGGAACATATCAGAAAATAAAATAAAAGCCTGGACGCAGCAAGTGCGTTATGGTAGTGAATTTTCATAGAAGTGATCTGGCACAAAATATTTTTTAGAACTTTTTTTTCTCGGAACATAGAAATTTAAATTTTGGTGTGTAGTAAAAATATTTTTCGGATGAAAACTTAAAGTTTTCCCGGAAAACCTCGTCCGATTTTCCAGACTAACGAACCTATCCAAGCCATTTACAAAAGGAAGCCACTTGCATTTTATTTAATTTTTTTTTGCCTAAAATACTGTAACGTAGCAATAGATTTTTATTTATGGTTGTCATGAGTTCATAATAGTTTCAATTTTTTTTTTCCTGTTGATGCAGTAAAAGGCGAAACCGTTTGGAAAGAAATCAGTCATTCATGAAGCAAGAGAAAAAGTCACGACGTCTGTATTTAGCATCAAATAGTTTCACCAAGTTAGGTCAACAACAATCGACTAATATTAATTTTTTTGGATGCCATTTCATTTAATGTAGCCACAATGCACAAACATCTGCAAGCACTGACTCGACTGGTCAGTGTTCGGTTATATCTGGTTATTAGAACTTTGTCTGCTGATAGGAGATTTAAATAAAAAATGTGTGGAAATAATAGGGTCTCAGCCTCTTTATAAGGAATACAGTTTGTTATAGCAAGTTTATTTATAAGAAATGTATGTATATTGGAGCTGTTGGCAAAGAGACCTTTCACTGTAAAGGTTGTTATAATGTTCATAATTATTTTGTTCTTAATTTACTATTTTATTATTTCAGCTTGCAGATGGCACCATTAACTTTAATTAATGTTGTAAACCCTTTTAATTATTTTTTCCTATGAAGAACTAAAGCTGCTGTGAAGTTTAACTTATTTGTTATGAGATATTTATATTACTTTAAATATAAGCTTCCTTATTAGTTTATTTATTATATATTTTTAGTGAGCTATTAAAAGAACTTTATTAAACAAAGTTTATGTTATTTTCTTTTCACTTTCAGTGATCCTTGAATTATCAAGCGCTTATAATGCATGAGGATTTTGAAGTGTTACAATCAGATATCTGGAAAACCACTTGGAGTATTTTGCTAACTGGTGAGGTGATAAGTAGGGTGGAGGACACATTTTGAAATATTTTGTCATTTACCCCTCCTCATTTTGATGAACGTTCTAAATGTCAAATGGAATGGTGTTTTTTTAAATTTAATTATCTGTGAACAACTGCGTATGTACAAACAATATCATTGCATTTACTCTACTGGTTTCATACTGATAAATTTCCCAATAAATAAAATTGCGCCACATTTTTTAAGGCCACCTAAAAGCGGAGATGTACAATGATTTTTTGAGGAACAATTTACCTCAACTTCTGAACAACGTAGAAAATTAACAAGAGGTGTGGTTTGAGCAAGACGGACCCCCGCCACACTTTACGCGAAGTTAGGCACTTCAAATAATATAGAGATAGACGGTTGTGATGGCACGGTAAACTGGCCCACAAGGTCTCTTGATCTCACTCCTTTCGATTTTTTCTTTTGGTGATTTATAAACGAGAAAGTTGTGGCTATAACACCAACCATGGCAGAAAATATGAGAGACCGGATTAGAAAAGCATGTAACCCCCGAAATGTTAAATAATGTGCGCTACTCTTGCCCAAAGAAGAATTTTTAAATGTTTGAAAGTAAATGGATGACATTTTAGACACGTTTTAGAACACAACCGTCATTAACCTTAATTAATGCTAGTTCTTCCTCTAATTGTATTTATTTGAAAATTCATAACTATGCAACCACTACAGCAAATACAATGATTTTCTACTTACATAAGCAGTTCTACATGGAGAATCGAATTTTTGAAAAAAAACACACCATTCTATTTGACATTTATAACCGACACCGGCCCTTCAAAATGAGGAGGAGGGGTAAATGTCAAAAATATTTCAAAATGTGTCCCCCAGCATATTTATCAGCACCACATTTTTAGTAAAATACTACAAGTGGTTTTTCAGATATCCTATTGGAACACTTTAAAATCCTCACCCTGCATATATGGCGCAGGGTGTTAACAACTTCCTTTAATGTTAAGCGTCACAACAGGGTATGGTTCCCAGAAGGGGGAATTCAGTTTAACCTAAAATAACATAATAAAAAAACTCTTCTCTAATAAACAAAATTAATCAGTAGGTAGAGCAGGGGCAACTCCTCAATAAGTGCGCCCGTGCGCGCGCACTGGCGCCTGCCGTGGAAAAAATATTTTTGCTATGCTATATTTTAATAAATTTTTATTTAATTTTTTACCTCCTGCATTCAACAAACAAAATTAGTATATCGAGGATCGCAGAGAGTCGGCAGCCATTAATACAGAATCAGAATAAGTATAGTGTTAATCGTTGCAGACGTTATATACATCCATATCCATATAAAGCAGTCGGGCGGCGGTGTGTATTTTTCGGCGCTCTCAGGAAATGCGATACTTCAGTGCGAAATGATCGCCGAATCTTGATGATCTTCGTCGAAAACGACCGAATAAGCAATCTGTTGTGCACTATAAAATTACACACTTCCAGTTTGTAGTGGATTTTTGGCAGAGCGTGTACATACTACCTAGTAATTTTCGTCTTCACGTCGGATTGATTTTTAATTAGATCATTTCGTTGTTGTTTACAAGTTCTAACAAGACAATTATTATTATTATTATGATGGTTGCTACTTCGGGTTGCTTAATAAGTGGACAAAATAATTGTGATACTGTGATTAATTCAGTGGATATTTTAAATTTTAAGGAACTTTTTAACTACTATAACGTATAACTAACTAGAGGAAAACTTGGCAAGTAGTTAATAATTATTAAGTTAGTAAGTAGGTTTCTTTATAATATCGGGGAAAAAATAGGCGAGCTTTTCATTTTTAGTGAATTTTTATTTAAAAAAATTCACTAATAAAGCGGTATCAATGGAGAGACTGCAAAATTTTTTTCAAATGAGCGCGAACTAGGACCCCTAGAACCCATATCCGGGGTCAGTTTCAATTTTTATATGTTTATATATATATATATATATATATATATATATATATATATATATATATATATATATATATATATATATATATATATATATATATATATATATATATATATATATGTGTGTGTGTGTGTGTGTGTGTGTGTGTGTGTGTGTGTGTGTGTGTGTGTATGTATGTATCGATGAAACTCGGCAAGTGCCTTTCTTTTATTAATGGCTTGGATGAGTTCGTTAGTCAGGAAAATCGGATAACGTTTTGAGTTTTGTTTTAAAAAAAATTACAACGGTATTTTAATGAAATTTGGTGGATATGTTGCCTTGTAAAAGACCTTACTACACACTAAAATTCAACTTTATACATTTTTAGAAAATTGAGTTATTAAAATTTTGAGTTTTCTTTTGAAAAAAAATTTTTCTCCGAAAATTACAACGTTATTTTGATGAAATTTGGTGGATATGTTGCCCTGGGTAAGACCCTACGATACACCAAAATTCAACTTTCTAAGTTCGTAGAAACCTGAGTTATTCAAATTTGAAGCTAAAAATTTACTACCATAACGCACTTGCTGCGACCCGAACTTTTTTTCTTGCGCACCCCCAATGCATTAAGGCACGAGCCGCTACTGAGGTAGAGTTAAGATACTTTTCGAGAGGCTTGGTTATATAGTGTTTCCCTATTTCAGTCTGTATGCATAGGTGGTCCAAAATTAATGGTACACGGAACAGCAGTAGATTCTTGATACAAAATGTTACGATTTAGCCAAGCTTACCTCAGTCCAAAAGTCAAAATTAAAACAGATATATAGTGTGTTATAGTGAGAAATTAAATTTCGAGTTTCCTTGATATCTAAAAAAATATTTGTGGTATTGTCTTAAAATTGTTTGAGGTAATTCACAGTATCGATTGGAGCTGTTTATATGCTTTTTCTAATGTTGAAGCATTATCTGATTTTTACAGTAAACTTTATGCTGTCTTGGATATCTTTGTTCTCAAGAAGAAATAAGAGTCTCACGCTGTCTGCCTTGGTATGACACTCAGTTTATTACACAGTTGGGGATGAAGCAGAAGCCCCATCAGACATATAAGGGAACACTGCTTCAGACTCATTATGAAGCTTACTTCCTTTGCAGGTCGGACTTTAAGAGAATATGCCTGAATGCTTATAGACAGCACATAGAAAGGACAGAGCCATACATCAAGAATTATCCTAAGACTTTGGTCATTTCTTCAATCAAAACCAAAAGGCTCGGGCATACCAGGCCACATGACTTATAAGGGTTCTACTCTAACATCTCCGTGGGAAATAATGAATGCTTTTCCAGATTTCTTCTCTGACAGTTGATCTGTCAGTGATTTTCCCATCCAAATAAATTCTGCTCCTAATGTAAATACTAACTTGCTTCATATTCAGAATCTGGATACTTCTGATATCTAGCTAGCAATTAAGAAACTTAGATGTAAAATATGTCAAGGCCCTGATAATATCTCAATGTTCTTAATCAAAGACTGTTTAAATGCCTTTGTGGAACCTCATTGTTTTATATTTAACTTATCCTTACACACCCAAACATTTCCTCAACTCTGGAAAATGCCTAAGGCCAGTTCTATTAATAAGAAAGGAGTTTACACCCTTATTGAAAATTATAGAGAGGTCGTAATAATGTTGAATTTCGCTAAAGTTTTTGAATATTCTCTTGAAAGGTATTTATCACATGTATATCCATTTATCTCTCCCAGTTGGCACAGGTTTCTAAGTAAGTGCTCCACAGTTACTAACCTCTGTACTCTGTACCTTTACTCAATATGTATCTAATTTCCCCAACAAGAACATTCAGGTTGATGCTGTATATTTCGATATTAGCAAGGCTTTCGATTCCATTCCGCATGCGCTACTTTTCAATAAACTGAGTAACTTTGGTCTCTCTGATTCTTTGTTGCCTCTTTGAATCTTACCTTTCTGGGAGGATACACATATGCCCAGTTTCACAAAGCTCGATAAAATATTTAACAGCAGGTTAGTTAATCAAGGCTTCAGACGTCCAATCACACCTTCAAATTATTTGGTCGTCATGGAAAAAACAAATCATAGTCTGTGATTGTTCGTCTGAAGCCTTCATTAACTAACCGGCCGTTAAATGTTTGATCAAGCTTTGTGAAACTGGGCATATGTCTCCTATAGCGGGTCTCATTCTTATGGATTTTATATATTATCTGGGGTGTCTCAAGGCTCATTCCTAGGCCCCGTCCTTTTCAATATATTCATCAATGATCTTCACAGCATAATCTTTGTTTCAAAACTATTCTATGCCGACGATTAAAAAAATATATCTTCCTGTAAATTTTAACGGCTGTCAACTTCTTCAGAACAACATCAATCTTATCGGCGCCTGGTGTCTATCACTTTATATCTCCAAATTTAAAGTTTTGCCTTTCACTAATAAAGCCATACCATTTGAGTTTAACTAGTAACTAATACCACTATTTGTCGTGTCTCAACTATTCTAGACTTGGGAGTAACTTTTGATTCTGAGCTTAGGTTCAGTCAGCACGTAAGTAACATTTTGTCATCATCGGTGAAATACCTGGGTTTTGTAATTTGAAACATCAAATTCTTTTCTCATGATCCTACTTTAATCAACTTGTATAACTCATTTGTCCGTTCAAGATTAGAATATGCTAATCTATGCTGGTCTCCTTTATGCTCTGTTTATAAAACTCTTGGGAGTCAGTACAACGTAAATTTCTGAAGTATTAATTTTCTTCAGTGAACACCATTATCCAGAAAGGGGTTTTCCCCACACTTCGTTATTAGACAGATTTCAGTCGATTCGCTAGAGAAAACAAATTTTACAAGCACTCTTTTTTTTGATAAGCATGTTGACTGTCCTCAACTTCATTCCCAGATATCCTTCCGTACAAGATCGTCAGACTATCATACTCGAAATGTAAATACATTTGCTCTTCCTGATCCAAGAACGAACAGCTTAATCAAATCCCCTGTTTATTTTATGTGTCATCCTTATAATGACTCCCCAGCAGACATATTCAGAATTTCTAATTTACACTGCTTTCTTCCAAGCTTCAGAGACTCTCTTAATACTTAGGTCACTTTTCTTTGGCTTCTTGTTATTTTAGCTTTTAGGCTTTCATTCGTTTAATTTTGTTTACATTAGTAATTGGGTTTATATACCTGTTAATGTACATATTTAAATAAAAATTCATCCAGATGAGTTTGTCATGGTGGTAAAAAATATTTCATTCCGAATTTTGCTCCACCGGATAGAGAGCACTGTTTGCTGTACCCTTCTGGTCTTCAAAATACTAGCACCTTTTTTTAGACCTCGCTACGAAACTTTTGGTTAGAAAATAAAATTCTCTTGTATCTTCTTAACAAAAAAGGTTTACTTGTTAAATGATGCTAAATTTAACTGTTTTTGAAATATGTGTTATTATAAAAGCAGCTGCAGTAATGTAATACTAGCAATGTTTAAGTGTGTGTTTAGCATTGGTTGAAAAATGAGTAAATATGACACAAAACACATTTTCAAACTTCGTGGGTAATAAACTCATCAACTCTAAATGACAAGACATATACAATATACTCGTTTAGTTTTTTATATTTTTGAACTGTAAAGCAAAAAAAAGTCTGGACGCAGCAAGTGCGTTATGGTAGTGAATTTTCATAGAAATGATCTGGCACAAAATATTTTATTATAACTTTTTTTTCCTGTAACATAGAAATCTTAATTTTGGTGTATAGTTTAATTTTTATATCGTAAACCTACCTACCAAATTTGGTTATCATAGATTTTTTATTTTTTAAGATAAAAAATTTTTTCAATTGAAAACTCAAAATTTTTCCGGAAAACCTCGTCCGATTTTTTTGATTAACGAACTTGTCAAAGCCATTTACTAAAGGAAGGTACATGCCAAATTTTATCAAAATCGGCCTATTATTCTTTGAGATAAAAATTTTTTTCTAATGAAAACTCAAAATTTTCCCGGAAAACCTCGTCAGATTTTCCTGACTAACAAACCTGTCAAAGCCATTTACAAAGGGAAGGTACATGCCAAATTTTATTAAAATCGGCTTATTACTTTTTGAGATAAGAATTTTTTTCGAATGAAAACTCAAAATTTTCCCGGAAAACCTCGTCCGATTTTCCTGACTAACGAACATATAAAAATTCAAACTGACCCCGGATATGGGTTCTACGGGTCCTAGATCGCGCTCATTTGAAGAAATTTTTCCAAAATTCAAAAGTCGAGATCTCCTCATTAGTGAATTTTTTCTAAGAAAATTCACTAAAAAACAGATAAATTAAACAAACAATTTCGATGTAAGGAACGTAATGAATAATAGAAAAATATAACATAACTACAGCTATCGGATTATATGCATTTGCATATTAAGCTCATTCTCACCGGCTATTGCATATTTTAACTAGAATCTAGTGATGATTTTCGCTACATTTACAATATTTTTCGGTAATGGTAGTTAATTAATTATATTTTAGATTGTAGCCGGCCAAACCTATTAGCCACACGGCTCTTTTAGAAAGCACTTGGCATAATACAAAAAGGCATTTGATTCAATTCCGCTTATAAGTGTGCTGAAGGTCTATAAGAGTGATACCTACATCCTGAGGTTCCTTGAACACACAATGTCAACTCTGAGAACAAAAATTCAGTTACGGGCACAAAGGGGTGATAACATCGTAACCAGCACGATACCAATTAGAGGAGGTATTTTTCAAGGCAACTCGCCAAGCCCATTGTGGTTCTGTCTCGTATTGAATCCGATATCAAATCGCCTGTACTCTATGAGATATGGCTTCGGTATAAAAAGAGATGATAGGGAGCAAATGAGGCTAAATCACTGCGGTATATGGATGGTCTTAAGCTGAAGAACCACCTGGAACAACTCCTTAAAATCGTGGAAGGGTTTTCCAGAGATATCGACATGCAGTTTGGGCTTGACAAGTGTCACACCTTATGTGTAGTCAGAGGGAAGATACAACCAAATGTATATGAAATGCAGAATGGCCACTAAATTGCCTCGACAGATGTAGAAGAGTGGTATAAATACCTGGGAATACAGCAAGCAAGGAAAATAAACGACTCAGTAATGAAGAACGGTGTGAAAAATAAGTTTACAAAACGAGTAAAGCAGGTGGTGCGAGCACATCTCAACATCAAGAACCTGACTAAAGCTTACATATGCATTTTCTGCACTTATATATTCATTTGGGATTGTAAACTGGAGCAAAACGGACCTCGAAAATCTACAACGGAAAGTGCGAACACTCCTAACAAAATCCAAAATCATCACCCCCGTAATGCCATTGAGCGAGTAACCCTACCTAGACACCAAGATGGAAGAGGAGTGTTGGATAATGGTAAACAGTTAGGTCAGCAGATATTGAAGCTACTTACATATTACGGTTACTTCTGAACTATAACGTGAAGTATGTGAGGCAGATGATTCAACACCACTACACTTAAGAGAAAGTGAAATACAAAGACACCATCAGACTGATCAGGACAAGCTTTAATCTTGGGTGCAGAAGCCTCTCCATGGGCGACAGCTGAATGAGACCTCCTAGGCACATGTCGTTAAATCGGCGTCGAATTACAGGTTAGTGTCCGGGCAGATGTTTCCAGAGACAGAGGGGTTTTTGCTGGTCATAAAAGATCAGGTCATCCCAACAAGAAACTACTTGATGTGTATAGTTGGAGATAATTCGGTCCAAGATGACAAATGCAGATCTGGGTGTCAGTCAACAGAGACTATCCAGCACGACACCGGAGGATGTAAAGCGTTTGCTGGAACAGAGTATGAAGAGGGGAACGACGCAGTTGCGAGAATATTTCATCAAGAACTAGCTCTGAAACTGTTAAATCGTAGTAAGGTGCCTATAGATACTATATAAGTACTATAGATACGCTCCTGAGCATGTTCTAGAGAATTCAGGATACAGGTTGTACTGGGATCGGACTGTGCTCACAGAGCAACGAGTTGCCCACAACAGGCCAGATATCATAGTAGTGGATAAGTCCTGCAAGGAAGTGACGCTGATTGATGTGGCCATTCCGAGAACTAATAATATAGAGATACAACGAGAAGATCATTAAATACAGAAGAGACCTGGAGTTGCAAGTAAAGATACTGGAGGGCAGATAGTGTCCGAGTGATTCCAATAGTCAGGTCGTTGTGGTTCCTAAGAATCTTCTAGATAACATTAAGAGACTGGGTCTTGGAGAGTACCTTTATAAGGTTATGCAGACGGCTGTAATACTTGCAACTGCCCACACCGTGCGGAGAATTCTGGGAAATGAGGATGTATCGCGTTGTCGTTCAGGGGCCGATAATTTGGAAAGGACTCGATCTGAGCTCAGCCCCTTTGGTATCTGAAATACCTGGGATGAGTAAATGTTCCCCTTTGAAGGAGTGTGAAATCCCTTCAGGCTAAAGTCGATAATAATGATAATAATCAGACCGAGTAAAAAAGACTAACGCGACACAAGGACGGCCGATACCGTTCTGCGTCGCGGTCGTCTACTGCAGCACTAGTCCCAGTAGCCAATCAAATTACGCATGTTACACACACTCATTGCATCGCACTTATTAGTCCCACTAGCCAATAAAATTACGCATGATACACACGCTCATTGCATCGCACTTATTAGTTTAGATTGTATTTATTTGTACGAAGTTTAATGTGTACAATAGCCTCTTTCTGGATAGCTGGAACATTTACATACGACGGAAATGTTTTATATTGTCGAGTTTACAAGAAAAAATATTTCGTGCGCACAAAAGTTTCAAATAGACCAGCCTGTCAAGACAAGTCTTCATATAACAGGGTTGCAAAAGAAATGCCCACGACAACAACTTATAACACCGGCAAATGGCGGTGATTCCACTTCCAAAGGCAACCAAGAAAACTGCTTTAGCATGGATTTATGTGAAACATTGCTTGCAAGTAATATTCCTCTTCAGAAACTTACAAATCCTACCTAAAACGATTTTCTGTGAAAATATTCCTTGAATCAAAATATACCAGACGAATCAACATTGCGTAAAAATTACATACCAACAATTTACCTACATGTTCTGGAAGAAAAGTATGTAAGGATTTCAAGGATAGCATTATTTGGATTTCGGCTGACAAAACTATTAAAAGTTGTGTCCGTTACGTTGCGAATTGGATTGTCCGTACATTAAAACTAGAGCCTTCTTCTGCTTATTTGGTGGCCTGTAAAGAACTTGAAAAAACCCACATACTTCGAGTCAACAAGCAGCCATGTCGTTAGACGTTAGCCATTCCGTGATTATTCGAATATTAAAAGAAAATAAGACGCATAGGGATGCATTTATAGCGATAAATTGATGCAAACTCAAGAGCTGTGATAGGGGTGGGGTGGGTGGATGTCGAAGACCCCCTCTGCGCTGCAGATGAAATTTTTAAAAATTATCAAGGTCACACTTTCTCCTGGCACTTCAGTATTTAAATGAAAAATCCATTTGTACAAAAATATAGACTTTCACAAGGAATAATTTTCGGAATAATGACCACGAATACTCGATGAGAGGACATAAATAAATACATTTATTATTATTTACCTTATTTTTGTCACACTACACGCACGTGCACGGTAATATAATACGGTGAGTATTATAAAAATCTATTTATAGTGGGACGAGCTACTAGCATATTTTTTTCAAATTCAAGGCACTTCCCTTTTTTTATAACTTAAAATTTCGTATCCAATATTTTATTATTTTGAAATTATTCTTTTAGAGGTGATAATGATAATAAACAAATCAATTCCACTTACCAAAAAGAAACATGAAAAATCCAGCTTTTCAAAGTCTATAAATGTGACACATACCGGATCATTTAAAGGCAACATAGTAAAAATAAAAATACGTGTCTGACGATCCGACTAAATCTAAATAAACGACGGAAACTAAGATTTGAAGCAGGCTCTGTATCACTTTTGTGGCCATAATAAATCCCAACTCAACAGCGCGCGTGCCGTTGCAATGATAACCATCGCATGTAAGCGATAAGAAATCGACGCAGCATTTGTATATACACGATTCTGGCTCAGTTCAGTCCTGAGTTGCTTGTTGCTCTGCAATAGTCTGTGCTCTGCAACACACAATACGCTGCGTACCACAAAATACTATAAACATACATTATCACTGCGGCGCAACGTGGGTAACTAGACATTTTTATGTTGTTGTACCACGTGAATTTGAGAGAGTGAAAACAAAATAAAACTATGGTGGATTTTGAATAAAAAAGTTTAGCTTACCTAACCGAAAAATATAGGTGAAGCAGCGCTTCACCTGCGTCATCTGACGAGCCGCCACTGCATTATAATATTATGAAACATTTTCCAATCCACATTTACAATGTTTTTTTTTAAACCTACAAAAAGAATAAACGTATCTTTATATTTAATCAAGCATCCTTTCTCTATTGTTTTAAGTGCAAGCGTACTGCTTTTCTAGTTCGCCCACGTTTAAATTAGAACTGATTTTCATTATTAAAATGTCACTGAAAATTTATAAATGATTTTGTTCAGGATTATTTTGTGGTTTTGAATGTCGTATAAAATGTCAATAAATTTCGACTAATTGTCACTTAATTGTCATATAAATAATGTAGTAGATTGTTGGTGAAGTATAATACTTATTACATCTATCTCATTGAGTTTATAGAATCGATAATATACCAGTTAGCACCATAGTGCAAGCAAAAATATAGATTATGGTAGTAAGTATTCAGTTTAATTTTGATAAAATATACCAGGAAACGCGTGGTCATTACGCAATAAAGGTCATTATGCAGTTTAGTGTAATGCCAGTTTTGTATAAACTCTTAATATAGTAATAATACTAAGCAATAAGATATGAAAAAATTTGACATTTTTGTAAAAGCTAAAATAGTAAGGTAATTTATTGTTTCCTAGCTTTTTAATACATTTTCTTTTTAAATTCCTAAAATTCTCAACTTATATTACAAGTTATGTAAATTTATATGTAACATAACTGCCAAAAAAAGTCTCATATACCTACCTAGCTGAAATACCACAACAGAATATGAACTAAATAGTGTTTTTTAATAAGCAAAATAAACTGTTTTAAATACTTTTATTCCTTAATTGTATAGGTTGTATTATACAGTGCGCGTGCCTGTATGGAATAAATGAAGTACAAGTAAATAATTTTTTGCGAAAAATTCTCGAACACGTCGATTTTATTTGATAACAATACACACTTTTGGCACGAACGCTGATTTTTCATCATCTGCTTTATAAAGTAATGACATAATTATCTTTTAAAACAAGGTTGATAGATTAGATAGGTTGCCTGGTAACTCTCGACCAATCAGAGAGTGGAGCGGGAACACGTCACATGTATTCCCAATTTAAAGCTAGTGGAATAATAGTGCCTCGAATTAAATATTTAATAATAAGTTGAAATTAATTTTTCTCTCTCATAGTAACAGAAAGTATTGAAATTTTAGGATGTTGATCGATTTTAAATTAATGGATTCAATTAATTGCTTTACTTTGAAAAGGATTAAAAAAGTAATTATTCTTTATGGAATTATAAATTCATAATGCCTCAAATTGCCTCAAATTGGATAATATTGGAAAATACTTTTCTTCTAAACCACAACCTAGGTTTTTAGTTTTTTAATAGTTTACTTATTTTACTGGATATTGCTCATTTATTGACATGCAACTAACCACAATAAGTTAATTATTTTAGGTTTATAATATTTAGGTAGGTATGTATTTTTGCACAGACAAAATAGTAGGTTTATAATTTTTACAATCAATTTCTAAGCAAAAAACTCAGACAGCTTATATTTAACTTTAAAATATTAGTAGATTCCGCTAGCCCAATTGTTTGAGGAGATGGAGGATAATTAATCTTCCTAGATATCCTATTAACCAGCCCATTACAATCATTGAATCAGTCCAGGCATAGATATTGAAGATTTCCAACTGGAGTACTGCTGTTGCTCTTTTCAATAATTTTGCTAATACGTGCGCTGCACATAGTTCTAACCTTGGAAGTGTAGTTTATGTCTCTATTGGAGCTACTTTCGATTTGGCTGTTAGTAATGATATGTAGCTTTTACCTGCTTCTTTGGTCGCTTTGACGTAAATTACTGCACCATATGCTACTTCAGATGCATCGGCGAAACCATGAATTTCTATTTTTGATTTCTTCGTTGTTTTTACCCACCTTGGTATTGCTATTTATGTTACTTCATTGATTTCATGAATGAATTGAACCCATCTCTTCCTAATGTTAGTGGGTACTATTTCGTCCCACCCTGACTGATTCATCCATAGTTCTTTAATTATCAGCTTGGCTTTGATTACAACTGGAGATAGCCACCCCAATTGGCCAAATAACTTGGCTATTCGCAGATAATATTGCCCTTTTTGTTACCATCTCTGCACATTTCAAGTCTAGTTTTAATTTGAATATATCTTCCCTTGGTGCCCAGTAAATGACAAGAGATTTGTCTATACCATTGTCTGGAAGCTGCAATGCTGTTTCCTTCTGTAATTCTTGTGTCAATTTTGCAATAATTTGTCATCTGTTGCTGAACCATTTTCTTAAATTGAACCCACCTGATCTGAACAGTTCATTGAGTTCTGTTTGTAACAGTGGTGCTTCCTGCTGCAATTCAGCTCCAGATAAAATATCATCCATATAAACATCTTCTTTTGCTACTTTCACTACTAATGGCAATTTGTCTTGCTCGTTTCTGGATTATCCAATCGTTTTACCTCTTGTTTGAAAGGAATTTTAACTGTATATTTTCCATCCTTACCTCTTGATTCTGTTTTTCTGTAAAAAAATCCCATTCTTGTTCATCTTTCGTTTTGTTTTTTTACTACAGGTACTTCTTCCAATTCCTTAAATTTCGAAATATCTTTCTCTGTTTGAGTGATTATGCCTGTTACCTTGACTTCTTCCTTGATTTTTAAATTTGTAAATGTGATAGAAATTCTGTATCCTAGCTCTGTGTTCTTAGCCACCAATCCGTCATTTATTTTTCTTAACCCTGGTAGTAATATCTGTCTGCATTATTTGGTTCCAAACAAAATATCGATTGGCCCTGTTTTATTAAAGGTTGGGTCAGCTAACATATAATTCTTTCAAATTTCTCTCTCAAGTATTCAGTGCGGCAGTTTTTACTTTTATCAAGGCTGCCGCTAAAACTTATAAATTGTTTTGTACACTTCATTTGTTTTGATTTCCGCAGTTTCTCTTGTAGAGCGGTTATCTCTTCTTTCATTGTTACTCCTATGTAGTAGTGTGTGATGCTTTAGTTGACAAATCTTACATTTATTTCGGAACAAACATCTCTCTTTTGAGTTGTGTTTCAAGCAATTCGAACAGAGCTCATTCTTTTTTAGAAATTGCTGCTTTTCATTTTGCTGCAAAGCTTTAAAATCCCCGGTCTAATATTGCATGCTAAGTTGACTTACAATATCTGCATGATGTTTTTGAATTTTCATACTGAGGGCTTTGTTTAAAATTCTTTCCAGTTTCTACATTTTGCTGTGTATATCTTCCTGATCTTCTGGATGCCTCTATATTTTGGAATCTTGTGCGTAGGAACATTAATTATTAATCTAATCTTTGAATTTTCATTGCATTTAATATTGCTGCCTCATATAATTCGTTCGTTTTGAGTCCCATTTTTGTGTAATTATATATATATATATATATATATATATATATATATATATATATATATATATATATATATATATATATATATATATATATATATATATATATATATATATATATATATATATATCATTGGGTCCCATAAATTTGTGTTGATGCCTATTGTTTTCAGTGACTCTAGACATTCTTTAATGGTATTGTAAAGGTTCTTAAATTTTTCTGCTGATTCGTAAAATATGATGGAAGTTTCCATAATTTTCTCAATTAATTTGGATACTATTAGCCTTCTGTTGTTGCACATTTCACTTAATTGATTTATAATTTGCTTCGCTTATCTGGAAAGCTTGCATTGTTCTGCTAGCCTCGCCTTTGACTTGGGTTTTTAAGTATTGCATTTTTTGAATATTTGATAAAGACTTGTTTGAATCTAGTACTTTCTTGGAATGTTGTAAACTCTTCGTATGCCCTTCGAATATTGGTATTTTTATTGTTGGTAATTTGTTGCTATTTTGCACTGAATTGTGGTTTGTTCGGTTTTTAATTAATTCTGACAGCTTTTCACTGGCGTTATTGTACCTTTGCCTTTGCCTGAATTTATTATGTTGTTTTCCATTAATTCCCATTGCTTATCCAATTCTTTCATACGTTTTTCATACCTAGAAAGCACATTGTTTTCATCCATCATTTCTGATTCTTCTAACATTCGATTAAATTGGTTTACCATGAGTTTTTTTTCTTCATTAGTCTCGTAACTTCTGTGGCTTCCATTTTTTCGCTAACATTTTTCGTTTCCCTTAGTAATTTAGAAGGAGAAATTTTTGACGTTTCTTCTTCTGAACCATATTCAGTTTCAGTTTGTATTCGCTGCTTCCTCCATCATTGTTTGTATGTGTTTTCTAATGTCACTGTATACCTTTTTCATTTAATTAAATTATCTAACTTCATAGTAAGGGTGCTCTAGTGGCCCTAATGATTCTAATTGTTCATTGCTTGCTGTAGCTTTGACCCATTCCTTTTGTAATACATTTTCTTTTTCTCGAAACTTTCAAGCGTTCTTCTACTTGTTGGTTCTTTTTTCATATTTGTTAGCAAATTGGCCATTGATTTACCTATAGTCCCCTGGGCTGCTGCCAAAATACTAACTTCCTTCATTTTGCTCCTTGAATTTGATTTTATTTAATGAATATTTGTGGTTTCTGTTACCTTGTCTGACTTCTAACCCTTTGATTTGACTTCTGGTCGCTTGTGACCTATATTACTTTACTTGACTCTGTATAGGTGCTTTCTATTTGATTCTTTGGACGCTTGTGTCCCTATTTACTTGAAATTGACTCTGTATAGGTGCTTTTTTGGACGCTTGTGTCCCTATTTACTTGAATTGACCCTGTATAGGCGCTTTTTTGGACGCTTGTGTCCCTGTTTACTTGAACCTGAAAACGTAAAAAAAGGTATTTGGAGACATGGGCGGATTAGAGGATTTTTAATACGGATAATTGATTTGAAATTGAGGAATTTTAGTGCTCACTGTATGACTAACGGCACTGGTCACTTCGTCGAAGGACCATGTTTAAGGAGCTGGAGGATAATTGAGGGGGATAGGGGGACACTGTTATAAATTATGGACTAGACCGACATACTGTAACGATGTAACAAGTTTAATGAAACTATGGAGAAAGTGTCTTAATATTTACAAACACTTCTATATATAAAATTATGTGAACTAGATTACTAAACTAAGTGAACATACTTAATCAGCATTATGAAGGCAAACTTTGTTGCCTGGCATCTTTACACAAAGGATTCTTGCTCACTGTTCCTGAAAACAGACATTATATCAATGAAAACTGTTCAATTTTTTCACAGGGCAATATTTACATATAATAAGTTCCATAATGTTAGTCAAGGCGTAGTTATACTGGCTATATCGAATTAATCAAATATTGACTCAATAATCTTACTCCCTTTCCTTAATTATGAAGGAAGAATGGTGAATAATACAAGAGTTGACACACAAAATCAGTGACCTATATTTGCGTGATTGAGAAACAAACTATACATTCAAGTGGTCATGATTTGCATACTGTGATAATACTACATTTAATATAAAACGATAAAACTATAAATAAATGAAAAAATGATTAACTTACCTATTGCCTTGTGACAGGCAATTTCTTGCATCTTATCATTTATGCTTTTACATTTATTAAGCTTCAAACACACAGCACTACAACACATAAACATACGCCATGTTGTTTTAATTTTGTTTGCTTTTGTGCTAGCACCATGGCCATGCGCCAACACTATCGGCTCGTGATGATAGACGAGGGCTATTAAGGCTACCCTGCATTTCTCCAGCGTTTTCCCAGTACTGTGGGAAAGCGATAATTCTCACCGCATAGCCAACATTGGTTAGTTACTGCGGAATACTGTAACTATTATTTGCATTTTGCCAACGTCAGTAAGGTAACGGTAAAGCGCCGTTTCGACGTTGCCGTTACTGAACCAACACAGACGGCATTATCCCGGCAGACGGCCGATGGTTGCGTGTTTGGTGGGTGCAGTATAATATTATGAAACATTTTCCAATCCACATTTACAATGGTTTTTTTAAACCCACAAAAAGAATAAACGTATCTTTATTTTAATCAAGCATCCTTTCTCTATTATTTTAAGTGAAAGCGTACTGCTTTTCTAGTTCGCCCACGCTTAAATTAGAAATACTTTTCATTATTAAAATGTCACTGAAAATTTATAAATGATTTTGTTCAGGATTATTTTGTGGTTTTGAATGTCGTATAAAATGTCAATAAATTTCGACTAATTGTCACTTAATTGTCATATAAATAATTTAGTAGATTGTTGGTGAAATATAATACTTATTACATCTATCTCATTGAGTTTATAGAATCGATAATATACCAGTTAGCATCATAGTGCAAGCAAAAATATAAATTATGGTAGTAAGTATTTTGATAAAATATAACAGGAAACGCGGTGTCATTACGAAATAATGGCCATTATGCAGTTTAGTGTAATGCCAGTTTTGTATAAACTCTTAATATAGTAATATCTAAACAATAAGGTATGAAAAACATTTGACATTTTTGTAAAAGCTAAAATAGTAAAGTAATTTATTGTTTCCTAGCATTTTTAATACATTTTCTTTTTAAATTCCTAAAATGCTCAACTTATATTACAAGTCATGTAAATTTATATGTAACATAACTGCCAAAAAAAGTTTCATATACCTACCTAGCTGAAATATCACAACAGAATATGAACTAAATAGTGTTTTTTAATAAGCAAAAACAACTGTGTTTTAAATACTTTTAATCCTTAATTGTATAGGTTGTATTATACAGTCGATTTTATTTGATAACAATACACACTTTTGGCACGAACGCTGATTTTTCATCATCTGCTTTATAAAGTAATGACATAATTATCTTTTAAAACAAGGTTGATAGATTAGATAGGTTGCCTGGTAACTCTCGACCAATCAGAGAGTGGAGCGGGAACACGTCACATGTATTCCCAATTTAAAGCTAGTGGAATAATAGTGCCTCGAATTAAATATTTAATAATAAGTTGAAATTAATTTTTCTCTCTCATAGTAACAGAAAGTATTGAAATTTTAGGATGTTAATCGATTTTAAATTAATGGATTCAATTAATTGCTTTACTTTGAAAAGGATTAAAAAAGTAATTATTCTTTATGGAATTATAAATTCATAATGCCTCAAATTGCCTCAAATTGGATAATATTGGAAAATACTTTTCTTCTAAACCACAACCTAGGTTTTTAGTTTTTTAATAGTTTACTTATTTTACTGGATATTGCTCATTTATTGACATGCAACTAACCACAATAAGTTAATTATTTTAGGTTTATAATATTTAGGTAGGTATGTATTTTTGCACAGACAAAATAGTAGGTTTATAATTTTTACAATCAATTTCTAAGCAAAAAACTCAGACAGCTTATATTTAACTTTAAAATATTAGTAGATTCCGCTAGCCCAATTGTTTGAGGAGATGGAGGATAATTAATCTTCCTAGATATCCTATTAACCAGCCCATTACAATCATTGAATCAGTCCAGGCATAGATATTGAAGATTTCCAACTGGAGTACTGCTGTTGCTCTTTTCAATAATTTTGCTAATACGTGCGCTGCACATAGTTCTAACCTTGGAAGTGTAGTTTATGTCTCTATTGGAGCTACTTTCGATTTGGCTGTTAGTAATGATATGTAGCTTTTACCTGCTTCTTTGGTCGCTTTGACGTAAATTACTGCACCATATGCTACTTCAGATGCATCGGCGAAACCATGAATTTCTATTTTTGATTTCTTCGTTGTTTTTACCCACCTTGGTATTGCTATTTATGTTACTTCATTGATTTCATGAATGAATTGAACCCATCTCTTCCTAATGTTAGTGGGTACTATTTCGTCCCACCCTGACTGATTCATCCATAGTTCTTTAATTATCAGCTTGGCTTTGATTACAACTGGAGATAGCCACCCCAATTGGCCAAATAACTTGGCTATTCGCAGATAATATTGCCCTTTTTGTTACCATCTCTGCACATTTCAAGTCTAGTTTTAATTTGAATATATCTTCCCTTGGTGCCCAGTAAATGACAAGAGATTTGTCTATACCATTGTCTGGAAGCTGCAATGCTGTTTCCTTCTGTAATTCTTGTGTCAATTTTGCAATAATTTGTCATCTGTTGCTGAACCATTTTCTTAAATTGAACCCACCTGATCTGAACAGTTCATTGAGTTCTGTTTGTAACAGTGGTGCTTCCTGCTGCAATTCAGCTCCAGATAAAATATCATCCATATAAACATCTTCTTTTGCTACTTTCACTACTAATGGCAATTTGTCTTGCTCGTTTCTGGATTATCCAATCGTTTTACCTCTTGTTTGAAAGGAATTTTAACTGTATATTTTCCATCCTTACCTCTTGATTCTGTTTTTCTGTAAAAAAATCCCATTCTTGTTCATCTTTCGTTTTGTTTTTTTACTACAGGTACTTCTTCCAATTCCTAAAACTTCGAAACATCTTTCTCTGTTTGAGTGATTATGCCTGTTACCTTGACTTCTTCCTTGATTTTTAAATTTGTAAATGTGATAGAAATTCTGTATCCTAGCTCTGTGTTCTTAGCCACCAATCCGTCATTTATTTTTCTTAACCCTGGTAGTAATATCTGTCTGCATTATTTGGTTCCAAACAAAATATCGATTGGCCCTGTTTTATTAAAGGTTGGGTCAGCTAACATATAATTCTTTCAAATTTCTCTCTCAAGTATTCAGTGCGGCAGTTTTTACTTTTATCAAGGCTGCCGCTAAAACTTATAAATTGTTTTGTACACTTACATTTGTTTTGATTTCCGCAGTTTCTCTTGTAGAGCGGTTATCTCTTCTTTCATTGTTACTCCTATGTAGTAGTGTGTGATGCTTTAGTTGACAAATCTTACATTTATTTCGGAACAAACATCTCTCTTTTGAGTTGTGTTTCAAGCAATTCGAACAGAGCTCATTCTTTTTTAGAAATTGCTGCTTTTCATTTTGCTGCAAAGCTTTAAAATCCCCGATCTAATATTGCATGCTAAGTTGACTTACAATATCTGCATGATGTTTTTGAATTTTCATACTGAGGGCTTTGTTTAAAATTCTTTCCAGTTTCTACATTTTGCTGTGTATATCTTCCTGATCTTCTGGATGCCTCTATATTTTGGAATCTTGTGCGTAGGAACATTAATTATTAATCTAATCTTTGAATTTTCATTGCATTTAATATTGCTGCCTCATATAATTCGTTCGTTTTGAGTCCCATTTTTGTGTAATTATATATATATATATATATATATATATATATATATATATATATATATATATATATATATATATATATATATATATATATATATATATATATATATATATATCATTGGGTCCCATAAATTTGTGTTGATGCCTATTGTTTTCAGTGACTCTAGACATTCTTTAATGGTATTGTAAAGGTTCTTAAATTTTTCTGCTGATTCGTAAAATATGATGGAAGTTTCCATAATTTTCTCAATTAATTTGGATACTATTAGCCTTCTGTTGTTGCACATTTCACTTAATTGATTTATAATTTGCTTCGCTTATCTGGAAAGCTTGCATTGTTCTGCTAGCCTCGCCTTTGACTTGGGTTTTTAAGTATTGCATTTTTTGAATATTTGATAAAGACTTGTTTGAATCTAGTACTTTCTTGGAATGTTGTAAACTCTTCGTATGCCCTTCGAATATTGGTATTTTTATTGTTGGTAATTTGTTGCTATTTTGCACTGAATTGTGGTTTGTTCGGTTTTTAATTAATTCTGACAGCTTTTCACTGGCGTTATTGTACCTTTGCCTTTGCCTGAATTTATTATGTTGTTTTCCATTAATTCCCATTGCTTATCCAATTCTTTCATACGTTTTTCATACCTAGAAAGCACATTGTTTTCATCCATCATTTCTGATTCTTCTAACATTCGATTAAATTGGTTTACCATGAGTTTTTTTTCTTCATTAGTCTCGTAACTTCTGTGGCTTCCATTTTTTCGCTAACATTTTTCGTTTCCCTTAGTAATTTAGAAGGAGAAATTTTTGACGTTTCTTCTTCTGAACCATATTCAGTTTCAGTTTGTATTCGCTGCTTCCTCCATCATTGTTTGTATGTGTTTTCTAATGTCACTGTATACCTTTTTCATTTAATTAAATTATCTAACTTCATAGTAAGGGTGCATTGTTTGTATGTGTTTTCTAATGTCACTGTATACCTTTTTCATTTAATTAAATTATCTAACTTCATAGTAAGGGTGCTCTAGTGGCCCTAATGATTCTAATTGTTCATTGCTTGCTGTAGCTTTGACCCATTCCTTTTGTAATACATTTTCTTTTTCTCGAAACTTTCAAGCGTTCTTCTACTTGTTGGTTCTTTTTTCATATTTGTTAGCAAATTGGCCATTGATTTACCTATAGTCCCCTGGGCTGCTGCCAAAATACTAACTTCCTCCATTTTGCTCCTTGAATTTGATTTTATTTAATGAATATTTGTGGTTTCTGTTACCTTGTCTGACTTCTAACCCTTTGATTTGACTTCTGGTCGCTTGTGACCTATATTACTTTACTTGACTCTGTATAGGTGCTTTCTATTTGATTCTTTGGACGCTTGTGTCCCTATTTACTTGAAATTGACTCTGTATAGGTGCTTTTTTGGACGCTTGTGTCCCTATTTACTTGAATTGACCCTGTATAGGCGCTTTTTTGGACGCTTGTGTCCCTGTTTACTTGAACCTGAAAACGTAAAAAAAGGTATTTGGAGACTTGGGCGGATTAGAGGATTTTTAATACGGATAATTGATTTGAAATTGAGGAATTTTAGTGCTCACTGTATGACTAACGGCACTGGTCACTTCGTCAAAGGACCATGTTTAAGGAGCTGGAGGATAATTGAGGGGGATAGGGGGACACTGTTATAAATTATGGACTAGACCGACATACTGTAACGATGTAACAAGTTTAATGAAACTATGGAGAAAGTGTCTTAATATTTACAAACACTTCTATATATAAAATTATGTGAACTAGATTACTAAACTAAGTGAACATACTTAATCAGCATTATGAAGGCAAACTTTGTTGCCTGGCATCTTTACACAAAGGATTCTTGCTCACTGTTCCTGAAAACAGACATTATCTCAATGAAAACTGTTCAATTTTTTCACAGGGCAATATTTACATATAATAAGTTCCATAATGTTAGTCAAGGCGTAGTTATACTGGCTATATCGAATTAATCAAATATTGACTCAATAATCTTACTCCCTTTCCTTAATTATGAAGGAAGAATGGTGAATAATACAAGAGTTGACACACAAAATCAGTGACCTATATTTGCGTGATTGAGAAACAAACTATACATTCAAGTGGTCATGATTTGCATACTGTGATAATACTACAAGCTGCAATGCTGTTTCCTTCTGTAATTCTTGTGGAAATTTTGCAATAATTTGTCATCTGTTGCTGAACCATTTTCTTAAATTGAACCCACCTGATCTGAACAGTTCATTGAGTTCTGTTTGTAATAGTGGTGCTTCCTGCTGCAATTCAGCTCCAGATAAAATATCATCCATATAGACATCTTCTTTTGCTACTTTCACTACTAATGGCAATTTGTCTTGCTCGTTTCTGGATTATCCAATCTTTTTACCTCTTGTTTGAATGGAATTTTAACTGTGTATTTTCCATCCTTACCTCTTGATCCTGTTTTTCTGTAAAAAAATCCCATTCTTGTTCATCTTTCGTTTTGTTTTTTTACTACAGGTACTTCTTCCAATTCCCAAAACTTCGAAACATCTTTCTCTGTTTAAGTGATCATGCTTGTTACCTTGACTTCTTCCTTGATTTTTGAATTTGTAAATGTGATAGAAATTTTGTATCCTAGCTCTGTGTTCTTAGCCACCAACCCGTCATTTGTTTTTCTTAACCCTGGTAGTAATATCTGTCTGCATTATTTGGTTCCAAACAAAATATCGATTGGCCCCGTTTTATTAAAGGTTGGGTCAGCTAACATATAATTCCACCAAATTTCTAAATCTACCTCGAAAGTTCTGATTGAAATTGATGAAGTAATTTTTTGGATAACTATTGCTTCAGTATCCATATTGAAATTGTTTGCAAATCGAGGAGTATATCAATCCTATAGTTTGATTTCTTCTCTCTTCCTCCTAGTCCAGATATCTGTGTCTCAACTCTGTGGAATGGTAACCCCAATGTCTGAGCAGCTTGATCTGTTATGAATGCTCCTTGAGAGCCAGAGTCGATTAACGCTATCAAGTATTAATACTGTCCTGCGGTAGTTTTTACTTTTATCAATGCTCTCGCTAAAACTAATAAATTGTTTTGTACACTTACATTTGTTTGGATATCCGCAGTTTCTCTTGTAGAACGGTTATTTCTTCTTTCATTGTTACTCCTATGTAGTAATGTGTGATGCTTTAGTTCACAAATCTTACATTTATTTAGTGACAAACATCTCTCTTTTGAGTTGTGTTTTAAACAATTCGAACAGAGCTCATTCTTTTTTAGAAATTGCTGCTTTTTATTTTGCTGCAAAGCTTTACATTTTCCACGGTCTAATATTGCATGGCAAGTTGACTTACAATATCTGCCTGATGTTTTGAATTTTCATACTGAGGGCTTCGTTTGAAATTCTTTCCAGTTTCTACATTTTGCTGTGTATATCTTCCTGATCTTCTGGATGCCTCTATATTTTGGAATCTTGTGCGTAGGAACATCAATAATTAATCTACTCTTTGAATTTACATTCGATTATTCATTGTTGCCTCATATAATTCGTTCGTTTTTGAGTCCCATTTTTGTGTAATTATATATATCATCATTGGGTCCCATGAATTTGTGTTGATGCCTATTGTTTTCAGTGACTCTAGACATTCTTTAATGGTATTGTGAAGGTTCTTAAATTTTTCTTCTGGCTCGTAAAATATGATGGGAGTTTCCATAATTTTATCAATTAATTTGGATACTGTTAGCCTTCTGTTGTTGCACATTTTACTTAATTGATTTATAATTTGCTTCGCTTATCTGGAAAGCTTGTATTGTTCTGCTAGCCTCGCGTTTGACTTGGGTTTTTAAGTATTGCATTTTTTCAATATTTGATAAAGACTTGTTTGAATCTACTACCTTCTTGGAATGTTGTCCACTCTTCGTATGCCTTTGAATATTGGTATTTTTATTGTTGGTAATTTGTTGGTAATTTGTTGCTATTTTGCACAGAATTGTGGTTTGTTCGGTTTTTAATTAATTCTGACAGCTTGTCACTGGCGTTATTGTACCTTTGCTTTTGCCTGAATTTATTATGTTGTTTTCCATTAATTCCCATTGCTTATCTAATTCTTTCATACGTTTTTCATACCTGGAAAGCACATTGTTTTCATCCATCATTTCTGATTCTTCTAACATTCGATTAAATTGGTTTACCATGAATTTTTGTTTTTTCATTAGTCTCGTAACTTCTGTGGCTTCCATTTTTTCGCTAACATTTTTCTCTTCCCTTAGTAATTTAGAAGGAGAATTTTTTGACGTTTCTTCTTCTGAACCATATTCAGTTTCAGCTTGTATTCGCTGTTTCCTCCATCATTGTTTGTATGTGTTTCCTAATGTCACTGTATACCTTTCTCATTTGATTAAAGTATATAGCTTCATAGTAAGGGTGCTCTAGTGGCCCTAATGATTCTAATTGTTCATTGCTTGCTGTAGCTTTGATCCATTCCTTTTGTAATACATTTTCTTTTTTCTCGAAACTTTCAAGCGTTCTTTTACTTGTTGGTTCTTTTTTCATATTTGTTAGTAAATTAGCCATTGATTTACCTATAGTCCCATGGGCTGCTGCCAAAATATTAACTTCCTCCATTTTGCTCCTTTAATTTGATTTGATTTAATGAATATTTGTGGTTTCTGTTACCTTGTCTGACTTCTAGCCCTTTGATTTGACTTATGGTCGCTTGTGACCTATATTACTTTACTTGACTCTGTATAGGTGCTTTCTATTTGATTTTTTGGACGCTTGTGCCCCTATTTACTTGAAATTGACCCTGTATAGGTGCTTTTTTGGACGATTGTGTCCCTATTTACTTGAATTGACCCTGTATAGGCGCTTTTTTGGACGCTTGTGTCCCTGTTTACTTGAACCTGAAAACGTAAAAAAAGGTATTTGGAGACTTGGGCGGATTAAGGGATTTTTAATACGGATAATTGATTTGAAATTTAGGAATTTTAGTGCTCACTGTATGACTAACGGCACTGGTCACTTCGTCGAAGGACTATGTTTAAGGAGCTGGAGAATAATTGAGGGGGATAGGGGGACACTGTTATAAATTATGGACTAGACCGACATACTGTAACAATGTAACAAGTTTAATGAAACTATGGAAAAAGTCTCTTAATATTTACAAACACTTCTATATATAAACTTATGTGAACTACATTTCTAAAATTAAGTAAACACACTTAATCAGCATTCCTCTATACGGCAAAATAAATGCTAACCAACGCTATTGTTGCTATTTGCAATTACTAACAAAACTGTGTATTGTTTATATAAACACTTAAAATGTGATGATGCTAAATCGATGTTAAATGATTACAATACAGATGTATTCTACTTATCAAATTATAATTAATCTACTTTATCCACTTCCCAATTCCTTGCTTTTTATCTTGAAATAATATTATAATATATATATATATATATATATATATATATATATATATATATATATATATATATATATATATATATGTAACCTTCGGAATGCCTTTTTGGTAAGCTATTGTTCCCTGAACTCCAATAAGTAAATTAATAATATATAATAATACTTCGTACATTTTCAGATGAGCTCACGGAGAGCTTCCAAATTTTTTCTTTCAGAAACGTGCTTAGAACCCACACTGGATGCATAAATCACAAGAAAAAATTCTTGTTAACAACCCCTAAAAACATTATGGGACCAGGAGTGAATAGGGGTGATGGACGGGAAAGAAGAAACGAAAAATGTGAAAATACAGCTTAGCCGGATCTATATAAGCTGCCTTTACTCCATTTTGCTGCTACACCTCTTTAAATCCTGTTCACCCCGCATAGAACCCCTGTTCGCCTCAGGTCCAGTAACTTAACTGGGGGTTGCTCTCAAGAAATTTTTCTTGTGGTTTATGCATTGTGGGTGGTTGTATGCATGTAGTAGGGAAAGGAAAACCCCCAGGACGAAGCACCCAACACCACCCATCCCCACCCTCCTCCGATGCTATCCGAGCGGGGTTCATCCCCTTCTGCATGCCTACAACTACTCTCAGTGCATAAACCACAAGAAAAATTTCTTGGGAACAACCCCACGAGAGTTACGGGACCTGATCTGTGCGGGATAAACAAGATTTTAAGGAGGTGTAGCTGAAAAATGGGATAAAGCCAGCTTGTATAGGAACGGCTTAGCTGTTTTTTCGCATTCTAATAAACGCTATTTGTATGTGCATTTTGTTTCTTTAACGTCGGCCTATTTCTGCAACTAATGGCCAATCACTGACGCCATGGAGCAGTTTCAGCTTACTATCCTGGAAATTTTGCCGAATCCCTGCCTTTCTGTAAGGAGGGTAGGTATCTTTAATGTTCCCAACGTCGCATGGACACGTGACCGACGGCGTTACGCCCCCTCCGAAGGGCGGAACGTGCAGACATTCACTTGCTCAAATACAGTGCCACAACCTGTTGATGTTAATGTTACAGTTTGCACCGAAAAGGTAAAAGGAGAACTCTGGGATCGAACCAAATACCCTTCGGTTCAGAGGCACACGTTCTGATTGAATCACAGAGGCTCCAAAATGTCATTTAAAACATTAAAACGCAACCTGAAACTATAGAAAATATCTGCATTTGGAATACACATGACGTATTACCCTCCTCTCGCGTCTCTTCCCCCTCAGAGTTACCAGCAACCTATCTAATCTATGAATCTTGGACAACTCCTTTTTTCTTGAATTTCAGAGATCTTTTTATTGTCGAATAGAAAGCATCAAAATGTCATCTTATATAAGAACTTTGTCGCGTAAATGACAATTTATGAGAAATTGTAAATTTTATTGTTAACAGAATATAAACAAAAACTTATTAGTCAAAGCAAACACAATTGTTAAATCAAGTGTTCGAATTGCTATTCACCGACTTTTTGAAAACACGCGAGCCTGTGTGAAAATTCTTTTTGTACATTTTGAATCATTGCTCTCAAAGAGGGCGGCTGTGTCTTTCAGGTTCGATATATCACACGGAGTGTGTTCGCGCTTGCTCCACTTGCATTGTAATCACATCTGTTTATTATACTGTGCTGTAATCTGCAATGTTTATGTTTTTATATTGTTTATGAGTCTTGTGTTGGTAGTTTCGTTAGAGCACAGCCAAACTGGCTCATCTACAGAGACAAGCTTGTCTGATGATAACGGGAGCGATAGGCACCGCACCGTCAGCCGCTCTGGAGGTCCTCCTTAATATTCCCTCTCTTCACATATGGTTGGAGAGGGTGGCGAGGTGGACAACGTACAGACTAAAGCAAACGGCAGACAGCATGCCGAAGGAAGTCAGTCTGGGAGGATTCGGACTCCTTGATGACATTGATGGTCACGGGATTCTCAGAATGGTCTCAGACTTGATGCCTACAGGGATCAGCAGAGATCTGTCTTTCAAGATCGTCCTCGCGGAAAGGGAGGACTGGGACCGAAATCAAACGACCCTATTGAGAGCGGACCTCTGTTGGTACTCTGACGGCTCCAAAACCAATTTGGGAGTAGGAGCTGGCGCATATGGGGGCAGCACCGATGCTAGACTATCAGCTAGCCTCGGCAAGTACGCAACCATACACCAGGCAGAAGTGTATGCCATCGAGATGTGTGCGAGGGAAAGTTTAAAAAACCTGGATGCACACAAATCGATAAAGATATATGCAGATAGCCAAGCTGCAATAAAGGCTCTTGGTTCCTACCGGTGTAATTCAAAGACGGTATGAAGTTGTAAATCTGCCCTTAACGAATTGGGCAGCTGTAATGAGGTGTCGCTGGTCTAGATACCGGGTCACTCGGACCATGACGGCAACGTTGCGGCCGACGCGCTTGCCAGGAGTGGGGCCCAGAGAGACTTTGTGGGACCAGAACCGGTGCTGGGGATAACATCTTGCACAGCAAAACGCACCTTAAAGTCCTGGACAGAAAGAATGACAATCCAATATTGGCAAAATCTTCCAGGATTAGCCCACTCTAAGGCCTTCATAAATGGCCTATCTGAGTCAAGGGCTAAAACACTTCTAGAGATGAACAGACAACAACTGAGTACTCTAGTCGGCCTGTATACAGGACACTGCCGCTTGCGGCACCACATGCACCGTATTGGAGACCGAGTGCCGGCTGTGTATGGAGAATGACGAGACAGCAGAGCACGTGCTGTGTTCCTGTCCGGCAGCGGACAGGACTAGATACCTGCTCTTTGGCAAGGTAAAGCTTGCTCCAGAAGATCTGGATCAACTTTCGCCCACAAAGATTATCAGCCTCTGCAGGAGGCTGGATTTCTTGGGCGAAATATAGACTTTAGGCGTGAGCCACAATAGACCTTAAGGTCGCGGTGGAGAGACCGATATGGCTCACTCACATATAAACCATAAACCTAGAGCACAGGAGTTTATTATGCTGTGATTTAGCAATATTTTCTGGCTACGTACGTGAAAATTTGCAGTTTGAAATTTTTAATATTTTTCTTTACTGTAATTTTTAACCATTGAGTGTTCGACGGTTTGCTACTGTTATAACCTCACATTCATGTACAGTTGTAGTTGTAAATGCAGGCAACAGCAACATGGGAACTAAACTGTAGTACATCATTTCACAAATTGAATACCACATACAAGTAAAGAGTAGTACTTAATGCCTATGTACTACCACTAGATATGCCATAAACACCGTAGACGAACGTCCTCTCAGGACGTTCTACGGGCATCCTAGGCGGATGTACTGTGGACATCCAAATTTGTGACATTCGGATGTCCGGTGGACGTCCGTCGGACATCCCTTGGATGACAAGCTACGTCCCCAAATATCACTGGGAGGATGTCCCTTGGACGTCCGTAGGATGTCTGCATGCTGTTAGGGATATGATAGTATGCCTAGATTTTTAATCTCGGTAGAAGGAATTGTAATAGCGAATGTAGAAGTATAACATACGTAAATATAATGATACATGTTAAGTTTGATAAAATGAAATACACAAGGATTTCGTATGAATAAATATTAATTTCAAATTCTCTTTTCAGAATAAATTTGCAAGACAGCCGGTTATAATCGCCGCCGCGATACTTATTTTATGTGTGACTATTCCCTTCATTATTGCCATGATACTATTAATAATATTGGTCCACGATAATTCGGTTAGATGCGACTGTCACTGTTATTACTTAAGTCCTATAACATGTAACGGTAAGTATTTAAAAACAATAAATATTAAGCCTTAAATCTAATATAGCCCCTATTTCAAAAAAACTTACGCCTTCACCTTAAGAAAAAATTAGATAGCTCAATGAAGATCACAATTTTGACATTTCGGGTGTTTTCTGTCCAAACTTAATAATGATCACAATCTAGATATCTTCAAAGGCTGATTTTGAATATTTTTCGCGAGTTTTCAAAGAAATCTTACAGCAGCACGTTACCTAAATTTTGTTCGATTGGATTTAGTGTCAGCTCTGGCAGTAATTTTTCCAAATAATCACGAGGCAGATGCACTGCATCAAGATATTTAGTTTCAGCAAGATCAGGCGCCATCTTACTTTGGTCTAGACGTCTGTCAGTATTTAGATATCACAGTTCCTGAAAGATAGATAGGGCATTAAGAAGCAATTGAGTGGCCACCGCCTTCCCAAGACTTGACTTCCTTGGATTTTTTTTCTGTTGGGTTATTTAAAACCAAAGTTTCTTTCAACAGGCCTAATAATTTAGAGGAGCTATAGCAAAGAATTCGCGCTGAAGTGGAGCAAAGTAATCCTGACATTTTTGAGCGCAGTGTACAAACTGGTTACACTCGTATCTGTCTATGCCAAATGGTAGATGGAGAACAATTTGAACATTTGTGCCAAATTTTGTTTGTTTTCCTTGGTTCAATAATTTTTTCCAATAAACTTACCTTCCCATTTTTTAAAGTAAATAATGCCATTTTTTCAAACACAATGTTTGTTTCTGCCAATATTCGCTAAAACTCGAATACAAGAGTTAAAAAAACAATTAAGTTATTTTAGATGATAATATTTGTTATCGCTTTGAGCAGTAATTTTATTTTTTGGTTCAATTTATAAGGACACTTGTTGCTGTCTGATCACTTTGTTACGTTTATTCTAGTTTTTGTTTTGTTTCGATAATCGTAATTTATCTCTTATAGTGTACAAAATAAGTTTTATTTATAGATTTTAATTTTATTTCGTGTAATTTTATCTACACCTATACCTAAGTTTTTTATGACTGACTTATGCAAGCATTTGTAATAATGTACAGTTCATTAATTCATTATTAGTTAATTTTCTTAGAAAAAATGCACTAATAGGAAGATCTTGACTTTTGAATTTTGTAAAAATTTCCTCTAGAACCGATAGCCGGGGTGAGTTTCAATTTATATATATATATATATATATATATATATATATATATATATATATATATATATATATATATATATATATATATATATATATATATATATATATATATATATATATATATATATATATATATATATATATATATATATATGAGATATACTTGGTTCTCGGGTTGAACCGCGTCCAGAATTTATTAAAACTCGACGTTTCGGCTCCTGTTTTGGAGGCATTTTAAAGAGGTAAAGGAAATATGTAGAGGCATGAACTCAAGGCCTCAATCTGCCTATTCCTTAGAGCCGTGGAAAAGGTGGGTTGGGTTGTTGTAGCTCGAGAAGACCCGAGAACCAAGTATATCTCACATTAAAGACCGTGGAAATCTTTCCGAACATTTAATTCGCCTCTATGGGGAGAAATTTTTATCTCATACCAAAACTTCTCATCCGAAAATCCCGTCTCCTTTGTGACCTCACCTTTCTAAAAGCCAGCCGTGATCATCATGTGGTCCCAAAATCTTTTCAACTTAAAAACCACACCAAATCACATACCATGTTCAATATTTTAAAACGAACAGGCTTTGCTCTCCTTAGAAATTATATTCACGAGACAAAACGTCACCTTAACAAAACCAACACACTACTTTACGACATATATAAAAATACACACATACAAAATACACCCTACACTTTGGGACACTTTAGACAGACTCTCACAAAGTAAAGCAGACATGTTACACGCCAAAAGACGGACGTACAGAAAAGGAAATTGCAGCATCTTCTAGACAACAAAAATCTCAAACAACACTCATAATGTCAATCCTACTAAGTGACGTCGCCATCAAAGTTCTATCCAAAGGTTTGAATTTTGCACCAACCCCTATTCACTCCAATAGAAAATATAATTTCTCAATCAGAAGATGCTATAACACACCTACCGACTGACGAAGCTGAAGTTACGAGACAGAACATTGCCAGGATACTACGTTCTGCCAAACCTCCACCTTCCAACCTTTTTTCTCACGAACGACAGTCAATCAGAGACCTAAACCGACACACAGATTATAACCCTACCAGCAGACAAAGGCAACGCTACAGTCATACTCGACAAAACAGACTATATAAAAAAGATGGACAATATTCTAAACAGCACAGACTACAAACAATTCCTAAAGACCCTACAACTTATCTTGAAAAGAAAACCAAAACTATCATCAACAACTCCCAACTTAGTCCTGACCTAAAAAAGTACAAATCCCCGCAAAAAATCATCTCGCATCCATAGAAAATACGGTCTCCCGAAAATCTATAAGCCCTATCGTAAGTGGCTACCGTTCACCCACACAAAAACTTGCAAAACATCTAGCCAACATTCTCCAACCATTAGTAGAAAACGCTACATCCTATGTCAAAAACTCCACCCATTTCAATGACCTTCTTCAAAACAACACCATTTCTCAATACGACATCCTAGTTAGCTTTGATATAGTTTCCTTATTCACTAATATATCTCTATCTGAAACCCTTGACATTCTCAAAAATAAACACAATATTTCACACGATACCTCAGCTCTTCTAGAACACTGCACATCACACAAATTTTACAAACAAGTTCGAGGTGTTTCAATGGGTTCGCCACTCTCTCCTGCATTGGCTAACATTTTCATGGAAAACTTCGAGACCCAAGCCCCCAATTCATCCCAACTTAAACCAACCTGTTGGTTAAGATACGTTGACGACATTTTAGCTGCCTGGCCACACGGTAAAGAATCTCTAGACGAATTCCTTTCTTACCTAAATAATATCAACCCCCAAATCAAAAAAAAAGTGTAAGCATTTAATTTAAAACATGTTTGGTGCCAGATCATTTCTATGAAATTCACCACCATAACGCACTTGCTGCGTCCAGACTTTTTATTATTGTAGGTAGGTTTAATGCATTCTAATGGAACCATTATAATTTTTTCCAGCCAAAAGTGAAGCAATAGTCAAGCCAGACTCCGACGGAAAATGTGAATGTAAGTAAGCCGCATAATATCGATTAAAAATATCTATAACTGCTTAACTTAAGACCGGATATACAATTGGATAAGTAATATTCAATGGATGTTTGGTAAGTGGTCGTTTAAAATCGTCAACTATGTTAACCAAGAACGGGCAATCTTCTTGAAGAAAAACGTTTTTCCTTTTGTTATTGATTGACCAAATCTCCAGTTAGAAAGTGTTATGAAATGGGTTTCAGTAGTGGTGAATTTGTATCCTTTAGCAATTACCTGCCAAGTATTAAAAAAATGTTTTTAAAAGCAAATATATGTGTGTTTTTTTAAGAAAGCAGGTAACAAATTTGGTTACCAGTATAACCTATATAGTAAAAACAATGTGCCATATTTCATCAAAATAACTTTATTGTTTGAAAATGTACAAAAAATTCCGAAAGTAAACTTAAAGTGTTCCCGAAAAAACTCGTTTCTTGGTCAACCTTATAGTTTAATAGCAAATTGAGCTATTCAAATATGAAGCATTTGATAAAAATTCTCTACCATAACGCACTTGCTGCGTCCAGAATTTCTTTTCTTACAAACACGCATTATATTTCGATGGAAAATGCAAAAATGCAATAACATAAGGCATGTTTGATTAAAAAAAAGAGAATTTGTATCACCAACGACTTATGGGCCACCTGTGCTTGTAGAAATATTTTTTTAAGATGTAGCTCAAGACACCCTATAATTAATGTTACAAATTTTTTTCCATATCTTCATAATTCATAATAACGGATATAATGAGCTTTATTGATTTTTTACGAAAATTCGACAAAAATTATATACCATTAAACGATAAACTCTATAGCTAAGGCTACTGCCAAGCATCAGAGAAAGGGTCTATTTGAAATGAATTTTCTGGAAACATTTTAGTAAAATGAAGGACAATGACGGTTGAATCTAAGACTTCAGGGTTTGTAAAACATTCTTCTTGAGACATTTTTTTTCCATAACCTGTATTAGATTCAAGTTATTTGCGTAAATGTTGCCAATTTTGACGTTTTAAATCTCAACTTTGACGTTTTGAGGAAAACCCCAATTTATGTTTATTTAAATGCCTATAACTTTTTTGTCTTTCGACCTACAGAGTTAATTTTGGTAGGTAATGATATAAATCCGTGTACCAAATCTGGTTGCCCTTACTTTGTTAATTCGGGAGATATAATGTTTTTTCGAAAGAAAATACAAAATGTTCCGGGAAAAACTGTGCCGATTTTCCTGGCTAACGAACTTATCCAAGCTAATACCATCCAGGAAGGTATTCACCAAATTTAATCAAAATCGGCCCATTATTTTTTGAGTTATCGATGTGATACACTCCTAGAGCTCATATCCGGGGTCAGTTTCAATTTTTATATGTTATATATATATATATATATATATATATATATATATATATATATATATATATATATATATATATATATATATAGACGCCCTCGTGGCGCAGGTGGCTAGGTGCCAGCCTGCAAAGCGAGAGGTCCTGGGTTCGATTCCCGGGCGAGCCAAGTTGACTTTGTCTGGAAAATTTGTATAAAATATTAAATGATGGGAAAGAATGTGCTAATGGCCTGAGATGCTGCAGCCAATAATATTATATATATATATATATATATATATATATATATATATATATATATATATATATATATATATATATATATATATATATATATCACACCGATAACTTACAAAATAATGGACCGATTTTGAAAATTTTGGCGTGTACCTTCCTTTTGCAAGTGGCTTGAATAAGTTCGTTAGCCAAGACCAGGTTTTCCCGGAAACTTTTGTGTTTTCTTTCGGAAAATTTTTATATCTCCGGAAATAACAAAACTATAGTATTAAACTTTAGTACACAGGTTTACATCGTTAAAGCTAAACGACGTATCAAAATTTAGATTTCTAGTTGAAAAAAAGTTATAGGTATTTAATGCAAACAATTTCGGTTGCGCTGGTGGCCAAATGAGGACATAAGACGAAAAATTTTTGTATGATAAACACAATTGATGTAATTTTATAGATAAAAGACCATTTCGGGTTAAGGGAACAAAATATTAAAACGGTAATAGTCGATGACAATAATACATGTCATATTCAATTGACAAATTATTTTGACAGATGTCAGATCTACTTTCAATGACATGTAAATAAATATTTTCTTTTCTGACATGTGTAATTCAAATATAGGCATGCTCTTCTTCTTACATTTATCTTTATTTTTGGCCTTCACAGTTTTACTCATAGAGTTGGATATCCTTTTAGTGACTTCTTAAAAAAATCACTAATGAGGAGACCCCGACTTTTGAATTTTGAAAAAATTTCTTCAAATCAGCGCTAATTAGGTCCCCTAGAACACATATCCGGGGTCAGTTTCGATTTTTAAATGTTTATATATATATATATATATATATATATATATATATATATATATATATATAATATATATATATATATATATATATATATATATATATATATATATATATATATATATATATATATATATATATATATATATATATATATATATATATAGATATATGTATCACACCGATAACTCAAAAAATAATAGGCCGATTTTGGCTAAACTTGGTGAATACCTTCCTTTTGTAAATGGCTTGGGTAAGTTCGTTAGCCAGGAACATCGGCCGAGGTTTTCCCGGAAAATTTTGTGATATCCTTTTAGTGACTTCTTAAAAAAAATCACTAATGAGGAGACCCCGACTTTTGAATTTTGAAAAAATTTCTTCAAATCAGCGCTAATTAGGCCCCCTAGAACACATATCCGGGGTCAGTTTCGATTTTTAAATGTTTATATATATATATATATATATATATATATATATATATATATATATATATATATATATATATATATATATACAGGGTCGCTGATAAGTCTGGAAACGGTCGATTATCCGGAAAAATATACAAGGTGTCGAAAAAAGTTTTATACAAAAGTTTTTGGGTTCTTCAATGTCTACTAGGCGGTGATAATTTCATTTATACAGGGTTGGTCATACAGGCGTGGCACACCAATATTTTTTTTTTTAATGGAACACCCTATATATTATTCGATATTTAAATCCTTCTCTTAATTTTGAGCAACATTTATGAGAAGCATAATGTACCTAAACTCAATCGTTTCCGGGTAAAAAAATAAATAAAAATAAACGCTACTGTTTTTAAAATCTATTGGATGAAGAACAAAAATAAATGAAAAGTAGAATATCTCTTGAAAACAATCTGTGAGTGTGAAAAGAACCGGTTGCGATGTTTTTAACATTGTTTGGAATCCCAAGATAAGATAAGATGCCCATAAGAAACGCAGTATTATTCTTTTGTTTTAAAATGTTTCCAGGACAACGAATGTCAAACATTCATTCAGTGTCAACAGTTTTGAAACATTAGTAATTTAGTGTCAACAGTTTTTGTGCAAAATGGCAAGTTTAAGTGAAACCAAACGTATCGAAATTTTAATGATGATAGGGTACGGTGATAGAACACGAAGTTTTGCTCAAGTGGTGATTATGTTCAATGAGTTGCATCCTGAGCGGGAATCGATCTCCAAATCCACAGTTTCGAAAACTTTGCATCGTTTTCACGAAACTGGCGGTATCAAGGATAAACCTAGAACTGGAAGGCCAGTAACCGTTACAAATGAAGAAAATTCTTTGAATGTAATATTGGATGTGGTGGAAAATCCGAAAACTTCGGCACAGCAATTGGCTTTAAATCACAATATGAGTCGATATTCAATTCAAAAGATTACGAAGCGGGAAAAGTTCCGTCCATATAAAATTCATTTATTGCAAGAACTGAGTGAAGACGATTTTGATCGCAGAATCGAGTTCTGTGAACTTATTATGGAGAAGTTACGCCAAAATTTTAACTTTGCCAACCACATTTTGTTTTCCGACGAATCTACATTTTGTTTGAATGGACAAGTCAACCGACACAACTGTAGGTACTGGTCAGACGAAAACCCACATTGGATGGAACAAATTCACACCCAAAGACCGCAAAAAGTAAATGTTTGGTGTGCTATTATTGGTGGACATATCATAGGACCTTATTTTATACACGGTAATTTGAACTCTGCTCGATATTTGACACTTTTGCAAGAATCAATTGTTCCAGACGTAAGTCGATTATTTCCGAACAATAACGACCCAAGTCTACCAGCGGAAGAAATATGGTTTCAGCAGGATGGGGCACCCCCTCATTTTGGAATTGAGGTACGGGAATATCTGAATCAAACCTTTCCTGGCAGATGGATAGGGCGCAGGGGAACTATTGAATGGCCAGCTAGGTTTCCCGACATGACGCCGCTTGACTTTTTTTTGTGGGGTCATGTAAAAAATTTAATTTACCAAAATAGACCGCAGAATATTGAAGAGTTGCAAGCAAGGATTGTGCATGAAATTAATAACATTCCTCAAAACGCTCTTGTAAATGCAGTGCAATGTTTTGTTAAGCGAATTCATTATTGTCAGGAGGTCAATGGAGAACACTTTGAACATCTTATAAAATAGGATTCCAAACAATGTTAAAAACATCGCAACCGGTTCTTTTCACACTCACAGATTGTTTTCAAGAGATATTCTACTTTCCATTTATTTTTGTTCTTCATCCAATAGATTTTAAAAACAATAGCGTTTATTTTTATTTATTTTTTTACCCGGAAACGATTGAGTTTATGTACATCATGCTTCTGATAAATGTTGCTCAAAATTAAGAGAAGGATTGAAATATCGAATAATATATAGGGTGTTCCATTAAAAAAAAATTAATATTGGTGTGCCACGCCTGTATGACCAACCCTGTATAAATGAAATTATCACCGCCTAGTAGACATTGAAGAACCCAAAAACTTTTGTATAAAACTTTTTTCGACACCTTGTATATTTTCCCGGATAATCGACCGTTTCCAGACTTATCAGCGACCCTGTATATATATATATATATATATATATATATATATATATATATATATATATATATATATATATATATATATATATATATATATATATATATATATATATATATGTATCACACCGATAACTCAAAAAATAATGGGCCGATTTTGACTAAACTTGGTGAATACCTTCCTTTTGTAAATGGCTTGGGGAAGTTCGTTAGCCAGGAACATCGGCCGAGGTTTTCCCAGAAAATTTTGTGTTTTCTTTCGAAAAAAAATTATATCTTCGAAAATAACAAAGTAACGGGAACCAAATCTGGTACACGGGTTTATATCGCTATAGGTAAATTATCCACCAAAACTTAGCTCTGTAGGTCAAAAGACAAAAAAGCTATAGGCATTTAAAGAAAAATAAATTGGGGTTTTCCTCAAAACGTCAAAGTCGTGATTTAAAACATCAAAATTGGCAACATTTAGGCAAAGAACCTGAATCTAATACGGGCTATGGAAAGAAAATGTCTCAAGAAGAATGTTTTACAAACCCTGAAGTCTTAGTTTCAACCATCATTGTCCTTCATTTTACTAAAATGTTTCCAGAAACAAGACCCTTTCTCTGATGCTTGGCCGTAGTCTTAGCTATAGTTTATCGTTTAATGGTATATAATTTTTGTTGAATTTTCGTAAAAAAATCAATAAAGCTCATTATATGCGTTATTATACAAGATATGAAAAAAATTGTATAAATTAATTATAGGGTGTCTTGAGCCACATCTTAAAAAAATGGCTCATAAGTCGTTGGCGATACAAATATAAATTTTTTTTTTAGTCGCACACGCCTTATGTTACTGCATTTTTGCATTTTTCATCGAAATATAATGCATGTTTGTAAGAAAAAAAATTCTGGACGCAGCAAGTGCGTTATGGTAGCGAAGTTTGATAAAATGCTTCATATTTGAAAAGCTCAATTTGCTATTAACCTATAAGGTTGACCAAGAAACGGTTTTTTCGGGATCACTTTAAGTTTACTTTCGGAAATTTTTGTACGTTTTCAAACAATAAAGTTATTTTGATGAAACACGGCATATCGTTTTCACCACATAGGTTATACTGGTAATCAAATTTGATGCCTGCTTACTTAAAAAAACACATATTTGCTATTAAAAATATTTTAATGAAAATTCATTACCATAACGCACTTGCTGCCTCCAGACTTTTAAATTTTGAAAAGATTTCTTCAAATGATCGCAAATTAGGCCCCATAGAATCCATATCCAAGTTAGTTTCAGTTTTGGTCTGTTTTCATATATACAGGCGGACGGATTTCGACGTCAAAGCTCAATATATCCATTATTATACAAGATACAAGAAAAAGTTGTATACGTTAATTATACGGTGTCTGGAGCTGCATCTTATAAAATCAGTCTTACAATCACAGGATGGCCCATAAGTCGCTGGTGATACAATATTTTTTTCTTAATCGAATAAGCTTTATATTATTGCATTTTCCATCGAAATATAATGCATGTTTGTAAGAAAATAAATTCAGGACGCAGCACGTGCGTTATGGTAGCAATTTTTCATCAAATGTTTCTTTAGATAGCTTAATTTGCTATTGACCTAAGGTTCGTTGGCCAGAAAGCCAGTTTTTATGTTCCGAAGATTTTTGTACATTTTCAAATAATAACGTTATTTTGATTAAATATGGTACATTGTTTCTTCTATCTAGGCTATACTGGTAACCAAATTTAATGCCAGTTTTCTTAAAAAAATGTAAACATTTTAACGAAAAGTCGCTACCATAACGCACTTGCTCCGTCCAGACTTTTAATATGAGGTGGTGTTTATTTTACTTCCACATTGTCACAACGTGTGGAAGTATTACATCGGTGACCAAAATTCTAAAAATTTTTTTCGCTTAAACGTTGTAAAAAGGGTCAAAACCTATAGAAAACATGATTTGGGAACGAACATTTTTTTTGTCTGTCGGTCTGTATGTCTGTGTTTGTAGCCACAATAACTTTAGAACGAACTGAGATATAGTCTTCAAATTTTGTACACAGTTAGCACTCGAGAAACGAACGGTTTGAATTGTTTTCGGGTAAAATCGTTTCAGAGGGTAGGGGATGAGTGGGGGGTGATTCGGTGAAAATTGACATTTTTTCGTTAAAACTCGAGTAATTTAACCTTTTAGGGTGTGTTTATTAGAAAACTTTCAATTTCATAAAACATCTGATATTCTGTGCTGAACTTAAATTAGTGGTTGATTTTGTGAGCGGTGGAGTATCGGTTATGGAAATTTCGATTTTTTTTTTGCTAACACGGCGTAAAGTCTCAAAACATATAAAACTTGATTCTGGAACAAAAGTTTTTTGTTAGTATGCGTGATAACTTTAGAACGAAATGAGTTATCATCTTCAAATTTGGTATCCAATTAGCACCCGACAAAGGAACACTTATCAGAATTGTTTTTGGGTAAGATTGCTTCAGGGAGTAGGAAAGAAATGAGGATGATTTGGTGAAAATTAACATTTTTTGGTTAAAACTCGAGTAATATAACGTTTCAGAAGTTTATGAGTACAGGAATATGAATATTTTCTTTGTAATCAAATCATGTACCCTAAATTCGTTTCATGAAACGTCTTTCTGAGGAGAGTAGATTATCCCAGCTATGTGAAAGCTATGATAAAAATTTGCAGCACTGTTTAGATGGGCTTGTTTAACAAGAAGTCACCAGACAGGTTATATTTGAGTCATTTTAAGTTAAAAAAGAAACTTTCCATTCGTCAATTTTCCAGCTGGTAACAAACGTAGTAATTTCTTTTAAAAATTTGAAAACAAAAAACAAAAAATCATCTGAAAAAAGCTGGTCCGTTAGTTTTTAACCTACATTTCACAGTTAGGTAAAAGGACTCTATATACTAAACTTGAAGCTTTTAGCTCAAGGCTTTCTAAAGTTATGTATATAGAATCGTGTAATATACAAATACTAAATACATTGGCCGCCATTTTGAAATGCTTGAGTTTAGCCAAAGTTGGAAAGTTGGAAAGTAGGTTTCTAGACGTTTCGCTAACCATAGCTGCTGGCTTCTTCAGTAACTGGACTGAAACTGAGCAGATATCGCTCTGGTAACCATTCTTGTACCTGTAATAATCGATTGACTGTGGATGATGCACACGTACCAGATAGTGATTTCTTTGCAGATGACGTCACCATTATTTATTTTTCCATTGCGGTGTCATGCTGTCAGTGCCGGTGGAATACTTTATGCTGCTAATTGCAGATTACGTTACTATTATTGATTTTTCCAGTAGTATGTACGTTCAGGAAGCGGAGTATAAATTATAGGATAAAATCGTCGAACTAGGCAAATGTAGACATAGGTAACGGTATAATTGTAACTATATTAAACTCACAAAACTCAACAATAACATTATAACTAACAAATTAATGAACCTAACGTAGACTGTTACATCGTGAATCTTAATTCAACAGTATTATGTGTTTACATAATTAAAATTACAAGTATCGCGTCGTTACATCGGAAGCAATCTCAATTAACCGTCTACATCGTAATAACTTATTTTAATAACTAATTCTGATTCGCTAAAATTAATCTCTCTTATATTTCCCAACAATAATATTTATATTGATTCTTAATTAGTTTTACGACCTTCCGAATTGCTGACTGCAACATTCCTGCGTATCTTGCTAATTTGCTTTGTTTACTGTTTACATACTGAATGTGATATTTTCAATGTCAATCGATCCAACTATGACCTCTAATTATTCGCAATATTTACATTCCTTGCTGTAAAGAATTAAAATGAACTACTTTTAATTATTATTTTAGTGTTTTTAACAATTATGTTTCTACGTTTCTTACGGTCCTTCTGAAGACATTTCTGAACATTCTGCCGAGTCAACAAAAAATGACGACTCGCTGGATGGCTTTGACCTGAATGTTTAATTTATCTTTTACCTAAGTTTGGCACTAATTATAATGATCGCAAGAATGTTAATTTGTATAGTACCCTAGGGTGACAATTTGAACTACTACTACTTGAATTAATGTGGACAACCTTAGGTATGTTACTGGACTTAATAATAAAATTAATATTTTTGGATTCAATTCTACGTATGATAATGGAAATCACAATAATAAACCTTATATAATTATGCATACCACTCTAGGATGGTAATCCGAATAATAATTAAAATAATCTTTTTGACTACAAACTTACGTGAGATAATCGACATAACAATAATTAAATTAATATAACTATGTATACCACTCTAGGATGGTAATATAAATCATAATGATAAAAATAATACTTTTGTATGCTTCGCTACGTATTATAATCGAAATAACAATAATTAAAATAATAGAATTATGTATACCGCTCTAGGATGGTAATATAATAAATAAAATAATATTTTGACTACAATCCTAGGTTTGATCGTCGATATAACAATAATTAAAATAATATGATTATGTATACCATTCTAGGATCGTAATATAATTACTAATGATTTACATGATCTAATAATTTATTCCCTCTTTCTGGTGATGGGTTGTATACGTCATTTCGTCTTCCTTCTGGTGTCTCTCCTCCATGTTGTCTTGTGGTTGCTTCCCCGGCTGAATGAGTTGAAGAACTCTCTGCTTTGCTTGCAGAGTTCTTCCCACTCCACAAAATCCAGCCACGCCGACCCTGAGTCGTTTTGGACTGCTTCACCATTGAACCTTGACTTAACTTGACCACGCAGCGGCCATTGTTTGGTTGTTACCATGTGCCCTGCGTGTACTTTCTACCTCTTGAATTTCCATCTAAACCTGTGCTTCCATTGGCGAACATGCATCTTATACCCATATACCTTGTACTTTTCCTCTGTTCGTGAGCCCTCCATTTTTACTGGATGGCCCTTGTATACCTTGGGGCCTCTGCCCATTTTTGCTTGTCCCTGCATCTGACTTCCATACACCACCCCAGTGTGTGTAAATACCTGGGTGGTTGTACTTCTTATCGTTCTTACTTTACCCATCAACTGTTTCGTGGTTTCTTTCTTGGACGCATTGGTCAAACCATTAACTTTTATCCTTGACGTAGTCGCTGTTTCTTCCCCCCTTGGTTGACTCATCCAAAATTTGGGAATTTTCCACTTGGCAACCATCTGAGCTTTGTTTCTGGACCATTTTCTTAACTTGAACCCACCCCATTTGAACATTTTGTTGGGTTCTGTTTGTGTTACTTTTCTTTGTTGCTTTGGTTCCATTCCAGATTGAACCTTCTCCATATAACATTCTTTATTTCCTATCTTCGTTTCTATTGGGACCTTTTCTATTTGTACTACTGCTTGTTTTACTTCTTGTAACTCTTTCTTCCCCTTTATCATTGATGCCTCAAAATTTAATAAATTGCTCTTTTTACTTATATTTGATTTATCCGCCTCTGATTTGGCTCCAGATATGAGATTATCTGGATAACTTTTTAAATTAACTATTTCCTGCTCGTCTTTGGCTTCTTCTATCTCTGGTATTTCTTTGCTTAAATTTGAATTAAATATTTCTTGCTTGTTTGTGGCTTCTTCTACTTCTGGTATCTCTTTACTTGAGTTTAAATTAAATATTTATTGCTCGTTTTTGGCTTCTTCTACTTCTGGAATTTCTTTACTTAAATTTAAATTAAATCTTTCATGATTACTTCTTGCTTCTTCAACTTTTGGTATTTCTTTACTTAAATTTATATTAAATATTTCTTGTTTATCTTTGGCTTTTTCTACTTCTGGTATTTCTTTACTTAAATTTAAATTATACCTTTCTTGTTTATCTTTGGCTTCTTCTACTTCTGGCACTTTGTTTTCGAATGAAACTTCAACTTGTAAATTAATTTTTTTATAATTGCTTCTTGACGCTATTTTTGCGTAGAATTCCTCAACTATTGAATCTATTGCCTTCTGGACAGTCTCTTGAAATGCTGTCCGTTCCTTGTACTTGCATGTGAAGATTGGTATTTTTATTTTTGGTAACTTGAATTCTGGAAAGAGTGCTGAATAGCGGTGTGCTTCTTTGTTAATTGCTCTTTTCAGCTTAACCATGGCGTTATCGTACCATTGGCTTAGCGTCAAATGAGCTTCATCTAGATTTTCTGATTCTGTTATTCTATTTATATCCATTATGTTATCTTCAATTTTATCCCATTGTCTATCTAAGTTTCCTATTATAATTTCAAATTTGATAGGTATATCGTCATCGTCCATTTTTTCTGCTTCTTCTAATTTTTGGACAAATTTGTTTACCCGTAATTTTAGTTCTCTCGAACGTCTTGTGATTTTTATTTTTAGTTCCTCCATTGCTTCCTTAATTTTAATTGATTTAATAAATATTTGTGGTTTTGTTACCTTGTCTGATGCTTAGTTTTTCTTTTGATTTTGATTATTGGTTGCCTGTGACCTATATCTTGCCTTTAACCCTGTACTGTTGTCTTTGACCCTGTATCTGCTTTACTGGAACTGACCTTCTTTCGGTACTGCCCTGGAAGCTTCTGTCTTGTTGCTATATTGGAACTGACCTTCTTCTGGTACTGCCCTGGACGTTTCTGTCTTGTATATTCGCTTTATTGGAACTGACCTTCTTCTGGTACTGCCCTGGACGTTTCTGTCCTGTATATTTGCTTTATTGGAACTGACCTTCTTCTGGTACTGCCCTGGACGTTTCTGTCCTGTATATTTGCTTTATTGGAACTGACCTTCTTCTGGTACTGCCCTGATTATTTTCACTAAAATAAAGGGTATTTGGAGACTTGAGTTAGAGGATATTTGATAAGGTTAAGTGAGCACTGTATTTTCACTGGCACTGGTTTTTTTTTTCGTCGAAGGACTATCTTCTTCAACTACTCTTGGCTTCGAAGGACCATGTTCAGGAAGCGGAGGATAAATTATAGGATAAAATCGTCGAACTAGGCAAATATAGACGTAGGTAACGGTATAATTGTAACTATATTAAACTCACAAAACTCAACAATAACATTATAACTAACAAATTAATGAACCTAACGTAGACTGTTACATCGTGAATCTTAATTCAACAGTAGTATGTTTACATAATTAAAATTACAAGTATCGCGTCGTTACATCGGAAGCAATCTCAATTAACCGTCTACATCGTAATAACTTATTTTACCAACTCATTCTGACTCGCTAAAATTAATCTCTCTTATATTTCCCAACAATAATACTTATATTGATTCTTAATTAGTTTTACGACCTTCCGAATTGCTGACTGCAACATTCCTGCGTATCTTGCTAATTTGCTTTGTTTACTGTTTACATACTGAATGTGATATTTTCAATGTCAATCGATCCAATTCTGACCTCTAATTATTCGCAATATTTACATTCCTTGCTGTAAAGAATTAAAATGAACTACTTTTAATTATTATCTTAGTGTTTTTAACAATTATGTTTCTACGTTTCTTACGGCCCTTCTGAAGACATTTCCTGTTCTCTGAACAACGTACGGTGTCATATTTCAGGGCTTGTGGGATCCTTTCTCTTGGTGATTGCAGTTGACGTCTTTATTATTGATTTTTCCAATGGTATGTACTGTGTCATATTGTCAGAGCCTGTAGAATGCGTTATGTTGTCAATTGCGGGAAGCAAGATTCGGTTTTAAGTGTAGTGACAAAATCAAGTAGATATAATAATGTATTAATATGTACGCGTGATTTTATAGTTGTACGGATAAATTTGGTTGGTCGGAAAAAAACCCACTGATTTGTGGCCTGGTAGATCAATGAGATAAAACAGTTACATTTAATTTTGTGTATTGTAAAGAAGCATATATTTTCGGGTTAAAAATATTACAGAACTGCGAATAGGAAAACTGCTTAAAAGTAAACATGTAGCAAATTATTTTTATGATAATACTGAAAATATATTTATCCATTTAATATTTAATTACCATGTACGCATTTCGAATGGTTATCTGAAGTGATCACAATATAATTCCAGTCGCATATTCGTATTTTTATGCATGGCCTAAAGTCTGTAAAAGCCACGAGGTTCGCAAGGGAACAGAATTACTATCATTTCGTCCTGTTAGCTAGCACCCCAGTTAGCTCGATTAAACAAACCGTGCGATATTCGAAGATAAAGCACCAGCCCATACCGTACTCACAGAATTACTGAAGTACTAAAATAACTAGTAAGTCCGCTACCTGCCCTAGGTAAGAATTTCTCGGCGTATGTGTATATCTGTAGCAAATTTTTATGTTGTACCGCATGGTGTATTTCTCAGTCAAGTTTTAAAGATCGTGAACCTATTGTATAATTGTTTTCGTGAGTGTTGGCGTATCTAAAGTTGTTTGGACAGTGATGCTGCTCTATTACACTGACTGCTTAAGCGATCTGGGTACAGTTGTACTAGTTTGGTTCTGGTGTGGACGCTACTAAAGAGCGGCTCATTTAGATCAATCTAGAAAACACTACATACTGACTACATCGAAGTCTTCCCCAATGTTAGCTTACCTAGAGTTATCTAGTAGTGATGGGAAAAACAGTTATTTTCTGTTAACAGTTGAAGCCGTTAACGTTATTTAATAATAACCGTTGAAAATAACGGCTTCAGTTATTTTAAACTGGATAGTCGATCGATAGTTTCCTACATTCCCAAAGCTGTGAGCGAGAGCGAGTACACTAGTATAAATGCATTGTATTTTTACCCCGTTATTTCACGTAGTGTATAAATCTCAAATTTTGTCGATATGAAAAGGAAACAAAGGGTTAAGAAATTATAATAAGCGTGTCGTAAATCTTTTGCCATTCTGAAGTGAAAATTTTAGAAATCAGAAAGGAGTCTTCTGTAAGAATTTACTTAGATGTTTTAGGAATTATAAACTAGTCATTTCTCACAAATTTATTTTATCAGGGTCTTTAGTAAATGTCAATGCCACAGCAAGAATCAATAAATATCATTATTTATCACGCCTTGGGACGTTAGACGTTAGAACTTTTATTGCTACACAGGGAGTGATTCTAAGAACTCCATAACATAACGCAGCTAATAAAATTTCGGTAAAGAAACAGTATAAAAAATTGAGTTTGAGTTTTAAAAAAAATTGGAAGATATATAGTATTAATTGTTTATTTACTTATTTTAATATTCGTTGTTTTAAAATTAGTTTCAAAATTTTCAAAGGGCTGTAACTTGGAGGAGAAGGGGTTTCAAGAAAAACTTAATAAAAAGACACCCCTTATTTTTCGCCAAAGAATCACCCTGTAAAATTTTTCGCATCAATTTGGAAACACCCTGTATATATATATATATATATATATATATATATATATATATATATATATATATATATATTCATTTCATTTTTTATATTGAAATGTATATAGATATTAAAAAATGTTGTATCATTATATTTTTTTAATCAATTTGATAACTATTATCAGACAAACGAAAATGACGTGTTAACTGTTTTCTTAGGTAATGTATATAAATTTAAATAAATAAGTACTTTAATTTCACGTGAAATAACCCTATTTTGCGTTGTCTATAGTGAAAGTAATAACACGTTTTTACAGAAATTCATCTTTTCACCCAACATTTTTTATTATTAAATATTTGGCTTTACATACTAGTGGGAAACTCAACTGTTTCAAAAATAACAGCTTCTCAGTTTAACAGAATAACTCTGTGTAGTAGTGTCCGTATGCCGTATCCCCATCAACAACCGGTTAAAGTTAAAATTCAAATTAAACCGTTTTATTGTACCGAAAATCCTACGTTCCTAAAGCTGTTAGCGAGAGCGAGCACACAGTATAAATAACGTGTTTAGCATTCCCAATTCATCCCGTTAAATAAACAGTTGCCGATGAAAACCGATGTTTATTCATCGAAACCGAACTAGTTGCAGTAGAACTGAAACAGGCACGACTCCGAAATCTAGTTTAGTGTAAAAAGCCTTATTTTTTAAGCTGCTATTTTTATAAACTGGTGGTTACCGTTGCGGCTCGGTAACCGTTTAAAAATAGCTGACAGTTAAATAACGACCCATCACTATTATCTAGGCAGTTATGCTGTGTATTACACAAACTGCCTAAGCAACCTAGGTGTAGCAACCCTGGTTTGATTTTCGTGTAGGCGCTACTAAAGCACACTACGCCTAGGTCAAGCTATGTAACCCAATCCTTTCAGACACTGGGTCTATAACACCTTACTAGTCGTCTCCACTGAAGACATACATCGAACTTGCGAAATTAGTTAATCTTGCATTACGTACCTAACTCCCCGCTGCAGCCAGTAGTCATAAACAACCGTTCAATAACCGTATTACTGACACACCTGCTGCTTCCTGGTTGAGAATATTAATGTTTTGCGCTTGCTAATCATCGCATTTGATACTTTTAATTTTTATTCTTTTGTTGCCCCATCGCTGATATATAGATTCAGCTATACCCCGCTTGAGGTTGTTGCCTATTTTGTATTTTATATATTTATATTTATTTTAACTATCGTACTGCTCTTCTTCTGTGCATATATTTCCATTATAAATAGTAATTTGTACATAGTTAAAGAATATAATTCAAAGGTTATATCATTAAAGGCTACCAAACCCTGCTCCACATAGTTGCCCAGGTACTCGGATTATGTCAGCGATCAGAGTATAGTGAAGAGTGAAGAGGTCGCAGACATCCTCTACAGGGAGCAAACCCTTTAAAATCTGGCGCCCGAGACGGTCCAAATAATACCGTCGATCCGTTATACCGAAAAACGGTCTGCAAATAAAGACCTCATCACAGTATATTTCATTATTAAAAAATACGGTTGACCTGCACCACCTACAAAGATGTCACGCAGCAAGTTTTCCTTCGTTATATTACTTAAGAATAATTAGATAAACTTAATTTTATTTTTCAACTATATGAATATTTAGTACAGTTGTAAGATGTACGACAGGGTCGCCGTCTCGGTGCTGGATAAAATCTTGCAGTATCGAAATTTAATTTTTGCTGTAGTGGTTTACTATTAGTAGACACAGAAAGCTTTGCCGTCCAATCCCTATCCTGGTTGGATTTCTGTAAGCGGGATATTTCGACCCCCTCTGAGACTGCACTAAATATAGGGCTAGATGTATTCTCACCATAATTAGAAACGCAGGCCGGTTTCACTCTAATTAGATCTCATCAGTGCGCTATACAAATTGCAGCGAGAACATCCCTATGAAGTAATACGGCTATGGTAGCCAGCTGTCTAGAACATTGTGAGATGGACGACAGGGTCGCCATCTTGGTGCGGAACTACGCAGCATGTTCTCACGACAGCTCCAATTAACACAAAATGTTATAAATAGAGACTGTGTACAACTAACGAACAATTTTGTCAACTGTCAGCCCTGGCCTATTGTCTTCCTAAAAGGGACAATATATGTAAGGCTGGATGTATTCTCCTCATAATAGAAACGCAGACGGGTTTAATTAGAGCTCGTCAATGCGCTGTACTAATTACAGCGAGAACACACCTATAAATTAATACGGCTCTGGTAGCTAGCCTTCTATAATATTGTGAGATGTACGACACAGTCTCCATCTTGGTGCGGAACCAGGTAGTATGTTTTCACGACGACAAAAATGGGCCAGTGCTGACAATTTACAAAAGTGTAATTTGATTGCACACAGTCTTTATTTATAACATTTTGTGTAAATTCCAGCTGTCGTGACAACACACCACCTGGCTCCGCACCAAGATGGCGAACCTGTCGTACATCTCACAATGTTCTAGGAGGCTAGCTACCATAGGCGCATTACTTTTTAGGTGAGTTCTCGTTGTAATTAGTATAGCGCACTGAGGAGCTCTAATTAGAGCGAAACCGGTTTGCGTTTTTAATATGAGAATACACCTAGCCTTACATGTAGTACAGTTTCAGAGGGGGTCGAAGTATCCCGTTTACAGAAATATAACCAGAATCGGTGGTGGGGGGTTACTAAGCTTTCTCGTGCCTACTAATAGTAAACTACTATTGCAAAAATTAAATTTCGATAGTGCAAAATTTTATCCAGCTGTCCGTTATATTAATTGTTATGTCCATGTCTATGGTTTGATAGTGCTACTAATAATGTTCTTTACAAAATATGGTTTATGTAATTGCAGCCAAGGATAAAAAATTCGCAGGCCATGCAGATGATGAAAAACTTAAATACACTTCAGTCATTCCGCTGGTGGATTCAGCCTATCCAGATTCTGAAGAAGATGTATTTAAATGTGCAGCTGTACTTCTTAGTAAAACTATTGCGGTGACAGCAGGTGACATGTGTATAAAGAAGAATTCAGCAGATGGACATGTCTTTCCTAAGACTGATTTTCGCCTACGGTTTAAATCATATTTATGGCCTTTTGGGGGAGTTGATAAGACAATAAAAGCGGTAAATATTTACTAATACTTAAGTTGTCAGTATTTTTCATTTACTTACATATAATTTATTTATTAATAAATAGGCAACTCTGAAGATAATCTATTTACGTGCCTCAAGATTACGATAACACTTTTTTGCAACTTTTTTATTGCAATTTTTTCGTTCATATTTCCGATTTTTGAATAAAATGAAAATACAAAACATTTTAATTTTTAACTATAGTAATCTTCGAAGCCCGCAATTTCTCTTTTTTTTTAATTTCAACAACACACCACGAGGGCTTACAGCCTAAATACTATCGTACCGTAGGTGTTGACAAGGAGGAAAGAGGCAGCTTTTTTATTCTGGACTTGAAGGTTTGGAGGTTCGGAGGAGAAGGAAAAACATGTGCCGGCAAGGAATTCCACAACTTGAAAGTCATCGGGACAAAAGAGCGGGCATAACAAGATGTTCTAAGTCTGGTGACCTGGACAGTAAAAGGGTGCATTCGCTCTGTTCCCCTGGTAGATCTGTTGGGGGTAGCAGGTGGGGGAACTATGGAGGAAAGCTCCTCTGAGCAGTGCCCATGCAGATATCTATAAAAGAGAGAGAGAGGTCACCAACGGCACGTCGGTGGGCAAGGGATGGCAGCCTTTGGGTGAGGGTAGGGTCACCGATGAGACGTATAGCTCTCTTTTGAATGGAGTCCAGGATAGCGAGTATAGAACCGGCAGAGTCACCCCAGATGTGGGAGCAGTATTCGAGGTTTGGCCTTATTTGTGAAGTATATAAGGTATAGAGATTAGCTGGTGAAAAGTACTTGCGAGCCCGGAAGAGGAAACCTAATTTCTGAGCAGCCGCTTCTGCAATTGATGTGACATGTTGGTGCCAATTAAGATTTCGATCCACAGAAATGCCAACAAGAGAAAAGGACTCATTACTTTGAATAACTTGGTTGTTCATTGTGATGGGTCTAGGGCTGGTGTATCTCTTGTGAGAAAGAAAGCAAGACTTAGTTTTGGTGGGGTTGAATTGTACAAGATTTCTACTTCCCCAGTCTAATATTTTTTGGAGATCCACGGAGACAGAACCCTCCATGAGTCTGCTATCCTCATCTAATTGGGCTAAAGAGACAGGTTTAGAATATTGTATATTTGAATGGAGGGTGCTGCCGTCCGCGTAGCTGTGAACTGGGTTGGATGTGCTAGAGAGGAGGTCATTGATGTGGAGAAGAAACAAAGTAGGGGCTAAAGCTGAACCTTGAGGAACTCCTGCATTAATTGGATACAGCTTAGAGGAATGGCCATCCATAACAACAAATATGCTCCTGTTGGAGAGGAAATTTGCTGTCCACATACAGAGTTTTGGTGGTAGGCCATAGGCCAGAAGTTTATTAAGCAGCGCTGCGTGCCAGATCTGGTCGAATGTTTTGGATATGCCTAGAGCAACAATCTGGAATTCACCGTGTTGTTCCATGGACTTGTTCCAAGAACGGGTGACAAAGGAAAGGAGGTCGGCAGTCGATCTGCGCTGACGGAATCCATACTGCCTGTCGTGGATTAGACTGTGTTTTTCAAGAAATTTTAGTAATTCGGTGTTTATATACTTTTTCATCACTTTAGAGACGACTGAAAGGAGAGAAATAGGCCTGTAGTTGCTAGGAAGCGCTTTGGATCCTTTCTTGGGGATGGGTTGTACTCGAGCAGTTTTCCAGTTACTAGGGAATATGCCTTTATTATAAGATATCTGAAACAGACGAATCAGGACAGGAGCAAGCTCTGGTGCGCATTTTTTGAGAACAATTGCTGGGATCTCGTCAAGGCCAGAGGCTTTCCTGGTATTAAGAGAAGAGAGCATATTTCGTACCTTTTTAGTTTTGAAAATGCAATCCGTCATTTTATGCGCGACATTGGGGACTGTTGGTGGTTGAACATTTGGAGGTGGGTTGAGAGTAGAATTGCCGGCGAACAACGAAGCAAAAAGTTCAGCCTTGCCCAGGGCAGAAATTATTCCCAATAGATTTAGCAAGAGTCCAGAAGGATTTGCCGCCGTTGGAGCTTAAGAGGACTTTGTTTTTGATGTGGTTATTAAATAAGTTTTTTGCCTCAGAAAGAATGCGGACATAGTGGTTTCTTGCGTCGTGAAATGCTTGATTTTCTTGACTGGGATTGTGTAGAAGCGTTTTGTGAGCTTTGACGTTTTCAAGTCTGTCCTTGTCACAGGATTTAGAGAACCAGGGCTTTTGAGTGGCTAAAGAGGTTTTCTGTGTACGTGGGATAAATCAATGGTTGTAAACCAGGGGGGTGTAAATAGTAAATGAATGGGGCCCAGGACGGTACCCTGGTGCACACCACAGTCAACAATTTGTGGTGCACTGCACATATCGTTTACCTTACTTATCTGTATCCTATCCGCCGAGTAACTCTTCACTAGAGAGAATGCAATACCACCGAAACCCATGTCCTTCAATACTGTTAGCAGCCTGTCGTGATTGACGCTAACAAATGCTTAGCCACATCTAAAAAGAATCCTATCGTACATTCACCTTTATCGTGCGCTTTATAGATATAATCCGTAAGACGGCATACTGCATATTACCTAAGTTCCCTGTCTGAAACCATATTGCTTTTCTGAAAGTAGTTCATGTTTGTACAGCTATTGATATATTCTAACCTTTATTATCCTTTCACCAATTTTGGCCAGATTCGAAATCAGAGAAATCGATATATAATTATTCGGGTCCAAAGAAGAGCCTGACTTATCCATATTTGTTTCCATTTTTTATACCTTAATGAATAGTAAACATCAATAATCAAAAATAAATAAGAAATATTTAATTTTGAGCTTTTATATATGTTTGAAAATCCTTGCTATTTAAAATTTTGTCACGTGACCGTAAACGCTCCGGCTATTTTTGTGACGCCAAATGATTTAACTAGTCAACAGCAAGGATATATGCGCATGTTTTTCCATTGAAAATGGGTGTTATTATCAAATTAATGAAATAAAGCCAAGAAAAACGTAAAATAAGCAGTTTCAGATACGCACAAAACCACCAGCAATTATTGTTTATCCAATACGTTTGGCGTACCATTTGACAGGTAGCCCTTTGTTTTGAACCAAGTGACGTATCTGCATGCGCGCACGTTTCAAACTTGCTGCCTGTATTAACTTTCATATATTTATTTTCTAAAGTTAAACGATCTCTATTACGCACTTGTGTGATATATCAAAATGTTCCTTTTATTGCGTACAATAAGATAGAAAATATAAGAAAAATTCTGCGAATTCTCTATCGTGAATTTAAAATGTGATGGAAATATTCCTGACATCAAAGTTTCGGTGATCAGCGGCTCTGCAATATACATCGATATGGTTTTAAGCGGACCAGAGTTTAGGTCCTCAGGTCCCACAGTTTTTCCTAACCTTTAATGTGTTTAGATATTTCTCGACTTCATATTTATCTGTTGGCGCGAAGAAAATGGTATATAGAGAAACATTTCCTCTTATTTTAAAACAGTGCCCTCTTTGTGCCGCTTTGTGTGTGGAACTTTTCCTACCGTAACAAAATGTTTATTTTTAAATAATTGTTTCACCTACTTGCATTTTGCCAATGTTCCTGAAGATCTTCCAGGACTCTCCAAACTTCCAAGAGTTTTCCAAAATTTTTTGGGGTTTTATTTGTTCACAATAAATGCGTAAAATAAGTTTGCTTTGTTATCTGTGTAAGATGTTTTAACGGATCGCCTATATGCTTTATATTGTGCCAGATATGTATCGTTCTCAGTATCTTTTAGCACTATTACAAACACAAGTGTTCTGTTGTAATTGTGGACTCTATCAATCCATTTGTAATCCAGCGTTTTCGTCTCTTTTCTCTATTTTTATCTTCCGCCAGAAGTTGATCTTATTGCTTCTGTCAGCTTGGTAACAAAAATATTGGTTTTTGTTTCCACACTATCGGAACTGAACACGTCCCCTTAGTCTTCGTTTTTCGACAAACGTAGGAACAATTCTTTGTTGATGTGTATTTTATAATTTGGTAGATTTAGTGAACTCTGTGGACTTCCATCTCCTTTTATGTGAGCCACTACTAAATAGCGGTCTGTAACAGTCGTTTTAATCATGTACCAAACAGAAAGTATATTCCACCTTTCACAAAAATGTGATCTATACAAGACTGTGACTGATTCTGAATCCTAGTGGATGCGCTAATCAAGAAAACAAAACCCAATTAACCTAGATTATGGCTATATTCATAAGATTCCTCTTATGTATAATTAATATCTATATTAATATCTACAACCGCAAAGTGTTGATTTAGACAGCACAAATTGAACTTACTTACACATGTCTGGAGCGGTCTGTATAATACGTATATTAATTGAATAGAAACACCCGAAGTTCACAATATTTTAAAAAATATAAATAAACAAGAAACGAAATAAGAAATGGTAGAGCGGCACGATTTTGTTGACATTCCCCATAAATCAAAACCATACCTAACTTTCTTCGTTAGGGAAGTCAACATTTCCCATATCACAAGTTTGATTTGGCTCAACAATGCTTTTAGCAGAACGATTACTTGAAGCGACTTTTGTCGTTTCAATTTTATAGTAAATGTCTTTCGAAATGTATAGTAGACGTCATGGCACCCTTGGAAAATCATGATTGGAACTCTTATCATGTAAGCCAAAAAATTAACATAACATTACGATGGTATAAAAGTGAATGCTAAATGAAAGAATAAAGCAAATAGACTTTTTCAAACCAAAGTATGTAAGATTTAATGGCTTAATATTTAATATATGCCAGAGTCAAAACTTCAAATCTATAACCATCAAACCAGCCGAGATACCCGGTTGGAACAGGAGAACTGAGAAACTCCATGTGTGTGTGTTTATATATATATATATATATATATATATATATATATATATATATATATATATATATATATATATATATATATATATGTAAACTAAAATTCTGCTACAGATCGCAGAATTATTATTGTGATTGAACAGATTATGGAGAAGAAACAAACCGTGAAATCAAATAAATATGTGAACAAGTCTATTTCGGATTCAGCTGAAAAAGTTTAACGATTCGAGGCGCCTCTTGAACATTAACACATTCACGGCACTGACCACATCCTCCGGCAGAGAGTTCCAGTCATGGAATGTCCTGTTAGAGAAGAAATGCTGACGATGCGATGTTCTAAATTGTTCTTTACTCAACTTAAGGCTGTGTTCCCGGAGTCTGGAAGTTCTGTTGAAAGTCAGAAATGATGCCGCAAGGAAAAACGCCATGTACAATAGGAAACATCTGTATCGAATCCGCTCTCCGCCGTCTATGTTCCAGGGGCAGAATATTCATCAGGTGAAGGCGTTGTTCATAAGACAGAGCGCTGAATCCACTAGGTTATCGTGAAGCGTTATGTTGGGCTCTGTTGAGTAATTTGATATCTCCAATTAGTCCAGATGGGCTCTCACATACGTTGAATAGAGCTCGGCGGCGAACAGAGGATCAGGATGCGGGAACACTTTCCTCAAGAGGTAGAGCACGCTATTTGCTTTTTTGGAGGCTTGCTTTCCTGTGGACTCCACCACAAATTGGGCGAAATGTTGATGCTAAGGTCAGACTGGGAGACAACTCTGTTGACCTGTTAAATACCAACGTAAGAGGAGTTTTTGGGAATTCTCGTTCCCATGTGAAGCAGACCACACTTTTCCAAACTCAGAAGAATTTTCAAAACGGCACTCCATTCATTGACAAAATCCAAATCTTCCTGCAGTGTGTCGACATCGATAACTGGATCGTCATTTGTTTCCGTATCCCCGGCATATGTTGTGCTATTGGCGTTCAGTGATCTGAGTAAGTCTGAAGTATAATGTAAGAAGAGAATCTGCCCGAGCACCGATCCTCGAGGCACACCACTAGATACAGATCTTATGTACGACTTGCATGAACCCACATTGACAGAAAAGGATCTATTGGATAAAAACACCCTGATTCAGCCCAAAAGGCTACTCTTCCTCGGTTCCGTCGCCAAACCGCCTCGACCTCGAAAAGAAGGCCGTGACGGTCTCTGCAGAGTCCTTGATCCGAACAATTCTGCTCGAAGACTCCCAAAAGCCTCGCATTCACACAGGTAGTGGTAGGACGATTCTTCATCCTCGCCGCATTCCTGGCAAATGGGATCCCTCTCTACGCCTATCAATGTGAGGTGTCTCCTAAGGGCGCAGTGGCCTGTCAGCACCCCGAGAATGCGGCGAAGCGTAGGTCGACTCCTTCCGAGTAGCCAGACAGCTTTATCTCTGTCCGGCCCCTCCACGAAGTCCCTCGCCTGCCTGCAGCCATCAATCGACCCCCAGTGCCTCTCCATTGCTTCCTCGGTCCACCTGTCTAAGGCGACAGAGACTGTCTTCCTACTTATGCCTATCGCAGGCTCCGGGCCCCAGAACGGCCGCCGGGAACCGAGTCTTGCGAGATTATTCGCCACCTCATTCCCCGCTACGCCACCAGTTGCACCTCCTTCGTCCTGGCTAGCCCTCTGAGGGAATCAGCGTACTCCTCAACCAGTGGTGACCTGATTCTGGCCGCGCAGACTGCCCGGAGGACCGCCTGGCTATCCGAGCAGATGCACACACATTTCTCGGGACTCATCTTCACATCCTGTCTATTGGCCACAGACAGGATAGCATACGCCTCTGTTTCGAATGCCGTGGTGTATGCGCCAAGAGCATAGCTCTCGCGCACCCCCAGGCCCTCGATGTATATTCCTGCCCCGGAGGATTGTTGGTCTTCCAGCCGCGATCCCTCGGTGAAACAGACCAGGCTTGCGGGCTGGAATGCAATCTCATTTTCCCTCCACTGATCCCTACTGGGGATCCTGAGGGTGTATGGCCTAGTCAACCTAATATCGTCCTCGGCATCCCTCACCTTTATGAAATCGGAATTTGCTTTTCCACCTCCTTGGCGACTCTGGCATGCCCTATTACTGCTCCCTCTCCGCACCAGTTACCTGAGTCCCGGATTCTAAGATGCGACGCCAGTAGTTGATATATACGTGTTTTGTGGAAAATTGTCCCATGCATTTCTTATGGGGATTTGCTTAAGCCTACCGTGACCTTGAAAAACTGGTCGTCGGTCTCGCCAGTTGTAGTTCTTATGAAGTGATTCTGATACAGATGGGAAGCGGTGGCAGCATCAACAGGACCTCTAGCGCGGCTGAGGGTGTCGTCCTCATAGCACCTGTGATACCCAGGAGTGCCAGCCTTTGAAGTTTGCCCAGCTTCCTGCTGGTAGTTTGGTTCACACTACACCACCAGACCAACGCCCCATAGAGGATTCTCGGCCTGACGATCGCAGTGTAGATCAAATGAAGGATCCGAGGATTAAGTCCCCAGGTCCTCCCTATCACCCGATGCAGCTGTCAGAGGGTCGCTATTCCCTTCCTCACTACTCGTTCTATTTGCGACCCCCATGTTAGTTTGGGGTCAAGGATCACCCCCAGATATTTGACCTCCCGCACTAAAACTAAAGGTTTTCCAAACATCACGGGCGCCCTGAACCCCTCTACCTCCCTCTTCTTGGTAAATAGGATCATCTCCGTCTTCGCCGGGTTTACGGAGAGTCCCTGCTCACCACACCACCTTTCGATTATGCTACAGGCAGCCTGCATACACTCACAGACGACGCCGAGGAATTTGCCGGTGACTAACACCAGCCCATCATCAGCGTACGCCTGGGCGTAGAAGCCATTCTCAGAGAGCCGCTCCAAGAGGCCGTCCATGACCAGACACCATAGATGAGGCGAAAGGCAGCTGCCCTGAGGACAGCCGCCCGTCACCCCAACGTCCAGCCCCCGGCCCCTCAAGGTCAGTGACACTCTCCTGTCCTCCAGTATGCTCGCCACCCAGCTTATTAGGGACGTCGGCGTTCCCCTCTCGTGCAGGGCGGTACAGACCGTATCCGTCCTTGCCTTATCAAAGGCCCCCTCCACATCGAAGAACACAGCTAGTGCGCTCTCCCCGTAGTGTAGGGCCCTTTCCACCTTCCGCGTCACAGCGTGGAGCGCCGTCTCCGTCGATTTCCCCCGCTGGTACGCGTGCTGACCTTTGTGGAAGGGATGATCCTTGAGGATCCCTCCCAACATAAACCTATCTACTAACTTTTCCAATGCCTTGAGTAGGAAGGATGTTAGGCTGATTAGCCTGTACGCCTTGGCCAGCGTGTAGTCCTCCCTTCCTGGTTTGGGAATGAAGACCCCCCCCCCCCCTTACCTGGCGCCAGGCCTTTGGGACGTATCCCCACGCCAGGCTGGCCCGAAAAACCTCCCTTATGTTGAGAAGCAGTATATTCAGGCCCCTCTGGAGTAGGGCCGGAAAAATCCCATCGCAGCCTGCGGATTTGTATGGAGCGAACTCGCTCACCGCCCAGGTTATAGAGCCATCTGTGACCACCCCCTCCGCCAGCTGCTAGTTCGCATTCGGGACTGTCCACCGGCCCGGTTCGGCAGCCTCCGGGACGGCTCCACCGCCCTCAAGGTGAACTTCGGCGAGATGACGCAGGGTCTCCTCACCGGTGCTTGTCCAGCTTCCGTCTGGTTTCCTTAAAGATCCTACATTACTACCTAACTCCTGTTTGAGTACTCTTACCAGCCTGGCTGCGTCAGGCAGGGAATTGACTTCCCCGCAGTACGCGCGCCAACCAGCTCGCTTACTCCGGCGTAATTCCTTCTTAAACTCCCTTCTGGCAGTCCTAAACTCGTCCCAGGCCGCTTCACCCGATTCTCGGACGGCTCGGTTTAAGGCCCTCCGAGTCCGCCCGCGTAGTACGGCGAGATCCCTGTTCTGACTTTGATGGACGGTTCCCCCCTAAGTGGTGACGCGGCCTCGTAGGCTGCCATTATTTTCCCTTCTATGGCCTCGACCTCGCTATCTAATGCCTCTATAGAGAGTCTACTCCCATCTGGGCTCCTTGACGACCCACCGAGGCCTATTAGATAGGCACCCCAGTCGGTCTTCCTTGGATTTCTCCTGTGGGGAGGACTCTCACGGTCCACATCTAATTCAAAGCTGATCATACGATGATCAGACATTGATATGTGTTCCGTCACCCTCCAGTTAGATATATCCTCCGTTATTCCTCTGCTCGCTAACGTAATGTCGATTATCTCCTGTCGGATACGATTGACAAACGTTGGAGCTGTACCTCTATTTAATACCTCTAGGTTCATTGTAGCCAAGTACTCTAGTAGAGCCTCACTGCGTGGGTTGGTATCCGTGCTGCCCCACAATCTGTGGTGAGAATTGGCATCGCAGCCTATTATCAGTTGTAGCCCATGCTCCCTCGCAAAATCGACGATACGCACCAATTCCTCCGACGGAGGCAGCCCCCGCCGATCGTAGGGAACATAAAGGCTGCACATCAGAACCTTAAGCCTAATATTACTCACCTTATACTCCAGGACAGCTGCTGTGACGTCCCTGGACCCGAGCCGCGGCAGCAACATCACGTCCAGGTCCCTCGACGCCAGTATGCATGTCCTTGGTTGTTCTTCCTGTGCTTCACCACCAACGAAGATGTTAAAGCCAATTCCTTCAACTTGCTTCCTAAACACATAAGGCTCTTGAATCAGCACTACGCCGCCTGGACCGCCTGCGAGGAGCTTTGCTAGCTCCCCAGTGGCATCCCGGCTATGCTGAAGGTCGATCTGGCCCACCCGCAGCAGCCCCGCGAATTTAATCGCGACGCCGCTCGTGCGGAGGCCTACCCTGGTCTGAGCCCGTCCGTTCGCCCGCGCCAGGCCAGGCGGAGGCGACCACACTCCATGTCGGAACTCTGGTTACACTCAGAGTCACCAACTCGAAATACAGCCGTCAGCCTTGCCCGACCAGCTCGCGAGCCACCCCGGGCCCCACCGAAAAGACCAGACGCCATGCCCCAGGTCCTCCTGCCGTCTCCAGGTGCCGCCGCTGCTCAACATTGAGCGAGCGGTTCTGGAGCGCAAGCATCCTGACAACATCCTCTAGGTCCACCTCTTGACTTCTGAGCCAAAAGCCGATCCGGACCGGCCATGGGGCGCCCCCTGCCCTTACGGCGCTGGAGGCGATCTCCCCCACCGTCGTCCCGGACCAGCCGTTGAGAAGCCAACTCAGGGACTCGTCATCCTCGGCGGTCACCAAGAACCACCCCGGATCGACTATCCCAGAGTTGCGGAAGCGGAGCTGCAACGCCCTGTCGGATACCGTCATGGCGTCCAACATCCCCGCCAGCAAACTCCTCCTTATTGGCTCCGCCTCTTCCATCAGGACTACTCCATCCCCCCTGTTGGAGGTGATGACTACCTGCATTTCCCTTCTACCCGCCGGACCTGACGTTCCCGAGGGGCCAGGGCAGCCGCCCCCCGCCCCCGAATGAGTGGGGACATATTAGCCGCTTCCCATCTGCCGCCGGCACACACCCGCGGCTAACCCTCTTGGCCCGCCTTTCCGGCGGTGTTTCTTTTTCCGCTCTTGAGGGCTTCGCGTACGTGCCCCCAGTTGACTTGGGCCAGGCTGGCGGCCTCGACCGTGGAGAGCCTGGTGGTCCTCCCTGAGTCGGTGGCCGCCTGTCCAGCTTCCGTCCCTGTGGGCTCGTAATCCAACACTTTCCAAACTATGGACGAGCAGATTGTGATGACTCTTGTCAAACGCTTTGCTAAAGTCGAGATAGATTACATCCAGATACTGTTTATTGTCCAGTAATCTAGACCAGTAATTATTAGAACATATGAGGTTGGTTACGACGGATCTACCGTTAGACATGCTGCGAGTGGTCTATAATACCACACTCTATAAGAGGCATCAACTGCTAAACAGTAGTTTTCTCTATAGTTCTAAAAATGAAGGGGGTGAGATTCACGGGTCGATAGTTGTCCGGGCAAAGTTTATTTCCCTTTTTGAAATGGCACTAACATTCGCCGTAGACCAAACCTCTGAAATAGAAATACTAGTCAATGACTTTTTCAGGATCAGAAAATTGGAGTAGCAAGGTTGACGATAACAGTCTTTCAATATTCTAGATGAGATATCGTCAGATCCAGATGCTGAACCGCTTGAAAGGGATCGCAGTTCTTGTTCGACAAGTGATGGGGTTTTATCAATTTGGGAAATAAGGGCAGTAGGCAAAAATGTAACACACTGGCAAGGGATCGGAAATCTCGGTCGTAAAGACGGAAGACAGATTAGCAACAACTACGCAATTATTATAATATTATTGTGATATCTACCCCATAAAATACATGAATGTAAGCATTATTGCTTAACCACATACACTGTAAATAAAAGAGTGCGATCTTAACATTGGATAAATAGGTGATTTAGATTTTAATAAGTGTGTCAGGGGCGTACATGTTATAAAATATTGGCGCCTTCAATCCGACAGCAACACCATATGACGTAGCGATTGGAGAGTGGGGTGATGCGTATGGCTTTCAGTATTACGGTGGCTTTCGTTCCTGATGATCGTACGCTACATGAAAAACAACTCTAATATGAATGTTTTCCATTTAAAGCCTCCGTTTAAACAATATATTTTTTATAGTGCACTTTATTAACAGATTTTTTTCTTCTATAGTTAATGCTACCAAACGCAAATAACACAGTGGTACACAAATGGCACCTTCTGAAAGTGGATGTTCCAACCGGAGCTTGCATAACTTACGCTAAAGTACTCAGCGACTCCGATTTTTCCAAAATCGGACAGGCCCATCTGATTGACTTTAGAGCAAGTGATGTTGTCCCATTCAATTATAGGCGTCTATACAAGAATGTATATGTAGAACGACCTCCACTAATTAAAATAATCGCATGTACTCAAGCTTTTGCTGTCACTGATATGCCTGCAAATACATTTTGTGGAACCTACGAGGACCCAAAATTAGATCGTTGTATACATATAAAGGGAAGCTGTCTAATGAAGGAAAATTATCTAATTGGTTTGGGATCGGAAATGCGCTGTAAAAATGGTAGATCGACATTTGTTTTTAATCGCATTACAATTAAAGACCTAAAAGAAGCAAACTTTACTTTCAAACAAGTGTAAGTTATATTTCTGTAAGTTTCTGATCATTATAGTAATACATTTTCAGCTAGTTGTTTTGATTAATGTAAGTACATATAATTGAAAAGGCTAACGTAAATTGGCACGACATTCTAACCATAACAACAGACATATTTACACAAATACTTTAACACCATCCTCGTGGTTTTCTTATTTTTTGGATCATAAATAAATTTAGTAAAAAATAAAATATGCAGTATGCATTAGACCTCGACAAATGTTCAGTATATATATATATATATATATATATATATATATATATATATATATATATATATATATATATATATATATATATATATATATATATATATATATATATATATATTTATATATCATCCTTTTGAGCTGATGTGTGGTGATTGTGGTGTAATACTATGTCCATAATTACACATTTTTTAATAAGTGACTGTCATCTTCAATTAGTAGGTTAGGAAAGAATTACAACATGAGACAGCATTCCAGTTTTTTTGTAGTAAAATCTATCCTATATGGCGTTTGAATAAGGAAAAAGAAAATAATTTTTGTTAATTTGAAAAAGAACAAACACACAAAATATCTTGCAGTAGTTTAATGCTTGACAATTAATTTTACTAAAATAAAGTAAAAATAAAGTTATTAGCACAAGCATTGCCAAAATAAGTCAGTTTGTCTGAAGTCATCCTGAAGGGCTCCAGGACGCAAAAGTGTGTCCCTGTCTATCCCGTATACATGATTTGGAAAAAATAAAGTAAAATTAAAAAAAAATAAAATAAAAAAAACAAAAATAATTACAAAAAGAAAGAAAAATTTTAAAGAAAATAAGGAAAAAAACAAGGAAAAAAAAAACAAGAAAAAGAAAACAAGATTAATTAAAAAAAAGTAAAAATATTAATGAAAAGAAAAAAAAAAGAAAAAAGAAAGAAGAGGAAAAAAAAACAAAAATTATTATATGTACAAATAAGTTTAGGTATTGTATATTTGTATATAGGTAACATAATTCTGTCTTCTAGATTATTAAGGTATTTCTATATATTTGTGTATATAAAATAGCAAAAGTCTGTGGCTGATGGAATTACTGTTCCAAGGTCATAAATACCTCCACCACATTCCACATTGCGAAAATAACCATGTTTACAAAATCGTTATAGATTGGGGAAGCTGGCCGTACGACCTTTGTCATTGTGTCCTTTAAGGTCTATTGTGACACTTCAACGTAAACCTGTACAGGGGTTCTCTCGTGTAGCTTTCATCTGTAGGTTATTCTTTGCCGGGTTATCGAAACCTCAACTTCTCTTAGATCTTCATATTGGCACCATACATGTGGTAACGTCTCGTCTTCTTGACAGAATCTGCAAATTTCTTTGTCTGGCAGCCTCATTTGGCTTATATGCCTAATGAGTCGGCAGTGTCCTCTTAATAGACCTACTATAACCCAAATGGCATGTTTTGCGCTTTATATTGTGTAAATTTACGCAAAGGTAATTTTATAAACTTTTTAGCATGCATCTGCCATGGAGAATTTTTTCACAATTTTAGGGTCCATTCAGTAATTGACCTTCTTATGCTCGGTCTGGCTAGACCGCAAAAGATTTCGGTACCTATCAAAGGCCTGGACGCAGCTTCCAGGGCTAGTTCGTCTGCCTTATCGTTTCCGCTTTATGCCCCGCATGTGCTGCGATTCATGCTAGTGTCACTTTGTTTTCATTTCCTAGCCCTATTATGATTGCCAGTCTATCTTTGAATCGATCTCCATGGAACCTAGTACCTAAGCGTCGTTTGGATACCAGAGTATAAGGCAATTGAATGTTCATCTTCATTTGCTCAATGAATTGTTTTGCACAACAATGTATGGCGGCTATCTCGGCAATTTTCCATCTTTCCTCCTCTGATAGTTGTATCTTGAAGATTTTCTCAAAGCTACACTTAGGGACCACATTGTAAATGGGCATTCCGAAGACTGACTTTGGCTTCAGTTTCTTGTATACTGTCATGAAAAATTTCAGAAGAAGCTCTCAATTCATTTAAGTGAAACCAAGCGTACGTCGACAACATTTTCGCTGTCCGTCCACACGGTAAAGAATCCATTCTCATCTAAATAGCATCAACCACGAAATCCAGTTTACCATCTAAAACAAAAAAGAATGCATATTTACCTTATGAGCGCATCACTCAAAACCCAATCCGAGGATTTCCTTACCTTCTTTCTTCTTGTTTACCGAAAACCAACTCACACTAATCGTTATCTTAACACTTAATCTTACCATCACCCATCGCAACCAAACTCTGTGGCTTGAACGGTAGTAAAACGACCTCCTAGACTAACGAATGATAATAATAAACAGACAGAATTAACCCTTTTAAAACATACATTATTAGAAAATGAATACCACAACAATCACATACTGAAGAAGATTAAATAAGCCCAAATACCAAGTAGTCTTCATACCTTATATCAAAGGTGCTACCGATAAAACCAGCTGAATTTTCAGAACCCATAACCTAAAAACTATGTTAAAAACTGCACGTCTACTTAAAACTCCCAAGAGTACTCTTTTAAACTAATACGAAATTCCTTATCCCGAGTGTTCAGAACATGAATAGACGTATCCACAATAGAACATATGAACACACCTTGCAGTTAAAAAATCTGACCCCCACCATCATCACTATCCACCACCTAGAACCCATATCCGGGGTCAGTTTTAATTTTGTATGTATATACATATACAGGGCGCATTTCTACGGCAAAGCTCGATGTGTCCGTTATTATATAAGATACAAAAACATATATATATATATATATATATATATATATATATATATATATATATATATATATATATATATATATATATATATATATATATATATATATATATATATATATATATTGTTAGGAGTATTGTGGAAATAACACGCTGTGAACTGTATAAATATGTAATGAAATACTTGTATGGTGATTACAAATAGAAATGAATTAATATAACGGTAAATCAGTTAACAGCAAATACAGAGTATACATATAAAAGTACTTCTCACTGCTGCGTACATATATTAGAACTTATATTATGGCAGTGAGGGAAAACGATCGATGCGCGAGTACCGAGGTGGTAGGCATGCTCAGTACAACAAACCCTTGATTGTTGTTAATCGCGCTCAAGGAAATGACCTTCACTATTCTTATTCTAACACTTCCCCTCGATTGACAACATAGATCACTGAACTAGGCACTATGAAAATACTCTTCGAGCTTTCAAGTTTCAATTTCACTGATTATTTTATTGTCTTTCTTTTCTTTAACATACGAATTATATTTTAGTTCGTTTTTACTATTGTCTATTTATAAGTGTTTTATTTTATACCTGTCAGTTATCTCTTTGACAATATACCTAGTTAACGAAATGACTCGTACATTTTGCTATTTACTTTTATAGGTTTAACCTTTATATTATTATGTAAAGAATTTTGGTTACGATTTTAGTGAATTTTCGTAGAAAAAAATCACTAATGGGGAGATCCAGACATTTGAATTTTGAAAAATTTTTGCAAATGAGCGCGAATTAGGACCCGTAGAATCCATATCCGGAGTCAGTTTCAATTTATATATATATATATATATATATATATATATATATATATATATATATATATATATATATATATATATATATATATATATGTGGTAACCAAATTTGGGACGTAGGTTTACGATATAAAAAGTAAAATATGCCCCAAAATTTAGATTTAGATGTTACAAGGAAAAAAAGTTATAGTAATATATTTTGTGCCAGACTTTTACTTTTCCAGGTGTTTTAGCAGCATACTACAGCAAATATCTTACGGTACGAGTATTCCGATTTTTATTTATTTCTTTCTTTTGGAAATTTTGAGCTCATATAAACCAGGGGCGGCTCCTCAATAAGTACGCCCGTGCGCGCGCACTGCCGCCTGCCGTGGAAAAAATAATATTTTTGCTATGCTATATTTAAAAAAAGTTTTTTATTTACTTTTTTACCTCTTGCATTCAACAAACAAAATTAGTATATCGAGGATCGCAGAGTCGGCAGCCATTAATACATAATAAGAATAAGTAAAGTGTTAATAGTTGCAGACGTTATATACATCCATATCCATATACATCAGTCGCGCGGCGGTGTGTATTTTTCGGCGCTCTGAGGAAATGCGATACTTCAATGCGAAATGATCGCCTATCTACGTCGAAAACGACCGAATTAGCAATCTGGTTGTGCGCTGTAAAATTTTACACTTGCAGTTTGCAGTGGACTTTTTGCAGAGCGTGTGTAAAACGAGTAAAGACCTTCCTTAGAAATTCTATGTCGAATGATCGACTTAATGCGCTAGCAATGTTGGCAATAAACAGGGACTTTGTATTTGAAATACCGAACATTGATGAAAGAGTTTTAGAACAGTTTCTGGCTATCAAAAATAGACGTATGCATTTTTCGTTTAAGGAATGAGTATAGGTCTGTTATGTTATAACTTATTAACTAAAGTGAATGCTGAGTGTTGACAGAATTGTGATTTGTGTTAGTAATTATCAAAGGAAATGACTTTGACTACTATAACCTATAACTAAATAGAGGAAAACTTGGTAAGTAGTTAATAATTATTAAGTTTAGTTCGTTTAGTTAGTAGTTTTTTTATAATACATTTTCGGGGAAAAAAGAGGCGAGCCCTTCATTTTGAGTAAATTTAAAAAAAAATTCACTAATAGAGAGGTATGGATGGAGAGATTTTGCAAATTTTTTTTCAAATGAGCGCGAACTAGGACCCCTAGAACCCATATCCGGGGTCAGTTTCGATTTATATATATATATATATATATATATATATATATATATATATATATATATATATATATATATATATATATATATATATATATATATATATATATATATATATATATATATATATATATATATATATATATATATATATATATATATATATATATATATATATGTATGTATATGTATCCAACTGATAAGTGAACAAATAAGCAACTGATTTCGATGAAACTCGGCAAGTGCCTTTATTTTATAAATGCCTTGGATGAGTTCGTTAGTCAGGAAAATCGGATAAGGTTTTCCGGGAAAGTTTAGAGTTTCGTTTAAAAAAAATCTTTTTCTCCTTACTACACACTAAAATTTAACTTTCCACATTCATAGAAGATTGAGTTATTCAAATTTTGAGTTTTCTTTTAAAAAATTACAAAGTTATTTTGATGAAATTTGGTGGATATGTTGCCCTGGGTAAGACCTTACTATACACCAAAATTTAACTTTCTAGGTTTGTAGAAACTTGAGTTACTCAAATTTGAAGCATTTAATAAATATTCACTACCATAACGCACTTGCTGCGTCCCGATTTTTTTTCTTGCGCACCCCCAATGCATTAAGGTACGAGCCGCTACTGATATAAACAAACTTATATGTCGGTATTTTTATTTTGTTTATAATAAGTGGGTTACCTTGCATCTTAAATTCATAAATATATACTTTTTTTTACTTTAATATGCCTCTTTTTTACGGGCCTTTTTCTTTTAAAACTCAATAACGTACATTGGAAGTTGAAAATATACTTATTTTACCTCAGTGTAAGGTGTATATTTGTCTGTATATGTACACTCAACAATATATATATATATATATATATATATATATATATATATATATATATATATATATATATATATATATATATATATATATATATATATAGATATAATTTATATTATATATTTAATATATATATATAAACAGGACAATTTGTATAAGAAAAGGTATACATTTTTATTTTTTGATTTATTGGCGCTGCACTTTATTTGTAGTCAGTTTTTGCAACTGTGAGTAAAAGTGCCGCTACGAATTACAAGTTTAATGTAAAGTCACTAGAATATCGATTATTTCAGCAAGTTGTTTATCTCACCAGTGGTTACATGAATACAAACATGTGCCATGGGGTTATTCCAGAAATTAGCGTTCTTTTTGGGTGTCCGCAAGAAAGAAGTAAACGTTTTAGTGGTAGGTTTAAACAATAGTGGAAAATCTACGGTAGTTAATCACTTTAAGAATGAGGAAGAAAAGGCGACTGAGATTGTACCCACCGTCGGCTTCAGCGTTGAAAGATTTCAAAGTAAGTAATCCATCTCACATTTTTCAGAATGTCATTTGACGTATATTTTCAATTATAAAAGCGAGCAAAAAATTCTTAGGTTTTAAGCTTTGGAGTAAATAAGTGACCTAATAATACGAAAATGTTATTATTTAGAAGAAAATTAGTAATTTCAATGTTGGATAAATCAATTTTCATCTTGAGATATTTGGAAATATAAATAATGTAAAATATTTGGTTACGGGTGGTAAAAAACGTACAACCGCTTCTTAAGTATGTTGGAAAATAAATAATTTTTAACAAGTAATTTTGGAGAACTTCTTATATAGATAAAACATTGTTTCGAAACTAGGCTACATAATGTTTTTTTTAAGAAAATAAGGTTTAAATTTATTTTTAAATTAAAACAATGACTTGGATAGCTTCATAAATTTAATTGGTATGACCTATAACAAGAGGTAAAAATTATTTAAAAACCTTTATTAACTATTATGTAAAAAAATCGGTAATTGTCTAGTACCTAGGCATATGAGCGTGGCTGATGATATTTTGCATACTCACGTAATTTTATGCGTAAATAACGAAAATGACAAAGAAAATTAGGGCTCACGCGTATTTTCCGCGATATGGTTATTTTTCCGACGGAAATTTTCACCATTTTCATGATCGTGTTTTTCCGAATTTTGACATCATATTCATCGAGTATCATCACTGTAAACACAGTATAATATTGCCTAATTGTAACGTATCTGTATAATATTTTCCATTTTTTGTACATAATTTCCTCAAAAATGCAGAAAACTCACATGAAAGTGCACTTGGTATGCAAATGTCAAATTTAACCAACATGAAGTTGACATTACGTCGGTACGTGAAGCAATCTTGTTAGTGCAATTTTCGAGTTTCGGTTGGCGACTGTTAGTTTATGGTAACTAAAATTGAATTGAAAATATTTTCATTCTGAGTGAAATCATTCCAGGTACGCAGGTAGATTAATTTTAGTTTAGTTCAAGGACAACAATTAAAATCGCAAAATGGATTCTTATTCAAAATGGATTTTATCTCCATTTGATTAGCGCAAGTTTACGCAAAAAATTATGAAGCAAGTAAGTAGCAACTCATGCAGAGATTATATAAAATATTTCTAACATGTTAAATTTGAAAAATATGAAATTGTTTTGCAGACAATCCATTGTGGATCACGCAGGACATAATAGGCCCATATTTCACGTGGTCAGAATATATCAAAACATTAATATCGATGTGCCACTTTTGTTATGCAAAACGGGTGAAAATTCGAACATTTTTTATGTTAATGGAGTGCGTGATCTAATGTTAATGTTCACTTTTCTGGATGGTGTAAGGGGGCACCAAATAATGCAAAATTATTAATGTCATATTGGGAGCACCCACAAAGTGGCTATGAGAGACGAAGGAGATATTTTTCATAACAGGTATAAGGACCTAAATGGTGAACATCGCCAACGAATGTCATACAAAAGATTTGAGCAATGAAATCTTTGTTATTTATTATTTTTAATTTTCTTTTCTAATTTCCAACTAAAAAATGCTACAAGACATTAAGAAGAAAAATCTATCGATGTTCCTACTTTAGCTCGATGTCATGCCGTACCATCTGAAAAAGGTGCACCCACAGTGAATCGCCTTGCTGGCATTACGTTACACGTAAGAAACAAAGCATGGAAATAAATGAATGTTCTTTATGTAGATGTCATGCCGTTTAATATGAAGAAGGTGCATCCGCTGAGTTTTGCCTTTTTTTTTCTCTCTCAGGGCTCGTCCGCGACTTCGCCACCCCGAAAGCACTGCAGCCTTTGGCTTATTGTGCATGCCCTTAGTATTTTGACTCCACCCATTCCAAAATCACTGTGCCTTGAACTTGTCTGCACAGCGATTAGTAGGGTGAAGTTTTATATTGCTCTGTCTCCGGTCTAGAGTTGTCTCTTGTATCCAGAGTTTTACACTCGGACAAGATGTGCTGGGCCGATTTCTCCCCCTCGCCGCAGAGTCTGCATGCGAGGTCCCCCTCGAACCGCCCCATTTTATGCAGGTGTTTCTTGACGGCCATATGTCCCGTCAAGAGACCTGTTACGTTTCTGAGCTGTCCTCTGCTAAGATTTAGCAGCTCCACAGCTCTCTTTGAACTGGGTTAGTCAATTACTGACTCCCCATGTCTGAGCCCTGGACAGTCTGCCAAGTACATTTTCTGTTCGTTTCTAACCCCGGACTTAATGTCTCCCCCACGTCCAGAATCGGTTTTGGTCCCATAAATGGGTCTGCTGACCCTCTCTCTGCGAGATTGTCAGCTTCTTCATTGTCTTTGACCCCCGAGTAACTAGGCACTCAGATGAAGGCGACCTCGTTCTGCCCAGCCAGGTCGCTCGTCTCGTCTTGGAACTCACTCACCAGCCACGAATTTACCCGTGGGCTACTTAGGGCCTTAAGGGGTGCCTGTCTGTCTGTGGCTATATGGATCCGCTTGTTGGTGTAGCCCCACCTCGTCGTCTCCCGCACACAGTGCAGGATGGCGTACATTTCGGCCTGAAAGGCCGTTGCATGGGCTCCGAGGGAAATACTATGACTTACCCTCGGTCCTTCGGAATACACACCTGCCTCCGTCCCACGCTCACCGCCGGATCCGTCCGTGAACTAGACGAGCGCGTCCCGTTGTATACCCTGCGTCTCCTCCCGCCATGCCTCGCGGTCGGAGACTTTTACTGTAAAGTTGTTTTCCCTGCAGATTCGCGGGCTCGCGAAGTCTGACCTCATTTCAAGCATGGGCTCCTTCACGATCTCCTGAATTTTGCAGTGGCCACTGAAGCCTGGGTTGATCTTCAGTCTACCACTGCAGGCTAATTTGTATAGTCCTAGCCTAACCTACCCCATAATAACTAAGTGTAGGGGGGCAGATCCAGCAAAACCTCCATGGCAGCTGTTGGGGTCGAAGACATGGCCCCTGTGATGCGTAGAGAAGCCATCCTTTGGATCTTGCCTAGTTTTTGTTTGGCACTGGATTGTGTCACCTTAGGCCACCAGACTTGGGCCGCGTATGTTACCGATGCTCTGATAACCCTTGTGTACAGCCAGTGGGCGATGAAAGTCCCCAAGTTTTTCCATATAGCCGCCTAGTGACGGCTAAGGTCATGACTGCCTTATGCAGTATTTTTTCAACGTGACCATTCCGAGTTAGCTTAGAGTCCAATACGACCCCAAGATATTTTACCTCCCTGGCCATTGGAATGTTCCTGCAGTATAGAGTGAGAGTTCTGTGGCTCTTCCACTTCCTTCTTCTCGCTCCCCTGAGGACACCCAGCCGCGACCCCCGTCAGCAGAGTCCCTCCCGCGAGTGTGATGAACATCACCCTGTCCCTGAGCATGGAACCGATCCACCTGCAGCAGGTCTCCTCTATTCCACGCTCCCCGACAGCTGTCAGAACCGTTCCGAATGAGGTGTTGAAGGCCCCCTCTATGTCTAGGAAGGCCTCCAGCGCCACCTCACTGTTCTCCAGCGTATTCTTCAGTTTCAGCACCAGTTGGTGCAGTGTATGCATATTGTCCGCAGTGTAGGGGATATGCTTCCAGTACACCGCCCCGAATGTGCCGGTCGAGCAGCAAGAAGGACATGAGACTTATTGGCTCAGAGATTTTGCCTGATCTGTTGGACGCTGGAGTTTTGCCTTGCTGACACTACGCTTCACGCATACAACAAAGCATGGAAATCAGTGGATGTTCCTTTTTCGGACAGATGTCATGCCGTTCATCTGAAGAAGGTGCATTCGAAGTGAGTTGCCTTTCTGGCACTACGTTCACCGTATGGAACAAAGCATGCAAATCGGTGGATGCTCCTTCCTCATGTGGAGGTCATTCCGTTTAATATGAAGAAGGTGCATCCGCTGTGACTTGCTTTACTGACACTACCTTTCACGTATATAACAAATTATGGAAATCAGTGGATGTTTCTTCTTCGGGCAGATGTCATGCCGTTCCATCTGAAGAAGGTGCACCCGCAGTGAGTTGCCTTGCTGAAAATACGTTCTACCTAAGGAACAAAGCATGTAAATCAATGGATGCTACTTCTTCAGGTAGATTACGTGTTGTTTCACCTGAAAAAGGTGCATCCGCAGTCTGTTGTTCTACTAGCAATACGTGACACCTGCGGAACAAAGCCTAGAAATCAGTGGATGCACATATATACACCTATTATACGGGTAACGACTAATTCCTGTATATAATGTAATTACAACTAACTATAATTATAAGTAACATCCATATCTAATGTACTGAATAACAAATCAACAGATATCAAAAAATAAATAAATTATTAGTTCATCAAGCTTGCTATCTCAAAAAAGCTCCCTACTGTCTCATCATAGGGAACACTCCTCTTGATGTATACGATTTTTAATTCAAATTGTTGGCGTTGTCACTTAGATGGGCCCATACCAAGCGTAATCAAATTCACTTGCAGAATCCTGCGACAGAATAATATGTTACTTGTTCTGTGACGCAGCGAACTTCGTGTTGGTTAAATTTGACATTTGCATACCAAGTGCAGTTTCATGTGTTTTTTTGCATTTTTGAGGAAATTATGTACAAAAAATGGAAAATATACCGATACGTTACAATTGGGTAATATACTGTGTTTACAGTGATAATCAGCGATGAATATGATCTCAAAATGCGAAAAACACGATAATGAAAATGATGAAAATTTTCGTCGAAAAAATGCCGATATCTGGGAAATACGGGTGGGCCCTAATTTTATTCGCCATTTTCTTCATCTACGCAGAAAATTACGTGATCATAACATTTTTATCTAAATCGTCCATATGGGAAGGCACTAGACAATTACCAAAATTTCTAATCAACTGAATTTGGCAGCTTAATGATGCCAAAACTTTATGTAGGTATAATCGTTTTTCTTAATTTTTGTGTGTAGTTTAAGCAGAAACAGTGATCATCTAGAAGCACTCATAAGCAAATATACAGTGTCACTAAAAGGTTTAGGGCAATGCCCTACTACTGATTCATAAGGTAACTATGCCGATTTGAGAAAAGCTACCATAACACTATCACAGTTTAAAAGCGATGTCGCCCTGTCTTCGCAACCCATGTCTCCCTGACCGCAGCAGCTCTTTCCATTTTATTGTGGCTTGTGCAGTTTATCAATTGAGCCCGGTTTTCCAGAAGTTTTTCTCTTGGTCTATTTCTTTTCGCTTATAAAGTATGTATTCAGAGCCTCGGTAGTTCAGTGGTAAGGACGTGTACCTCTGAACCGAGGGGTACCGGGTTCGATTCCCAGAGTTTCCCGTTCACTTTTTCAGTACATACTATACAATTAACATCAACTGAGGTTGTGGTACTGTATTTGAGCAAGTTGGATGTCTGCGAGGTTCGCCCTTCGGAGGGGGCGTAAGGCCGTCGGTCCCGTGCCCATGCGATGTTAGGCACGTTAAAGATCCCTACCCACCTTCCAGAAAAAGCAGTTGTACAAATTTTCACGAGAAAAGTAAAACTGCTTCCTGGCGTTGGTGATTGGACATAGTCGCGGAAATAGACCGACGTTTAAGAAATGTATTCTTCAAATGTCAGCATGTTATTATGCCTGAATGTATTTCTAATAGATAAATGTTGCCTTTCTCTTCTCAAGTTCCTTCGGCGAGCCTCTTCTCACACCTTTTTAACACACTTTTAGTCGTGTTTCTATCCGTCTATCTTGTTTTTGTAATTTTTCTCGATTTTCATATTACAAAAGCTTTCATCTTCATCATGTCCTGCTTATTTAAAGTCCATATATCAGACCATGCCGTACGCATTATAATCGTCCTCCTCGGGTTCAACTTAAAATGTTTATTGGTGAGAAGTGTACTTTGTATATTAAAAACTTGCTTTGCCATCGCAATTCACGAGAATTGAAATAACATACAACCACAGCGTAGGGATTTGCAATGACCAATCATCAACCAGAAAGAAAAAATGAAGATATCTGCCATCTATCTCAATATTGGCGCGCTGTTTGATTTCAAAAAATGCAGGTCTGAATTATTAATATAGTTGTTTGCAATGAAAAAAAAAAGATATAAATAATAGAATGACATTGGTTTTTGTGTGCAAACCTTCAATTTGGAAATAAGAATACGTGGTAAGTAGGCAATAGAAATAATGTGTTTTATGTATGATTGCATTATAAAGTATTGTTTATGACACAGCTTCTTGGTCATAAAGTGGTCCTCTATAGCACGACAAACACTTTATTTTACTTTTTCTTTATTAACGCATGTAAAATTTATATTGGTAGTTGACACAAACCAAAACACAGCAAACTTGGCAATATATTTTATAAATCAGTTATTAGGAGCTGTTGTTATAAATATCATATGTCCTTATATTTATAATTTTTTTAGTGAAATGGTAAAATGCTGCTTCATAATGCAATCGTACAAAAAATCTTGTATCTCACGCGTTCATAAAACGACTATAGACACGTCTTTTCATTCGCCCTGCTCGCAAGCTCGCTTAGACAAGCGCAAAAATTTCGTAGACTCACAATTACATTTTATTTTTCAATATAATCCCCTCTAATATCAATGCACTTACTACATCGTTTCAACAACAATTTGATACCCTTAAAAAATATTCCTTCGGTTTGTACTCAAAATGTGCCCAAACTGCTCTCACTTCTTCGTCGATACTAAAATGGCACTCTTGAAGGTCCTTTTTCAAATTGCTAAATAGTGAGTAGTCCATTGATTGTTGTTGCCCTTACTTGGTGAAACTTGCCCTTACTACATACAGACTTGGAGATTGCTTTACTGTTGGTTTTTGTAGGTGAAGGACGTAGCCAGCGCGTGAGGTAACTGGAGCAAGTGGCCCTTCGAATTCTGGAAGTTCTAAGATATTCTTCAATGCTTCTGTGACTATAGTTTCGCTGCTTGACAGCATTTTCAGACAGATTAAAATTGAATTAGTACGAAATCATGACAACTACAAATAAATATCTGTTGCTATGTTATGATATGATGTTTTGATCAAAAATTTTTTTATCAAATTGAAAATAAAATAAAACACAGATGACAGCCGAGGTTTTCAAAATGTCTATGTGATGTATGTCAATATTTAACATAAAAACTAGAACTAGCCTATAATAACTATGATAACAGTTACAACAATAAAATAACTAAACAATAACAGTCTAAAGGTAGTCTCTATACAACGAAAATATCGACATACATCAACTCATTATTTTATTACAATTTTCTTTTTTTTTTTGAGAAAATAGTTAACTTTATTTTCTTTGGCATATTTAATTAGAAAGAAGAATATCCAAGAAAGGGGAATTCATTAAATCAGTTTGCTCGTTTAAGACAAGGTAGTTATTGTCGTGTGTGTGCCTTTCGACTTCTAAAGCTTAAAAAAAGTCTAGTTTACGTTTGTCATTATAAAAATGTTGTGGTTGTATGCGGTTATTTATTGTAGGTCTATGTTCGGTATCAATAATATGTTTTGCAAATGTAGATTTGTCAGTGTGGTTATTTCTAAATGCAGAAATATGTTTTTTGTATCAGGTGTTAAAATTTCTAGAAGTTTGACCTATGTAGATTGCGTTACAATGTGTACAAGCTAATTTATAAACTCCAGCTTTTGTCAGGAAACAAGATTTTTCTTTAGCGTTAAATAACAAATCACGCGTCGTGTCGTAAGATTTAAAAGCTACCTTTGTACAGGTGCTTAAAATTTTTGAACTGTTTTCTGAAATGGTTCCAAAATAAGTTATCGAAACGTATCTGTTGTCTTCTTTGTCTCTAATATTTGGATAAATTAAATTAATCGCTAATTTGTATTCTTTTCTCTCTATCATTTTATCTATTATTTTAACAGAGTAGCCATTATTAAATGCTGTTTGCTTAATTATTGAAATTTCTTTTTCAAAATTGTTTTGTGACATAGGTATTGAAAATGCACGATGTATCATAGAATGGTAGGCTGAAAGCTTTTGTGAAAAAGGGTGACATGAATCGTATGGTATGATTGTGTCAGTGTAAGTTGGTTTCCTATATATTGAAAAGTCAAATGAATTATTTTCTAACTTTCTAATTGTTAAGTCTAAAAAATTTATACAACTATTAGCTTCTTCTTCTAAAGTACCACCAAAATTATATGGCCACCTGAAAATTTATAAGCCAAATATACCGGTGAGACCAGTAGTTAGCTATGTTAATACACCTAATCATAAGATAGCGAGCAAACTGGTTTCACTTATAAAAGAATACAATTACTTTCCAAAATATTCAGTTAAGAATTCTTATGAACGTACACAAAAATTAAATAACCTAATTATTCCTACAAATAGTAAATTAGTCTCGTTTGATGTTTGTAGCATGTATTCTAAGATACCCCCTAAAGAATGTTTACCTCTATTAGAAAACGTTTTAATAGAAAAGAACGTAAATGTCATAAAAAGACAAGAAATAATGAATCTTTTTAATGAATGTATAAAACAAAACTATTTTAAATTTAATAATAAAATTTATGTGCAAAATGAAGGTCTGCCTATGGGTAGTCCGTTGTCACCTTTATTAGCCAACATATTTATGGAAAACTTAGAAAACAAAATTTTAACATCAGAACTTTCACATAATATTGTCTTTTGGTACAGATAGGTAGATGATATTTTAGCATGTTTTCAAGGTAGTTATACAGAATTAATGGTTTTATGGTTTGTTATGGATTGCGGCTTGTGCAATTCCAGCAGTGTTCACGGATGCATTGTCGCCTCTGGTCAGTTTTCCCATGTATTTTCTCCCGAATATTTTGTCTTAGTTTATGCAGGAATGGTGGATTATATGCTCCGTTGACTATGGTGTTGCGTTCTTTAAAGTTCATGAAAACAATACCCTCACAATCCAAAACATTATAGCCATCACTTATTTTGTCGACTGACAGACCTTGTACTTTCTCAGCGGTGCTTCTCCTTTGCGCCTCCATTCCATTGATTCTCTTTTGTACAAAGGTTCAAAGTAGAGAACCATAGTTTCATCCTCCGTGATAATTGTCTTTGATACGTTCACCTGGTTTTCCCACAGAGGTCCAAAAATAATCGGGCACATTCAACATGACGCTGGCGCTAAACTACTGCTGAAAGATGTTTGGGGACCCACCTTGCCCTAAATTTATTCATGCTTAAATGTTTGTGGAGGATTCGGCTATCTCTTGTATCTGAAAGCACTAACATTTTTGATAAGTCTTTTGATTTCAAGCGTCGATCCCTTAATACGAGATCCCCAAGAAGCTCAATCTTGTCTGTCACCACTTCCACCATCCTTCCTGGTTTTGCTTCATCTTCTGAGGATTCCTGCCTCATTCGAAACAGTTTTGACCAATTTTTACTACATAATAACACACCCCATCCAGCAGATCTTTGATGCTTTGAGGTGGAAGACCTTCTCGAGTAAGGAATTTGATAACAGCTCTATATTAAATTTTCGTGACTTCTGACATCGTGATGAATAAGTGTCAGTTATAAGAAAACTAATTGTAATAAAGCCCATTTTGTTTTTTTCCAAGGCTAATAAGACTTGAACCAATGTCTTACCAAATTTTGACACGCTGCGAAATCCTGTTCTTGCTTTACGTACTTGTTACATAGTGTGGAACAGCCAAATGGAAAAAATTATGTGTCTCAATTGGATGGTGTTAACGGGCAAAGAACCACTCGCGAATTTATGAATATGAGAAATCGAGGTTCATACGTATTTTACCGTATTTTAACTGTATCAACTATGCTTTTCCTACCATATGGTTGAAAACTGCTCAGTATACCTCAAAACACAGAATAATCACATACGATATTTGAAATTTCTTTTTTCATCTTTGCAAATATGTTTTTATGACATTTTGCGGCGGTTGGTTTACGCAAAATGACATTTATTTAATATTGTGTTATTCTAAATGGTACCAACCATCTGATTCCCAATTACATTATATACTTAATTTGAATAGGTGATAGTAATAAAACCTACTCGGAATTCAGTGAACACTAAATAAACATTTTTGAAGAAATTTAAAAAATAATCGAAATCCACTATTTTATAAGAAACCACATCATTCTGAACACATTTTTTTTTGTTCAAATAAAGATTATTGTTAAGTGATAAAGATCCAAGCTACAAAACTTGGAACCAAGTGACATGGTTTCTTAAAGGGTCATTTGTGTAAACAGAACCACAGCAATTATTTTTTCTTTATTAAAGCATAAACATGTAACTTAGCTTCACCAAAAGTAGATTAGATTGTTTCTGGGCTATTTTCACAATTAATTTACTTATTTTGCTCTTTGTTTCAATACGAAATCAGTTTTTATACAGAAAACAATGCGAAAACAATCACTAGCACGTGGTTCTTTATACACTATCAAAATACTAAAATAAATGGCTTAGAACTTCTAATGTTGGCCACCAGAAGGCAGAAATTTGTTGCATCAGAAAGTTCTTAATACATGTCGTAATAGATGGCATAATAAACTAAAGGTATATGAAAAATAACCATTATTTGCCTTTTGGCGCCTGGTTCCCTCTTCGTTAATTCCATCCAATTATTGTGCATCTTTATAAAAAAATTCCAGAACACTCTAATTTTATATTGAAAAATGACATCCTGCAAGGTAAAAACTTAACCTCTACGCTCAACTCCCTCAAGTGACAGTTGCAACCCCCAAATCTTTAAACAGGAAGTAGAGGCTTGTGATACCTCATTTATAAGATCTCTTCATTCTCTATTCAAAAATGCTATGGTTTTAATTTTTTTGTTGCGAAAATTAACAGCAAAAAAATAAATTGATCTGACTGACGAATTTCTATGACATCATGATTGACGTGACACATGAATTATACAGTTCTGAGTTGTCGTAAATAATTCCACAGATATATACAGTTGTCATAGACAACGGGACCTAAATAACTTAAAATACGAAAGCTATAACAAAGTGGAAAGAAATGCGGCTCACGTCTTTAGACTCACAATATTAACTATTTGCTCACATAGTATGTCCAGTTATTTTTGTTAAATCATGTGCAGTCTTTACAAAATTATTTTTTCTATTTCAATTTTCACCTTGCTGGCGCAAAATAAATTGTAGCAATTTTTTTTCCTTTCAGATCAAAACCTGGCCTTTACAGCTTTCGATATGTCTGGTCACGGTAGATACCGCGATTTATGGGAACACTACTATAGAGACTGCCATGGTATAATTTTCGTTGTCGACAGCAGTGATCGTCTTCGTTTGGTTGTCGTCAAAGAAGAACTGGATCTTCTGTTGCAGCACCCCGACATTTGCAACCGCAAGGTTCCTATACTGTTTTTTGCTAACAAAATGGATTGCAAGGACGCTCTAAGCAGTGTCAAGATAGCTGCTGGTCTAGGGATGGATAAGATTATGGACAAGCCCTGGCATATCTCTGCCAGTAATGCGTTGACTGGGGAAGGCCTCCACGAAGGAGTGGAATGGCTGACCCAACAGATTAGGGAGCTAATTATGGCAAAGAATTAGCCCTTTATTTATAAATCTAGTTTTTAGACTGATTTTAAGTTTATTTTATATTTATTTACGATGTTCTATACGGTTTTCGGTAAAATACATGTTTAATACTATAAAAAAATCGCGAAAAAGTTCTTTTGGTACACTGTTTGTTTGTATGCGAAAAGGCGTCCTTTCCCTATTATCTCCAGATATTAGACCTATAAATAATTCGTATTTTAGACACAAGCGAATTTAGCCATATTTTTATTATTATTATATTTTATTATGCTTCATTGCCATATACTTATACATTATGCCCATATAAAGAAGTCATGGGAAATGTAAAAGTCTATCAAGCTACTGTCAAGCATTAAAACTGAAGCTACATCGAAGCCATGCAAAAATTGGGCCAATAATAATCAAAACTTGAAATAGCATTAGCTTGTTAAAAATAAATACAAATAAATATTCCGTTACGTAAACATATATCTCATTGGAGTAGGTAAGTACTTTGATGTTTTTCTAATAATGTCGGCAAGGTTTAGGTTTATAGTAATTACTATTTGGTAGATACCATGGTCTCTATGCAGTTGCTGATACGTCAAAAATAATGGAAATTCACGAATATCTCAGAAATGGCTGAAAATTCAAACTTGAGAGTTCAGAGAAAGTTGACTTGAAATTTAACGACGAATCCAAATCTACAATAATATATATCGTGTTCTATTTAAAATAAATTAGTTGGTTGCGGTTTCCGGTTTCCGGTATATCCGGATGTGTAAGTATTTTTATTTAAAAGATAGACATTGACTAGGTTGAACATTTCAGAACGAAATTCCTATTACAAGTTTGAAAGTTTCTAACCAACGAGTTGCGTGAATCACCGTATATATATATATATATATATATATATATATATATATATATATATATATATATATATATATATATATATATATATAAGGCACAAAATGTTACCAGTGAAACGTTGATACGGTTTTTTGCCTGATAAGTAGTCTGGGCGATAGCGAGGTAGCGTGCTAGTGAGCTCACACAGCCTGTGTTAAAAAGAGAGACATGTTTTCAGTTTTATAGAAGCGAACATTTTAAAAGGAAAGTGTGGGTTATTCGGGGGCATTTGAGATGGAACCGCCAGAATGCAAGGTAACAGTGTAATTGGGATTCGAGATTTGACTGTGAGAAGGACAGGAAGTAGTGCAAATTAATAAATTACTGTTTGACTGACAAAAAAGGGTCCAGTGATGATTTTCAAAAAGCGAATTAGCCATTCTATTGCTCGAACGTAAATGGGATTATTATGTTTTGAACTGCGAGAGTGTAAAGACAAATATTTGGCGAAAGAACTTTTAATTAAGAAAAGATGGTTAGTTCAGTATGATTTGCACGCGAATAAAATAATTAGAAAGAATAGTAAAGATCGGCAGTATATGAATATTAACAGGATAATGGTAACCAAGATAGAAGAGAAATTTCAGTACAAAAGGGCCATTCTATAATAATTAATTTTTTTTTTTTTTTATGTCAACAACACACCACGAGAGCTTACAGCCTAAATACTATCGTACCGTGGGTGTTGACAAGGAGGAAAGAGGAAGCTTGTTAATTCTGGACTTGAAGGTTTGGAGGTTCGGAGGAGAAGGAAAAACATGTGCCGGCAAGGAATTCCACAACTTGGAAGTCCTCGGGACAAAAGAGCGGGCATAACAAGATGTTCTATGTCTGGTGACCTGGACATTAAAAGGGTGCATTCGCTCTGTTCCCCTGGTAGATCTGCTGGGGACAGCAGGTGGGGGAATTATGGAGGAAAGCTCCTCTGAGCAGTGCCCGTGCAGATATCTATAAAAGAGAGAAAGGTCACCAACGGCACGTCGGTGGGCAAGGGATGGAAGCCTTTGGGTGAGGGTAGGGTCACCGATGAGACGAATAGCTCTCTTTTGAATGGAGTCCAGGATAGCGAGTGTAGAAGCGGCAGCTGCACCCCAGATGTGGGAGCAGTATTCGAGGTTTGGCCTTATTTGTGAAGTGTATAAGGTATAGAGATTAGTTGGTGAAAAGTATTTGCGAGCCCGGAAGAGGAAACCCAATTTCTTAGCAGCCGCTTCTGCAATTGATGTAACATGTTGGTGCCAATTAAGATTTCGATCCACAGAAATGCCAACAAGAGAAAAGGACTCATTACTTTGAATAACTTGGTTGTTCATTGTGATGGGTCTAGGGCTGCTGTATCTCTTGTGAGAAAGAAAGCAAGACTTAGTTTTGGTGGGGTTGAATTGTACAAGATTTCTACTTCCCCAGTCTAATATTTTTTGGAGGTCTACGGAGACAGAACCCTCCATGAGTCTGCGATCCTCATCTAATTGGGCTAAAGAGACAGGCTTAGAATATTGTATGTTTGAGTGGAGGGTGCTGTCGTCCGCGTAGCTGTGAACTGGGTTGGATGTGCTAGAGAGGAGGTCATTGATGTGGAGAAGAAACAAAGTAGGGGCTAAAGCTGAACCTTGGGGAACTCCTGCATTAATTGGATACAGTTTAGAGGAATGGCCATCCACAACAACAGATATGCTCCTGTTGGAGAGGAAATTTGCTGTCCAGGTACAAAGTTTTGGTGGTAGGCCATAGGCCGGAAGTTTATTAAGCAGCGCTGCGTGCCAGACCTGGTCGAATGCTTTGGATATGTCTAGAGCAACAATCTGGGATTCACCGTGTTGTTCCATAGACTTGTTCCAAGAATGGGTGACAAAGGAAAGGAGGTCGGCAGTCGATCTGCGCTGACGGAATCCATACTGCCTGTCGTGGATTAGACTGTGTTTTTCAAGGAATTTTAGTAGTTCGGTGTTTATATACTTTTCCATCACTTTAGAGATGACTGAAAGGAGAGAAATAGGCCTGTAGTTGCTAGGAAGCGCTTTGGATCCTTTCTTGGGGATGGGTTGTACTCGAGCAGTTTTCCAGTTACTAGGGAATATGCCTTTATTGTAAGATATCTGAAACAGACGAGTCAGGACAGGAGCAAGTTCTGGTGCGCATTTTTTGAGAACAATTGCTGGGATCTCGTCAAGGCCAGAGGCTTTCCTGGTATTAAGAGAAGAGAGCATCTTTCGTACCTGTTTAGTTTTGAAAATGATATCAGTCATTTTATGCGCGACATTGGGGACTGTTGGTGGTTGAACATTTGGAGGTGGGTTGAGAGTAGAATTTCCGGCGAGCAACGAAGCAAAAAGTTCAGCCTTGCCCAGGGCGGTAGAAACAATTTCATCACCTGAGACAAGAGGTGGGAACGTGCTCTTGCAGAAATTATTCCCAATAGACTTAGCAAGAGTCCAGAAGGGTTTGCCGCCGTTGGAGCTTGAGAGGACTTTGTTTTTGATGTGGTTATTAAACGAGTTTTTTGCCTCAGAAAGAATGCGGACATAGCGGTTTCTTGCGTCGTTGAATGCTTGACGATTTTCTTGACTGGGATTGTGTAGAAGGGTTTTGTGAGCTTTGACCTTTTCAAGTCTGGCCTTGTCACAGGATTTAGAGAACCAGGGCTTTTGAGTGGCTGAAGAGGTTTTCTGTGTACGTGGAATAAATAATTCCATGCCAGCTTGGATAATTTCGGTAACGTTTTGTGAGATATCAGAGGGGTCAGGATGAGAGAAGCAGACAGACGACCATGGAAATGAGGAAAAGTAATCCCGCATTTCGTCCCAGTTTGCGGAGTTGTAGTGCCAAACGATACGTGGGTGTGATGACTGTGTGACCTCGGGTTGCATTGCACAGGAAGCAGTGACCATGCCGTGGTCTGAGCGACCAAGGGGGGCGGTGACTGATATCTTATAGCATTCAGGATTTGTAGTAAGAAGGAGGTCCAAGGGATTTGAGCTGTGTGTTGGGATACGAGGAAAGTAAGTAGGTTGCTGAACCATATTGGCCAAAGAATTGCTGACTGCAAAGGCCTCCGGTGCTCTCCCTGGTGGATCGGTTTTTGAAGATCCTAGCCATTCCTTATTATGGACATTGAAGTCGCCAAGAATAGTGACCTCGGAGGAAGGATATTCAGAGATCAGATAGTCGGTTTTTTCAGAAAGGTAATCAAAGAGCTGGACAAAGTTGTTGTCAGAAGGTGACCGGTAAATGCAACAGATGAATTTAGTTGCAGCCCTGAGAGAGAGTTTTATCCATAGTATGTCTTTTCTTCCAGCTTCTAAATTGGGAAGTCTGGTGCAGGGTAGATTGCTACGGACGTATGCGCACACGCCTCCATGCAATCTAAAGGCAGTAAGGAGCTCATACCCCGGGAAATTAAGGTGATTAGTGGCTGTTTTGGCACTGATTTGGGTTTCGGTGAGGAAGAGAAGTTGGGGCCTGTTAGCCTGGAGGAAATGGTGGACGGAGTTCAGGTTAGAATTTAGGCCACATGTATTCGAAAAGGATATGTTAAATCTTGATGTTGGCGCCCCCTGTACACCCCTCTCCCGGAGATCCGAATGGAGGGGTATTTTGCCTCCGGAATATTTTATACAAGGAGGAGCCATCATCATTTTTGCTTATAAGGGAAACCGACTCATACACCAGAACCGGAAACGTCCGTTGGGACTTCACCGGCCCCTTGATGTATGGGGTGGTACCTCATCGGGCGTGAAAAAATCCTTTACTATTACATAAAGGAAAATTCCACTACCACCTGCTGACATTACGACAATGTAATGGTGGCAATGATAAAATCCTATATAGACGGTCTACTAGCGAATAATCCAAATCTCCAATGAAGAAGCAATTAGAGACATTTTAAGCAGTAAGTCAATTTTTTAAATATTGCAGCGATAAATGTGCATATTTCTACATTGTATCTTTAGTTTTAAGGATTTTTTTACATTGATGATTTTTGTGTATATTTATAATATTAATGGGCATATCTCTATAAAGGCCGAATTAATGACAAAGTCACAGAATATAGGTTGATTCATTTGTTACAACAAGATAATAATTTGTTTGATTTATTAATAACGATCAATATTTTTTTATGTAACTATGTTTTGAAAAGAATTTAAATTATCAGAACTAAAACATTATAGATTTTATTTATATAGTCTGATTAATTTTACCTATAAAACTATCACAAAATAAGCTTATATTTAAATAATTATAAATTAAAAGAAAAAAATTAATAAAAACTCAGTTGAAAAAGTTTTAACAAAATTTCTGACACTCTGGATTAATATAAATATGACAAGAATACAAATAAGTTACATCAAAACAAAAATGCTAGCCCAACATCAGAACTCTACCCGTGAGAAAAGAGAAAAATTTGCAGATATAACGGTAAGTAAAGAAATATTAGCAATACTTTTATTTTATCAGCGTTAATACTTTAAATGGGCAATAGAAATAAGTACTTAAAAAAACCATAATAAATAAAAATTCTCATGCTCAACAATTATAATTTTGTACCATAGCAATATATATATATATATATATATATATATATATATATATATATATATATATATATATATATATATATATATATATATATATATATATATATATATATATATATATATAGGCCAACTCAGTCAGCCAAGATGACCTCTCATCGATATGCGATGTGTCAAGTTAAATAGCAGGGACAAAACATCAGCTTTAGGGTTGGTATAAACTCTGAAGCAAAACGTACTATTTTAGATGGTTCATTATGACCAAGAGGAGTTATCATAAAACCCTATAAATTTTTTCGTCGCAGTTATGAGAACACTTCCGGATAGTAGTGAAACTGAATTAAATGGCAATTGTTCCATCAATGATGCCGTACCACAGACAAGCTTAAGACTTGTTTCTGCGATTGTTTCTGCGAAAACACTTCGGTGGATGACGTATTTGAAATATTCTGGGAACATTTTAAATTTACGTTTGATGCAGCCTTTCGCGTTAGAAAGGTAAAACTGGGAGTAACACGGGCCTGAGTTATCGTCCATCGGTCAATGTCAGAGTTCAAACTGCGAACCTTAAAGATCTTAATATATTACGTAAAAAATATAGCAGCGAAGAGCTCAGGGATTACTAGCATCAGTAGCACAAGACTGAACAAATTAATAGATAATGAAAAACGAAACTATTTTTCACAATTGGTGTCTAATTCGGATAATAAACCTAAAGTGCTTTGGAATACAGTAAATTTAGTAAGAAATAAAAAACCTAAGGTATCTGAAGTTTCCCTTACCCATGATGGTGTTGAAATAAGTGACCCCACGGTTGTATCCAATATGTTTGCGGATTATTTTTCTACTGCCGTTGCTTCTAAGTTAAACAGTTATTTCCAAAATGGCCTTTCAGATCGTTGTACTGTGTCGGTTAATTGTCCCCAGTCATCAATGTTTGCACGTCCAGTTACTGAAGATTAAGTTAGAAATATTATTCTGCGCTTAAAAAATGAAAATCGGCTGGGCTGGATGGCATTACATCGTTTATTTTTAAATTGTGTGATGAATTATTGATGCCTCTAACTAAAGTGATTAACCTGTCGTTGCTTCGGGGTGAATTTCCCACATAGATCTGTATAAAGGGGGAGATAAAAACAATATCGATAATTATAGGCCTATTGCGTTGCCGAGTATTTTCTCCAAAATATTCGAAAAAATAGTTTCGCAAAGAATGCAAGAATACTGGGACAGAAACAACTTAACCTCTAACCGACAGTACGGTTTCCGCAAGGGGCTCTCCGCGGAATCAGATGTGACTGATTTTGTGTAGGCGACACTGGAAAAGATGAATTTGAAGGAATACATGGTGGGGTTATTTTTTTATCTGTCCCATGCTTTCGACACGATAAATTTTGGCTTTGTTTGTGATAAACTGCATTATATGGGAATTAGAGGGAATTTCAACAACTGGATTCGGTCATTTCTGTCTAACAGAAAACTTATCAGACTCAAAAGTCATAAATACTGACGCCCCACAGGGAAGCATTTTGGGCCCGCTGCTGTTTCTGCTTTATTTTAACGACTTGCCAAAACATATATCAAATGGACTGGTATTCATGTACGCGGACAATACGTCAATTTTAGCCTCAGCCTCAAAACAAAATTAATAACGTTTTACATGAATTCAGCAGCTACAAAAACAGTATGATTATAAACTATGATAAGACGCAATTGCATTTTTTAACTAACTTAAGTCCGCGTGTTGACATCAGTGTTAATTTCAATCACAGCTCTTTAACTTCTCTTGTCTCCACATCATTTCTGGGAACAATAATTGACAGAGTTTTCTCCTGGTCCAGTAACGTTGATGCAGTCTGCTCAAAGCTGAACAGATGTTTTTACATTCTAAAGACTTTAAAGTCCTACCTTAATTTAGATGGCCTGTTGACTGCCTACTATGCTTTTGGCCACTCAGCTATAAATTATAACATTGTGTCGTGGAATCAGGCGACGGATGCAGATAGGGTTCTCCTACATCAAAAACGCATTATGCGCCTAATTTTTAGCCTCTAGTTTCGGGAATCTTGTAGGGAGGTTTTCAAAAATAATAAAATTTTGACAGTTGTTGAGGTTTATTTACTGAAGCTAATGTGTTATGTATTTATGAAAAGAAATAATTTGCCTCACAATTACAATTTACATAGCTATAACATTCGCTTTAGGGATAATAAAGTAAAATATCTGAATAAACCTAATAACTCATTATATGTGGGGGTCACGTGCACCGTGCCTCCCTAAATCCGTCCTTGAATATACATAATTTGTAAACAGATGAAACAGGAGACTGACCGCGAATATGGGCTCTAGGGGTTTCTCTGCAAATTCGCTTAAAAAGTGTTTTCCACGATAATTAGAAAAAAGTTTACACAAAAATTCGTGAAAAATGGCTAACAAAAATTCGCTAAAATGTAGGTACTATTTCTCCAAAAATTGATTAAAAAAATTTTACGTAAATATATATGAAACATTTTCCAGTACAACTTCCTAAAACATTTTTTTTTGCATGAATATTCATAAAAAACGTTATTCACGAATTTCGTTTATAAAATGTTAACATCATTTTTTAGCGAACTTTTTTATGTAAGTTCTCTAAAAATCAAAACTGACTGGATACAGGTTCTGGTGGTCTCAGCGCTCACTGAAAGAAAATTATGAAAGTCGCGATCTCCTCTTGAGCGAATTTTTTGTATGAATGTTCGAAAAGACACAAACTCTTTTAGCTACATTATTTATCTTTGGAAACACGTAGTCACCAATAAATATTTGACACCTAAAGGTGGATTTTTTAAGCGGTCGCCTGGATTTGTAAAGCGGGACCCCAATATTCACATTTCCTAAATACTTGTGAGCAGTGGCGGATTTGCCTTAAGGGCCAGTAGGCCCGGGCCTAGTGCGGCCAGATATTAGGGGCGGCCAATCGTGACAAAAACACATTATGGCGTATGGCGGCCGCACGGTGCAGTCTGCACCGCATCGTATAACAATAATCTTCCTAAATCACTTTCGCACATTTTATGTATAAAATATTGATATGATACATATGTATATAATGTTAGCAATAAAGTAAATTCATTATGTAGTCTATATGATGGGTGCTGAGAAAGGGGCGGCTGGTACTTAGTACATGGCCTAGGGCGGCCAAGACTGCAAATCCGCCACTGCTTGTGAGCTTTTAAATATGGTAATTTTAGAATATCACTGTTTAGTCACTGAAAATTATATTATGTCAGACAATACGTGATATAGCTACTCATAGTTAAAAAAAGTCTGGACGCAGCAAGTGCGTTATGGTAGCGATTTTCTATTAAATCCTTCAAATTTCAATAACTCAATTTGCTATTAACGTAAGCTTTGTTGGTTAGGAAACCAACATTTAAGTTTATTTTCGAAAAAATTTTTGTATATTTTTAAATCATAAGTAATTTTGATAAAATATAGTACATTGTTTCTACTACATAGGCTATACCGTTAATTAGATTGATGCCTGCTCGCATTTGCTATTAAAAATATTTTTATGGAAATTTACTTCCATAACACACTTGCTGCATCCAGACTTTTGAAAAATGTTTATATATTTTAAAACAGTAAAGTTTGAAATTATGAATTTTCTATAAATATTTTAGTAAAATGAAGGGCAATGATGAATGTTGAATCTGAAACTTAACGGTTCGCAGAACACTCTTCTTGCAACATTTTCTTTTCACAATTCGTATTTGTTTCACGTTCTTTGCCTAAACATTGCCAATTTTGACGTTTCAAATGGCGATATTGACGTTTTGAGAAAAACTCCAAAATTTGTTTCTTTAACTACCCATAACTTCTTTGTCTTTAAAGCTAGAGACCTAAAAACTCTTTATAATATAAACACGCGTGCCAAATTTGGTTGCCCTTACTTTGTTATTTCCGGAGATATCTTTTTTTTTAGAAAGAAAACACAACATTTTCCGGGAAAACCTCGTCCGATTTTCCTGACTAACGAACTTATCCAAGCCACTTGCAAAAGGAAGACACTCACCAAATTTGATTAAAATCGGTTCATTATTTTTTGAGTGATCGGTCGGATATATATATATATATATATATATATATATATATATATATATATATATATATATATATATATATATATATATATATATATATATATATATATATATATATATATATATATATATATATATATATACGAAGGCGGGTCAATAAGTCCGTGACTTTTTGAATTTCCCGCCTCTTCACAGAAAGGGCAACACTGCTTCTGTCAACAAGCATCTGTCAGTTGACTCCTGTCAAATTTTGAACCAGCTGCGTCATTTAGTTTTCTTAGATAGCCATTGGAAGCAGACAACTTTCTGAGTTATAACGAAAATGGAAAAAAGGGAATTTTGTGTGCTCATCAAACATCATTTTTTGCGGAAAAAACCATGTGTTTATATATATATATATATATATATATATATATATATATATATATATATATATATATATATATATATATATATATATATATATATATATATATACAGGGTGGTCCTCCGGGAGGTCCCGCGATCGATTGCGGGAAAACTATCAACAGGAAAAACCTGAAAATTGAATATTATACTAAAGTCGTTGGGGGCCACAGGTTAAAAATATTTTCAAGATGGCGGCACTTCCGGTTATACCGGAAGTAGATGTCGATTCGCATATTTTAAATGAAACACCCTATATTTTATTTCACTTTCGGATTCCACAATAAATTCTGAACACTTTTTGTAAATAATGTTCTATACCTATCATCAACCGCCCAGAAGACATTTAGACTTTAAGATAAAATTTGACATTTACGGCCACTCATAAAGATACCGATATTTTTATAATAAGAACATATTTCGTTACGATTTTTAGAACTATCTTGAAAGATATTTCACTTCATCTATTTCCACATCGAGACTAACGATAGAGTATACAGAGTGTCCAAAAAAATTCTTGAAGTTTGCAATGAGAAATTGCAAAAATCTCGCGATTTTCAACTTGGAACCCCTTTTTTTTATAACACTATCGTGTTAAGCTCAAAAAATCACTGATACTTTGTATGTAATTACCTATACCTAAATCAAACGGTTTTCATTTTATTTTGAAAAAACTCATTTCAAAGCCTGATATTTTGATAAATTTCCTACCATAAGCGTTAGCCATGGAAAATAAATTGCCGAGTGTGATTCTATGGAAACTTTGACAGTTTGTTGATTAACGAGCTAATAATGGCATGGTTAAATTACACACACGAAGATTATTTAAATTTTATTTAGTATTTATGGACAATGTAACAAAGTAATTTCGCGAACGTGTGATACATTTGCTGATAGATATCCAGATAAACAGTAAAAAGGTAAAGGTAAGATGCTTACTGGCAATTAGGCCATTGCTGACCCTTTTTTCTCATCTAAACTAACCTACCCTCCACTTTGAGCTCGATGTCAACGACGACAGTGATTTGAAAAATCATCCGCCACCGAGGAGTCTCGAACCGTCGACCCCCCGAGTCCGTATTGGAAAGTCTGAATCGATTTTCCCGCACGGCCACGGAGGCGCTCGGATAAACAGTAACCGTCACGTAAAACCGTCAAAGGAATAGTAGACAATTTCAAAAACTGCGGATCTGTTAAGAAAAAGGTGCATAGGGCCGAACCCGTTGTTGACAACGAACAAATTGAGACAGCAATTTTTAGGTATCTTACCATATAAACTTATATAAAACCATCAAACAGATAATAGAAAGAAAAAAAAAACAATTCACACACAACATGGACTGAATAAAATGAAACAAAAATTAACGGCCCAAGTGTTCCAATTTGACGATCTCTGGCGTCAAGACATTTTTCACACCTACGTGTCAATCCCTCATGTGCGGCCCTTCTTATTGAATCTGGAGCCAATTCACGAGATGATTCTCGAACCCGCTGCATGCAATCTTCTTTAGTGGAAACAGCAGTGTTGTAGATTTTATTTTTTTATAGTACCCCATATAAAAAAATCGAGAACAGATGAGTCAGGCGATCGAGGCGGCCGGCCAAAGGTGTGGCCCGTTGTTGGAAATCCATTGGTCAGCAAATAGAGATTGTAAAATATTGTTAACCAGGTGACCATTACGAGGAGGGGCCCCATCATGTTGGTAAAATATTTGCCTATATTCATTCAATGAAAGGTTATCCAAATAAGTTACTTCCAAATTTTGCAAAATTTCCAAATAACGCTCACCTACAAGTAAATAAATAGAGTCGAAACAAAGTATTTTATAAATTTCGGATTAATTCTCACCATTCAAATTGTCGTCGTATATTTCTAGCGCAACAACGCCGTCATTCCTTACAGCACAATAAACATTAAACTGCCAGCTTTCCTGAAAATGTCCTTCCCTAGAAGAATGAACATTGGTGTCACTCCAATAGTGAGAATTACGACGATTGAAAAGTTCATTCATATGATGTTATCTAAAAACAGCTCGTTTTCTTGGAATCGCATTAAAATAAATTCACAGAACTCCATCCTTCTTGAAAAATCAGTTTCCTCTAAATGTTGCACAACTGAACAAGCATAAGGATGGAACTTATGTTTTCGTAAAATTCGCAGAACGGAGGCTTTGGACAATCCTGACTCCAGTGCTACTTGCCTTGTTGACTTTGTAGTGTATGCGACAAAATATCCCAAAATTGCTGTCTCAATTTGTTTGTTGTCAACAACGGGTTTAGCCCTCTGCACATTTTCCTTGACAGATCCGCAGTTTTTGAAATTGTCTACTATTCGTTTGACGGTTTTATGTGACGGTTTTTGTTTATCTGGATATCCATCAGCAAATGTATCACACGTTCCCGAAATTACTTTATTACATTCTCCATAAATAGTAAATAAATTTAAATGAACTTCGTCTGTGTAATTTAACCGTGCCATTATTAGCTAGTTAATCGACAAACTGTCAAAGTTTCCATAGAAACACACTCGGCAATTTATGCCATGGCCAACGCTTATGGTAGGAAACTTATCAAAATATCAGGCTTTGAAAGGAGTTTTTTCAAAATAAAATGAAAACCGTTTGATTTAGGTATAGGTAATTACATACAAAGTATCAGTAATTTTTTGAGCTTAATACGATAGTGTTATAAAAAAAGGGGGTTCCAATTTGAAAATCGCGAGATTTTTGCAATTTCTCATTGCAAACTTCAAGAATTTTTTTTGGACACTCTGTATACTCTATCGTTAGTCTCGATGTGGAAATAGATGAAGTGAAATATCCTTCAAGATAGTTCTAAAAATCGTAACGAAATATGTTCTTATTATAAAAATATCGGTATCTTTATGACTGGCCGTAAATGTCAAATTTTATCTTAAAGTCCAAATATCTTATGGACGGTTGATGATAGGTATAGAATATTATTTGCAAAAAGTGTTCAGAATTTATTGTGGAATCTGAAACTGCAATAAAATATAGGGTGTTCTATTTAAAATAAGTGAATCGACATCTACTTCCGGTATAACCGGAAGTGCCGCCATCTTGAAAATATTTTTAACCTGTGGCCCCCAAAGACTTTAGTGTAATATCAAATTTTCAGGTTTTTCCAATTGATAGTTTTCCCGCAATCGATCGCGGGACCTCCCGGAGGACCACCCTATATATATATATATATATATATATATATATATATATATATATATATATATATATATATATATATATAAACACAGATCTCCTCATTAGCGATTTTTTTTAAATTCGCTAAAAAGAAAGTGTGTATCACCAACGACTTATGGGCCAGCCTGTGATTGTCAAAATAGGTTTATAAGATGCACCTCGAAACACTCTATAATTAACAGCTTTACCGTAGAAATGTGTCACCCTGTATATGCGTAAACAGACAAAAATTTAAACTGACCCAGTATATGGGTTTTAGGGCTTCAAGTTCGCGCTTATTTGAAGAAATCTTTTTAAAATTCATAAGTCGCGGTGTTCTCAATAACCTTTTATACTGAGTTTTATGTAGATACTGATACTGAGAGGGATACTAAATCGCAGGAAAATTTTCTGTGTGTTGTATTTTTATTGCCGGACGAGGTTTTTGAACCTTCTTTATAACTTTACCCGGCAGGTTTCGGAATATTTTATCCGTATCTGAGACAGAGGGCAAGCAAAAGACCATAGATCGGTGGCGGCGCTCGGTTTAAGAAACATTTGTTTTTTATTTCCTAAGAAATATAAATACTTTCGTCCGCATCTAGATTCGCTGGCTGTCTAACATTGTTGATAAGATTCAGATTTTCTTTATGGTGGTGGTTATTATCCCAAATATGTTGTGCCACTCATGACTTGTCTACACTACCGTATCTCAATTGTGCCAGATGTTTACGAAGTCTAGCCTCATTGGTTCTCTTAGCCTGTCCAACGTATTTAAGATTATAATCTTTACAATCTATCTTATAGATACCCGTCATTTTAGTGGATTTATCTTTAGTATTACCTAACAAATTTCTTAAATTATTTTTTGTCGAAAAATTTAGCTGCAAACTGGTTTTCTAAAAAATGCCCCCGAGGCCCCTTGTGACACACGGTTCGAAAGGTAAGCAAACAAATTTTTTCTCTATTTTATCTTTCTCGAATGACGTGAATTCTGGTAACATTTTCTTTATTCTGTGTCTATTAATTGATTTGTCCACTAAGCAATCCGAATATTCGTTATATTTAGCTACGTTTTTAATGCACTCTAATTATATACTATATCTACTTTTACTTAGGGGAAAGTTTATTAATCTATTTATTAAGCAACTTGAACTGGCAGTTTTTTGTGCAAGCTTATGGTGTAAGTCATTTGGGATGTAACTTAAAGTGGTAGTTTCCTTCCTGTGGATATCGAATTCGAGAGTCATCATTTTTAACAATAGACACTCGTACTCCACTAGGCACTGCAGTGACATTAATTTAATCCATTTTCAAAGAATGGCGTACAAGAAATCCTTTCTGTGTGCAGGTAGTGTTTTGAACAACTTGCTTCCGAAAAGCATAAAATCTATTGGAGATATACGCAATTTTAAAGCCGGATTAAAAATATTTACGTAAGCTATCATTTTATGCGGTCGACGAATATTTTTCGTGCTCTGTGAGGCAAATGATTTAACTGGAGTTTTTTAAATGTTTTTGTTTTTGATTGTTTTGATATTTAATATTTTACATCTTATATATTTTATATTTCATTGCAGTGTGTGCAGACGTTTGTATTTTACTGTTCTAAACCTTGTCTTTTTTACATTGTGCACTTTTATCTTTTATCTAACTAAACTACATAATTGTTTATGTATATATATATATATATATATATATATATATATATATATATATATCATACGCGGGACCGGCTGCTTAACGCCGTTTCAGTAGGGTGAAACGTGCAGGCACTTAACTTGCTCAAACACAATGCCACAACATCGGTTGATGTTAATTTACAGTATGTATTAAAAAATAATTTGACGTTTCTTCTGAGAGTTGAACCTAGGACGCTTGGGTCCAGAGGCACACGTTCTTACCCCTGGACGCCGAGGCTACTACTAGAGCTGAAAAACTATCTGACAGACTTAATTTTTAACATATTTTACAAGCGATCCCATTTCGTTTGTAAAGAGAAATAATAAATTTGTGATAAATGAAATAGAAGAACATATCCACTAAATCCCAACTATTTACCCAAGCATCCCATATGGAGCTGACCTACATCCAGACGGCACAGCAATGATTTGATATTATTTCACAAAAGGGGACAACAATATGAGGATATATAATTTATGAATTATTCTTGCGACTTTTCTTTTTGTATAAAGCAGCCGGGGTTTAAAGCAAACGACGTCGGCGTCGGAGGCGGCGGCATGTGTTTCACAGCTGTTCCAACGCCATCTGCGACGCCAATCCGCACACAAAATATATTAAAAACACATTACTGTGGAATAATTACCGACCTGCGATCGATGCTAGGTTTGCAACTGCTTGCTGGGCCTCGGCTTTCTCTTTGTGTTTGCCTTCTTTTACCATTGCTTTGCGAATGAATTTAACACACCTTTATGGCAAACATGTTACTAGGGTTTATAACTCCGCGAAACCGCTATCCACGACTTGCCAACATAACTAGATAATATTATTCATTAAAGGTTTGATTACTCTTTAGTTCTGATGTATTTTAGCAATCTTCGGGAAGCATATTCTAATAATTTATGACAGAATGAAGGCTGGCTTTGCAGACGGTTGCGGGTTCGCTTGTCACTGCAGCTTCACTTATAAAATACCAATTAGCTAATTTGGTACAGATTTGCATTGTATCTGAGCACTGAGTAGGCTAGATGCCTGCACCTTCCACCCTCGGAGGGCATTTAACACCACTGGTCTCGTGTATCATGCTATCTTGGGCACGTAAAAAATCTCTATTCTTACAAGAAAATTAAGAAGTTCTGATAAGTACATTAGGAGAACCCCAACCACCACAAGACATCTCTTTAAAGACCTGACTATCGTTTCACGAACAAGGTTAGCGTCATCAGAGGGGGAAAAATTTTGAAAAGAATTTAGCGTCATCAGAGGACGAAAAATTCTACATTATTTTTAGAAATTTTCATCCTCTGATGACGCAAACTTTGTTAGTGAAACGATCGTCAGGTCTTTAAAAATATGTGTTGTGGCGATTTGTGTTCTCCAAGTGTACTTATCAGTGCTCATCACAGGTTCCCACCTTCAGTCAATTCAGAAGTTCGAAAAATTTCCGGAATCGTGAGCTCAAACTGTTTCCTGGCCTCGGTGATGCGCCACAGTCGCGGAAATAGGTCAACGTTAAATACAAAAAAGTGCAATAAAATATTATACCAATATATAGGTTCTGAATACTAAAGTATTCAAACAGAAAAAAAAGATTTTCTAGACTACCAGATCATGGTAGACATCATCTAGTTTATTAGACAAAGGACACCACCCATACAGTCGTTGAGGAATGTAACAATGTTTTTGTGGCGATTTGATATAATTTGTGGAATCCTCTAGAGTATCTAGTTTGTCCAGCTTTGCCTCTTTTATTAGATCCCACACCGTAGATTGTGATGGAACTCTGAAGAGCCTTTTTCTTTCTGCCTCACGGCGGTTGGAAAACGGTTTTGAATGATAGCCACCATATATGCGTGAGGGCCTCTTCAATCGATATCAGGCCCTCTATTATGGCCTTTTTAACGAGAAAGCTTTCACTCGGCGCTGTAGCTGTCTATTGACGTTGTCTTTTTGGGCTTATTTTCCCAGTCTTTGTCTGCCACCTATTTTCCCTGGACCTTCGTTTGGCCTTCTTAGGGGCTACGGCCTGTGCTTAACCTGCTTGACATCTTATCAAGTTGTCACGGATAAAGGCATTTTTGGTTCTTATGTTCTCCTGACCTTCCCGGGTCAGTTTCCATAGCTTCTCCTTTGTAACTTTGGGACCCCTGATAGTCGGGCGCTCTGGACCTCCTTGCAAGTTATTACTGCACTTTGACTTGAGCAACATCCTGTCCTTCAGATAATTTTGGCTTGCTACCTTGAGTGAAACCTTTGCTGTCCTTATACTGTTGGCATTTCTACCAGGCCGCTTGTCTGCTTCTATGCCTATGGTCTTCTTAGTTCTATTTTCTTTGTTCTACTTGTCTCAATTTTTGTTTCACGAGTTGCAAATGGAAAAGGTTCACTAGAACACAGCCACACATATCCAAATAACGTCCGCTGCAGCCTATAACCGTACGACCGTTTAAAAAAGATTACGTCCTCAGCTAAGCTAAAAAAAAGGCATGATCGACGAAGGGACCTTTCTCCCTTTTCGATCAACTTCTGACATGTCTGTACGTACTAGGGACTACGTACTTACCACAGTCGTGATTGACAAAAGATCCTAACCATGGCATTTGTAGTACTTGCCACTTGCCAAGAAGAAGGAATGTGTGCCACACTGATGATTTTAATAAGAGCGAAGCATCGAGGAAGGGGAGTGTTCTGAACAACCTGCAAAAAAGTAACTAACACTGTGACACCACAAACTTGAAAACTAGAAAAGTTATTTAGAGCGCGTTAACAGTCATAAATTCTGATCATAAAAAATTAGTTCTAACTGTATGCACACAAAAGTTACTAAAAAGACATTTATAAAATCTAATAAACAACGTTTCCTAGTTTGCTAAGAGGTTATGATATGTGATGAAACATCAAACTCACTGTACCGTAGCATTAGCATAATATTATTATTTTGCGACTATACTATCTTTATCTTTACACTTGGATTCAAAATTGTATTATGTGCATACACAAGCCTTGCTTGTTTGTATGACACGAGGTATAATATACTTATATTATTAATTAATTAATATATTGCGATATTACTCATCCCATCTCGCATGCGCGTAAAGGTGCAAAAAGAGGTAGCCGCATTATCACATCTCTCTAGTAGTTGTATCATGTCTAAAACCTAAATTTGAGGCTAAATTTTCAATTTGATATTGACAATTGACAAATTGGAAATTTAGGTTAGCTGAAACAGACGCCATAAATAAAGAAGAATAAGAATAACAACGTCAGATAGAATAAATTAGGATTGGAGCTATAACTTAAAAATCATGAGAAATCGGCAATACGAAATTTGCAGGTCTTAAATACAGCTATGGATTACGTCATTTTTTTAAACTAACTGAGAAGATTGAATTTCATAAAATGTTTTCGTTATTATAAGAAGTTGTGAAAATTTGAGGTGTTTATACATGCCAGGTTTAACTACATAAAATTTATAGAGATCTGACAACCCCGGTAAGAAATAGCCACATTTTGATATCTTGCAATGCTTAGCCTTGTATCTACGATTTATTTAAATAGTATAGGAGTAGATGTAATGTCAACTGTCTTTGTACAACACTGTAGATATCGCAGCACAGAATTTGAAGTGATGTCGAGGATTATTTTAGTATTAATTTCAAATAACTTTATTTTTGTTTGATCAAAAGACTTGAAATTTGGTGCACAATCACGTATATCTATGTTCTTTTAACTTGTAAATTTTAGTTTTAACCACATAGACAATTTGAAAGATATTGTGTTTTAAAAAACATTTTTTAATTTTTTAACCACATAGACAATTTGAAAGATATTGCGTTTTAAAAAACATTTTTTTATTTTTTTTAAAGAAAAAATGCGCGTTAAGATCTGATGAACCAACTCATCCAAGCCATTACCAAAATAAGGATAGTTTCTAAATATAGTCCAAATCAATGAAGTATTTAAACTTTTTAACTTACCCTGGATATGGGTTCCAGGGGCACAAATTCGCGCTAATTTGAAGAAATTTTCTCTTAATGAAAAGTCACTAAAAAGTATTACAAAAAAGTATTAATATTTAACTTTCACGATTACAATAAATCGTTTTCTTCTATATAGTTATACTCCACTTCTTCGTCCTCTAATGGTGCATCCTTGGGGCACGTTCCATGGCAAATGCCAGAAACAGATGAGCATTGTATGCCAGCTTTTCGACCCACCCCCCCCCCCCTTTCACAACCACTAGAACAACGACAAAAGATGGTCTTCAACATTGTTTCAGAAGTTGCTGTTACCTTAGTTCTCACTGGGATGAGCAATTCATCCTCTTCTCGAGCCAAACCCCTACGTTCTGGAGGTAAAAAGTGGTTGTCAAGCTACTGTTTTACCTGTACACATTTCATGGGAAATGCATACTCATTTCCTCATAGATCCCCCCTGGCCTCTTCTTTTCAGTAGGAAAAGATATTCCATAAGAGGGTGTTTCAGGAACCATCTTCTTAGCTCCATTCAAGAAATCAACACATCAACACTTGGTGTGTAATGGATTGTGTCGTACGCATGTGACTGTATATCTTTCCTTATGACTTCAGAGGCCCTTTGAACCATTCTTTTACGCCATCCGTTCATTGGCACGACTGTAAGTATACCAATGATCGTTCAACATTTTTTCGCCAACATCACGAACGCAGACAACCGTTTTTCGTTTACGGATCTGAAAATGACTCATTCACGAAATTTTTCTACCATTCATCGGATCACAGTTTCTACTGATGGTTTTTCTTCGGAAATCTACTCCAGCAACTCACCTAAGGAATATTGTGCAACATCCTGTTCATATAGATAGCTGAATATCTCCTCCATTGCTTCTGAAATAGAGTATTCCTTTGCTCTACCTCTTTTTTCCCGGTTGACTCCTACAATGCTGACGCGTCTCGAAACTGCTGCCCCCATTCGTCCTTCAGAGCATTTGCTTGCTTGGAAATGGATTGGTCAAAATCAGTTGATCGTCCGTGGTATATTTTTGAACGTGTTTCGAGTTTCTACTTTCTTTCTTTGGCATAAAATGCGTTATCAACAGTTTCTGTACACAAGAAACATTTAGTTTTAAATCCAAAATGTGATTGTGTTGAACGCCAGCAAGGGACAAAACATGAAGCCGAAAGTTCTTCAGTAGCCACTTTAACAGCTCGGAAAATAGCTGAAGGTCTTGTGTACCGTTTTCTGCAATCCACATGAACAACACCGCTTTTGCTCACGCTAAAAACTCCCACTTTTCCATCTCTTTTTGTTAGACGGGCACTTAACAACGTCTCCATATTTCTTTTTCGCTCACCTGGCTTGAACTACTTCAAGCTGATTCATCACACACCAAACACTTTTCATCCATATCGTAGTTCGAGGCTCTGAAACAAGCAATATTTATTATTATTTCTCGACTGACAAAAAAGTTTGTAGTAGGGCACGTGCCTTCAAAGTAATGCACAAACATTACCAGCAGGATTCGATATGTTACACTATCATATAAACTATTATATAAACACTACGCTATAAACTGAACTTAGGCATAACATATAACTCGCAACACGCAGCTGAACTAGTACTGGCTATAGTGTCCCTTTCACTTTTTCGGTACAAACTGTAATAAATTAACATCAACCGAGGTTCTGGCATTGTATTTGAGCAAGTTGAATGTCTGCACGTTCCGACCTTCAGAGGTGGCGTAAAGCCGTCGGTACCGTGTCTATGCAATGTTGAAAACGTTAAAGATCCCTAACCTTCTTACAGAAAGACAGGGGTTCGGCAAAATTTCCAGGATAGTTAGGTGAAACTGCTCCCTGGCGTCGGTGATTGGCCATAGTCTCGAAAATAGGCCGACGTTAACGTAAACAAAACAACTAGTACTGACGAGTACAAACTGCAATGTGCAATGCGCGGTAGCTAACGGTTTTGGGTGAGGGAAAGACAGTTAGTAAGATAGGCGATGTAAGCTTAGGGCTGACCGCACACAATCGTTTTCGTAATCTGCATTAGATTTCTATTTAAGAATTCGATTTTCAGATCGGAATGTGTGAATTACACGGGTCTTTCATGTACCACCCGGTATCGTACACGAAAACTCTGGATGTCCTGGGGCACGTGTGATTGGCCAGAGCTGGGGAGAGGGTCAAAATCCACGCTTTGGCGCCCACCCGCCGCAAATGAGCTCCTTGTTCATACTTCATATATATATATATATATATATATATATATATATATATATATATATATATATATATATATATATATATATATATATATATATATATATATATATATATATATATATATATATATATATATATATATATATATATATATATATATATATATATATATGATACCATCAGATTCAACCCTAAAAAATAATAGTTGGAAACTAGTTGCAAAATTCCTCCGTCTTTGTGTGGAATATATTGATCCTATGATAAAAATGAATAGGGCTATTTTTGTGGGAAATTTTATATAGATACATTTTTACAAAAACATTTTTTTCGGCAGGAGCACAGTTTTTGAGATAATTGCAAAAAACTGGAAAAAGTACTTTTGAACGCTGCCTTCACCATCCCTTGCGATTTTGCCGGTTGCTCAGGACACTCCTCCCTTCTTCTATGAAAAAATCCAGAACTAAATGATTTAGTCGATCTACTTGTGTATTTTTGAGCTCTGTTGACTGGATCAAAAGTTTAGTTTTAAGGTGATGCAAAAAATAAGTCGAATGGCCTTAGATCTGGGGTCCAAGATGCCCACTCAATGACCCCCCTCCTACCTATACATCTTCCAGGAAACGCCTGATTTAGGTATTCTCAAACTTGCAGATGCAAACTACCATCTGGTTGAAAAAATAATTCTTGCTTAAGGAGATTTTCTTCTTCTTGTAATACCCTGATGATGATAGGATATATTATGTTATGCAATAAACCGTGGTAAATTTATCTAGTCAAGTTATCTCCAAAGAAAATAGGACTTATAATATGGTTTCAAGGAATGCACGCCCATAGCTTCTAATTTCTGCGGTATTAATTCGCAGCATCTGCGGCGAAAGAATAGCAAGCCCTGGTTTGATAACGAATGTTTCTTAGCACATCAAGACCTAAAGAACTACTTGAAAATTTGTAAAGCATGTAAGTTTGCAACAGACGTTCGCATGGAATACGGAGACAAAAGAAGAAGGTACAGAAGTCTCAGAGATCACCGAAGAGGTACTTCCAGGAACTTGCGGTAAAGTTACAAAATCCACCCTTTTTCTGGAATTATGTAAAATCATTAGAAAGTCGTAAATATAGGGATGCTGGACCTAAACATTGAACACCACGCAGATAAAACGTCATATGTCGTTTTCTATAAATTGTTGACTTTGTTTCTAGTAGTAACGAGTAATCTGCGGCATTAGCGTTATTGTCATATCAACAAATCTTACCAACAATATCAATGAGATGAGTGTAAACAGAATTTTTGATAATCTTAGGATTTTCGTGAAAACTACTAAAGTGAATTTTCCAAGCGAGATATAATTTTAAGAAGAATTTAATTACCCGTGAAAATAAGTATCACTTGACCTCATGTTCTTTTCTGAAATATATAGGGTGAGTCTTACCCTCATAAGGGGGTTGAAGCTGCAATGTTGCAGTTTGTCCCGTTGACATACCAAGTTATGTGTTTCAGCGATTAAAAAAAATAGTAGCGGAATGATATATTCAGGATGTTTCATTTTAAATGAATTACTCTGTATATATTAATCTTAAGCCTTTTTTATTATTGTACTAAGTTCCAGCAGAGTTTCATGAGTTCATTGGCAGGGTCTATATTTAAATTGATTTTCCATCAGGTAACTCCAAGTCCCGCGATAGTTCAATTGCCTTAAAAAAGATAAGGACAAGTCTGTGACAAACTTGCCTGTCACATGTTAGTTTTGTTGTATGTAGCAAAATTTTTCCAAAACATCATTTAAAACATGGTCCTCCCTGTAAAAGTTATTGCAAATAACTTAATTCTTATTATCGACTTACCCTGATTTCAAATATTAAAGGAGTTAAATTCAGTTGTCGGGCCCCAAACAATGAGATGATATTTTCTCATTTCTTACTTGATGATTTTAATGTTTTAATTTATTAATCAACGTCGCTTGTTTTTATTATTATCGATTTAGTATAAAAGGATTTAACATTTACTGAAAGGGGAACAACATTCACTCATTTCAAGTATCTTAGATACTAAACGGTTTAAGCTTGGATTAAGATAGTTGTCGGACCTTAAACGACAACACGCCGCATTTTCTTTTTCAAAAATATTCGCACAAAACGGGCAGTTGCGAAAATAGCTTTTCCTGCATAGCCTATAAGGCCCAGTCTTCTAATGTTTTCCAGAATAATTTTAGGGGAGATACGAGTTGACGACATAACCATCGTGATCATTTGGACACTGTCTTCTATCCAATATATCTGTACTTAATGATCTCGTTGTGCTTTGTTTCCAAATTTCTTGGTAGTCGGAATGGTAACTTCAATCAACCATTTACTCTGTGCCATTGATTTTTGGTACCGAAGCCACATTTCGTAGAGTTAACATGCTTCGATAGTTAATTCAATGCAAGGCGCAACCACACTGCACTTGAGACGCTTCGAAATATACCATCATAACTGGTATCCTGTTGGTTACGATGTTATAACCTGTTTGTACCCATATCTACATTTTATTTCTCCAAGTAGACATTGTGTTCTAAGAACCTGAAGATACACGATTCGATCTTATAGATCTTCAGCACACTTATAAGGTATTCGTGAGGAACTGAAGCGAAAGTCTGCATGTAGCTCACGTAGGCAGCAAAGCGATTTCTTCGTCGATTGTAAACTTGATTGCATACAATCAAATCAATGATTAGCTGTTATTTGCATCCCATATATTTTGCGGCACACCGTTTTTGTTAGCTCACAATTATATTGTTTCGTTCGCAGTGGGCATATATGCGTTCCTCAAGACAGGCTGCGACTACCTTATAGAAAATCCGAAGACAAGTTATTGGCCGGTACCTGTCAAAGTCTGGACTACTACTGATCTTTTGATAGAAGATACGCAACTTCTGGTGTGACAAACAACGGCACCTGTTTCGGATGAAACATAACGTAATTTTTTAATACCGTCAATAGATGTATACACACAAATTTCTTCAGTCAAAAGTTTCGGACGCCATCAGGTCCGGGCGCCTTTTACTTATGAAGCCTTTTAATGACGCTGGAGACTTTATCTGTGGTAAACAGCTCATGATACATCTGTTCATAACTCTGCCAACTTTGTTTTTCGTTAACCCAGCTGGCATCAATATAACCGGAAACTTGTGAGGCTAGTTGACTTTTCCATAACTCCAAAAATATTCCGTATTAGGAAAAGGATCGGTAGCTGTGTACCTAGCTGAATTAAGCTTACGGTAGAAAGTCCTTTTAGAAAGCTTAAAAATAGTATTGTGGCATTTCCCGTTGTTGCTCGCTTTATATCTTCTCAAACGTTATGCATGTAAAAAAACTTATGCTTTAAGGTATCCAAACACTCTTGTGTAGTGTCCTTGATTGGATCTTCTGACGAATCTTGTCAAACTTATCCTATTATTTCCTCTACACGTCTCTGCAATTTTCTTGTCTGCACTCCCTAATGTACTGCGACAGCTGTCTAATTTCAATTCGAAGTGTTTCACGCCGTTTATCAACCTTTTTTTCCCACGGTGCCTTGAGCTTAGATTGCTGCAGTTTCTGCACAGTAAATCAGCATATGCAAGTGATCCAGTGTGTTGGCTTCTAGAAGGCGAGATGGGACAATTATACTCCTTAGAACTTCCAATATGATTACCAGTTTTCTAGATGACATCAGCCTAGGTTTTTATGGTCTATTGAGAGGATTCGTTATCTCATATTTTACGACTACGCTTCTTACTTCTGTCGACGATTGGTTTACAGTTTTTCATTCCCCCCCGTATCTTAAATGTGTTTTTCTTGCTCAGCATGTACATGTTGCAGACTCCTGGCATGAAACGGCATTTCGGTATTTTTCGTAACCGTTATGTTAGTAAATTCACGATCAATTTTGTGCTGTTTGATTATTAGTATTTAGTTTTGCTTGTGGAATACGGTTTTTCCTAACTATGACACGATACTGATCCGCTACTCTTTGTTGAGTCACCTGTATGTGTGGATTCATTCTGCGAAATGTGGCGTGAATTGTTGCCTGTATCCGATTGCCTGTTGTCCAAGTTCTGTTACTCTGTAGTAAATGCACTGTTTCGTTCATATCCATAGTCCATTTTATGCCCGTCTTGGCGGTCCCACCTGGGCGAGCGCAGCATCCTCAACAGATGGAGAGGCTGGTCTTACTTGACTTCCATGCTGGTGATGTTGGGCTGTAGTTTTTGCATTACAAGGGGTGTGCCTCAGCAGCTCCTTGGTACCGACGTCTTGCATGCTACAATGCCCAGCGTCAGCTCCAAACATGGCCTGGCAAACCCAAGGCAGCGGAATTTCTCCGACGCTTCTACTTTGCTCCCTTTTCACGGGTATGTCACCAATTAACCTTGGTGGCTCAGGTAGGGGGATTCAGAAAGAAGCTTAGAAATGATTTGGCAAGAAAGGAAAGAGGGAAATAAGTCCGTGGCCAGCTGGCGTCGCTGGCTATACTGTCTCCGTCGTCACCAATAGTGCAGGCATACTGCTGCTAACAGCACACCCACCAGCTACACCTTATTACTTTTATTATTATTACTATTATTAACCTTTTGCGTGAGGTAATTTTGGTGGACGAACAAGGACCACCAACGAAACATGTACAAATAAATAGAAATGCTTATTTATATATTATTCCTTTTTTCTCCGCCAGTTAAGTGCATATTTTTAGCAAATTTTGGTAAACAAACATCGCTAAAAGAAGATCGCTTTGAAAATTATAACGATTAGAACATTTATTCAAGTGAGCGCTAACTATATACTTGGGTTATTATAAGATTTGAATAAATTTTTATGAAAATCTGCTACTATAAAACATTTGCTGCTTAGTATATTTAAACTTTCTTTTACCTGAAAAATGTTTGCGTTTATTTTTAACGTCTGTCTCAAAAAAGTAAACGTCCATAGTTTAACAAAATCCAAACATCCTCTTTCAACCAGGAAATTAAATTAGCGAGAATAAAGGATTGCCAGTTGTTAATATGTACATGAATTTCAATTAAAATTTCTTTAAAAAATCACTTTGCCCGATAGTAAAACAGATATTCTAATTAACTTTACCAACATTATCAAAGCATTATACCTGTCACAGCATTTTCTGTGAACTTATAGACTTGTACAAAAATAATTTAAACCACGTTAAACTTGCCAGAATGAATTCTGTATAACGTGTTTTAGATTTTCAATCTAGAGTGTAATCCGGTGAACAGTTGTTTTTCTGCAGCGAACAAACGAAGCTGGAACTTGTTGAAGTTGTCAGATGCAGCAGCGCTTTGTGAGGCCGCTCTTTGAGACATCTAGCGGCTGTCAACGGCAGCGCGTGCAATTTGTTTTCCAATATGGCGACCGGTCCCTTCAAACGCACACTTTTCTGCTTTAACGCTTTCTCTACACTCTCTTGCTCTGCTCTATACATCGCTCTGGCTGCCTCATGCCATGAGAATTCACGATTTTTAATCTGCAGATGACCTCGTTCGCTGAAAATTAACTTCGAACCGTAACTTATATATAACACGTCAAATTCAGTTTCCTTTCTAATGAAATTATGGTAAATTGATTTCTGAAATGGTTTACGTCTACGTTATGCTCTGTATGTTGCATTGGAAGACTTCTGTTTATAAAAGCCTCTGAAATTGTGTGCTTTTATATTAATGATTTCTTTGACATCCTCAGAAAATTTTCTTAGACAGGAAATACAACAAATATTTCAGAAATGATTTCCTGATTTTCTTCTATTGAAGTGTGTTTGATTTTATCATGTATGACATCGTTACTTATATTTACTATATAATTATAGGAAGGGTCCAAGCCAGGCAAAATTTGGCCCAAATTTCAAATTCACAAATCTTTTACAACTACATTCCTTCTGCTCTTGAATCTTCGTTGAACATTCAGGCGCACGGAAATAACTAAACATGTAACTACTACTGTAGCTCTAAAATGATGTAAACTACGCGTCAATTGAAGTGGAACACCTTAAATTTTGGATGCTGTTTGATAGTTTGTATCTCAAAATCAAGTTCACCGAATCTGCTCTAATTTTCACAGGTTGACATATGTTTTTTGGGGCTTCTGATTAGTAAACAATAACAACATTTGCAGTTAAGTGCTATAAGATACAGGGTGGAATATAAGTAGATGTTTTTTCAGCAACATTTCAAACGATGGCCATTAGTCTACGAGGAGAGTTATATATATTTTTGGTATGAAATTTAGAAATATACCTCGATGCCTGGGAACGTTTTCAAGATTTTATTAATATCACAGCGCACTACGTTTTTATAATCAATTTTGGATTTTAGGTCAAATCCACCCTAAGTAAAAATGCAAGCAAACCCCATTGGTCGATGAGGCGGATTGTGTTCGATTTTGGTATTCAGTGCTGAAGATAATCTCTATACCTCTGGAACTTCTCGAGATTTTGTTGATATCGCGTTTCACTACGTTGCTGTCATCACGTTTGTGTTTGAGGTCAAATTAGACTCTTAACCACATTGGGTTTTTTCGTAAAACGTGCACTTCAATAGTTAAGGAGTTTGGTTGGGTGAATTTTCGGTATTCAATTCAGAAGAACGCCTTAATATCTCGGGACGTTTTCGAGATTTTATTAATATTGCAGCCCACTACGTGTTAATCAATTTTGTATTTTAGGTCAATTCCACCCTAAGTAAAAATGCAAGCAAACCCCATTGGTCGATGAGGCGGATTATGTTCGCTTTTGGTATTCAGTGCTGAAGATTATCTCTATACCTCGGGACCTTCTCGAGATTTTCTTGATAACGCGTTCCACTACGTTGCTGTCATCACTTTTGTGTTTGAGGTCAAATTAGACTCTTAACCACATTGTTTTGTTTTTTTCGTAAAACGTGCACTTCAATAGTCAAGAAGTTGGGTTGGGTGAATTTTCGGTATCCAATTCAGAAGAACACCTTAATACCTCGGGACGTTTTCGAGATTTTATTAATATAGCAGCCCACATCGTTTTTATAATCAATTTTGTATCTTAGGTCAAATCCACCTTAAGTAAAAATGCAAGCAAACCCCATTGGTCGATGAGGCGGATTGTGTTCGCTTTTGGTATTCAGTGCTGAAGATTATCTCTATACCTCAGGACCTTCTCGAAATTTTCTTGACATCGCGTTCCACTACGTTGCTGTCATCATTTTTGTCTTTGAGGTCAAATTATAGTCTTAACCACATTGTTGTTTTCGTAAAACGTGCACTTCAATACTCAAGGAGTTGGGTTGGGTGAATTTTCAGTATGCAGTTCAGAAAAACATCTTAATACCTCAGGACGTTTTCGAGATTTCATTAATATCGCAGCCCACTATGTTTATATCATCAAGTTTTTCTCTTTTTTTAAATGATTGGTCGACGGGGAGTTTTACGCCTATTTTTGGTATTTCGTTCTGAAAATCATCTCTATAACTCGTGGCATTTTTAAGATTTCATTGATATCGCATTCGACTACGTTGTTGTGAGTAAATTTGCCGCCTAACTTTCTCGCAAAATTCGCATCACAATAGTCGAGGATTTGGCTTAGGTGAATTTTGGGTATGCAGTTGAGAAACCTTTAATACTTAGGGACGTTTCTGAGATTGATATCGCAGCCTAATAAGTTGATATAATTAGTTTTGGATTATAATCATCATCAGCAACAATGCAAGCAAACCCCATTGATCCAGGAGGTTAGTTACGTTGATTCAAGATTTGCATAACAACCAATTTCGTTGCGAATGGCAACAATCAAGTTTGACATTTTACATTCACCTATGCTTCCAATTTGTCACTTATAATTTTATTTACAGTAAAAAAATTGTGTAGCTTCGATGATTACCTATTTTTTAAGGTAACAAAATAAAGTTTTAATTTAAACAAAATTCTGAAATAAAGATGGATTTATTGTACGGTTTCAGCTTAAGGAGACAAGGCTGGTCGTATAGACACATAGCCGACATTGACTCCAAATCCCAGTCGACAATTAAAAGGGTGATATACCGTGTCGTAAATTCCGGCCGCTCTCAATATAGGCATGGGACAGATAAAGTTACTACTAGGCGAGATGACAACAGAATTACCATAACAGTACGCAGGAACAGGAAGATAACTTCCTCAGAAATCAGGTCAATTGTGGGAATTGCAGCTTCGAAGTCGACAATACGCAGACGACTCCACATCAGAAATTTAAGAGCCAGACGACGAGCGGCATGACCACTCTCGAAAACTATATACCGCACTGGGCGCAGAAACTGCGCCAACCAGCTCAGCCACTGGAGAGCAGTAGATTGTCAGATATGTTTGTTTGTTGATGAGAATCAAGATTCAGTTTGTATCGAAATGATGGGCGTGTATTGGTATGGAGAGAAACTGCTGAAAGGTACAGCGAAGAATGTATGAAAGTGCTTTTGGTGGAGGTGGGGTGACAATATGTAGTGGTATAAGTCGGAATGGGAGAACTGAGTTAGTAATCTTGATGAGAGAAAGTATGAAAGGAGAAAGGTATCGAGATTTGTGTGTGACAGATGTTGTCATTCCGCATGCCATTAATTTCGGTAACGATTTTATATTGGTCGATAATAATGCTCGTCCTCATTGAGCTCAAATCATTACGAATATGCTTAGGACGGACAATATTGAAAGAATGGAGTGGCCGGCCAGATCACCTGATATGAATCCGACTGAGCATGTATAGAGTTGGATCGAATTAAAACTAAGTGAGCGAGAAAGTGGTTTCCGTGACTTGAATGTATTGGCTACTGCGATTAGGCAGGAGTGGGAACCCACTCCCCAAGATTTGTTGAGAAGATTGGTGGATAGCATGCCCAGGCGAGTGGCATATCTGATCAGTAATCGTGGTGGACCTACAAGATAGTGACTTTTACGTTTCTTCATAACTATGGGGTTATTTATTCATTCGCTTATCTGTGTTAGTTATGTCTTGTGTAATGAATAAAATAAAATGTTCGCTACTAACATATTAGTTTTACTACTAAGAAACAAACTATATGATATCAACCTAGTAGGCTGCGATAACAACAAAATCTCAGAAACGTCCCGAAGTATCCAAGGTTTCTCAACTACATATCCAAACTTCACCTAACCAAAATCCTCGACTATTGTGATGCGCGTTTTGCAAAACAGTTGGGAGGCAGATTTGTTGACAGCAATTGAATGCGATATAAACAAAATCACAAAAAATGCCACGAGGTATAGTAGAAATGTTTTTCAGAGTGGAATACTAAAAATCAGCGTAAACCTCCCCGTCGACCAATGATTTAAGCAAAAAAAAAAATGTTGACATAAACGTAGTGGGCTGCCATATTAATGAAATACCGAAAACGTCCCGAGGTATTAAGGTGTTCTCCTGAATTGCATACCGAAAATTCACATAACTGAACTCCTTGACTATTGAAGTGCGCGTTTTACGAAAACAACGATGTGGTCAAGAGTCTAATTGGACCTTAAACACAACAGTGATGACAGCAACGTAGTGGAATGCGATATCAACAAAATCTCGAGAAGGTCCCGAGGTATAGAGATAATCTTCAGCACTGAATACCAAAAGCGAACATAATTGGCATCATCGACCATGGGATTTGCTTGCATTTTTATTTAGGGTGGATTTGACCTAAAATACAAAATTGATTATAAAAACGTAGTAGGCTGCGATATTAATAAAATCTCAAAAACGTCTCGAGGTACTAAGGTGTTATTCTCAATTTCATACTAAAAATTCACCAAACCCAACTCCTAGACTATTGAAGTGCGCGTTTTACGAAAACAACAATGTGGTTAAGAGTCTAATTTGACCTCAAAGACAAAAGTGATGACAGCAACGTAGCGAAACGCGATATCATCAAAATCTCAGGAAGGTCCCGAGGTATAGAGATAAGCTTCAGCACTGAATACCAAAAGCGAACATATTCCGCCTCATCGACCAATGGGGTTTGTTTGCATTTTGACTTAGGGTGGATTTAACCTAAAATACAAAATTGATAATAAAAGCGTCGTGGGCTGCGATATTATTAAAATCTCGAAAACGTCCCGAGGTACCAAGGTATATTTCTAAATTGCATACCAAAAATATATATAACTCTCCTAGTAAACTAGTGGTCATGGTTTGAAATGTTTCTGAAAAAACATCTACTTATATTTCACTCTGTATGTTGTAGCACGTAAGAGCAAATTTTGTTATTGTCTACCACTCAGAAGCCCCAAAAAACATCTGTCAACCTGTGAAAATTAGAGCAGAGTCGGTGAATCTGATTTTGAGATACAAACAATCAAACAACATTCAAAATTTAAGGTGTTCCACTTTAATTGACGCGTAGTTTAGTTTTGTTAACACATGTGCGTGAAAAAATTCGCTGATGATGAGATCGCGACTATGAAATTACAAAAAAATTCATTAAATAACCGCGAGCTAGGACCCTTAGAACTTACATCAAAGGCTAGTTTTAATGTTTATAAGTGTTAGGGACCTCGGTGGTTCAAAGGTAAGAACGTGTGCCTTTGAACCGAAGGGTACTGGGTTCGATCCCGGCGTACTCCTTTCACTGTTTCAGTACAAACTGTAAAATTAACATCAACCGAGGTTCTGGCATTGTATTTGAGCAAGTTGAATGTCTGCACGTTCCGCCCTTCGGAGGGGGCGTAAAGCCGTCGGTCCCGTGTCCATGCGATGTTGGGCACGTTAAAGATCCCTACCTTCCTTACAGAAAGACAGGGGTTCCACAAAATTTCCAGGATAGTGAGGTGAAACTGCTCCCATGCGTAGGTGATTGGCCATAGTCGCGGAAATAGGCCGACGTTAAAAAAAATGTTTATAAGTGAGATTTGGCAAGTACTTTTCTGTCGCAAATAGCTTAGATAACTTCTGGAACCAACCCAAACCGACCACTATTCCCGGGACAAATTTATATTTTCTCCTGGAATACTTTCGCATCTTAGAAAATAACTACCTTTAATAAACTATGGTATACAAGCTGACTGTATAGAGACTATACACTACATACTTAATCTCCAACTTTATGGAAATTTCAGTTATGGGAATTAAAAAAAATATGTTTGCTCCTTCAGAAGACCAAGCTAGGACCAAAACTAACACTGTTAGTATAATGAACACAATTTATTTAATTTCACAGGGAACGAGAAAGTTATTTCACGTGAAGGGACCGAAAAATATTAAATGGTCGCTTTGCAATTTTATGTAATGCCAGTTTTAAATAAACCAACTGCTGATATATTAAGCGAATACCTTACATATACCTTAGTACTATTTTCACCATGTGCTTCTTTCTCGTTGTAAAGTTCTTAATAACATTCTTCTCTATTTATTGATGCAAGTCGCTGACTGTTTTGCAATAAATATACTTTTGCTCGTATTGTCCCTTTGACTATATACCTACATAAGGTATGACATTTGTCAAGTCCGAATTGCTTGTCAATATCGTTGAAAACCTCATCGGAGATTTTAAGCAGTGGATATAGATGGAGGCCATCAGTTTAATATCATCCATATACATATTCAGTGATTAAAAAATCGCGCTAATGAGGAGATCTATATATATATATATATATATATATATATATATATATATATATATATATATATATATATATATATATATATATATATATATATCCGACCGATAACTCAGAAAAGAATGCACCGATCTTGATTAAATTTGGTGAGTACCTTCCTTTCGCAAGTGGCTTGGATAAGTTTGTTAGCCAGGAAAATCGGCTCAGATTTTCCCGGAAAATTTTCTGCTTTCTTTCTAAAAAAATTTATATCTCCGGAAATAACAAAGTAAGGCAACCAAATTTAGTACGCGTGTTTGTATTATAAAAGAGCGAACTCTATACCAAAATCTAGGTCTCTAGCTTTAAAGACAAATAAGTTGTGGGCAGTTAAATAAACAAATTCCTCAAAACGTCAAACTCGCAATTTGAAACGTCAAAATTGGCAATGTTTAGGCAAAGAACGTGATACAAATACGGATTGTGAAAAGAAAATGTTGCAAGAAGGGTGTTCTGTGAACCCATAAGTTTCAGATTCAACCGTCATTGTCCTTCATTTTACTAAAATGTTTACAGAAAATTCATTTCAAATAGACGCTTTCTCATCTGCTTTGACTGTCGGTTTAGTTAAGTTTATGGTTTAACGGTCTATAATTTTTAGATAATTTTCGTAGAACAAATTTTTTAATGCATTTTTGCATTTTTTATCGAAATATGATGCATGTTTGTAAGAAAAAACCTGGGCGCAGTAAGTGCGTTTTGGTAGCGAATTTTCGGTAAATTTGCAGATTAGCTCCCGAACGATTAAAAAAAACTGGTTTTAGAAACCTGCCTAGGGCCCCCCTGGATCCACAAACCCCAAGAAAAATTTCTTCTTCACCTTCCCCAAGGAAGTTACGGGATCAGGAGTGAGTAGGGGTGCTGTGCGGGGTAGGTAGTAGAATGGAAATATGAGCAGAAAATGCGAATACAACGGGTTTGAAAGCTGTTTTTTTCACAACTTGTAGCCATGCCTACCCCGCACAGCATCTCCATTCCCCCAGGTGCCGTAACGACGAAGCAGCCACCCCCAGCCTCCCACCCCTTCCGCAAGTCGAACCGGGGGGTGTCTGATTCGTCATAGACACCCCCCCGTGTGTATACAACCACCCTCGTTGCATAAACCACAAAAAACTTCTTGTTCATACCCCCCAAGTAAGTTATGTGACCTGGGGCAAATAGGGGTGCTGTGCGGGGTAGGCAGGGTTTAATGGGGATATGGCTTCAAATAGACAGCTTTCAAGCAGTTTTATTCGCATTTTTTGCTCATATTTCCTTTTTACTTACTAACTAGAGATTAGCTGGTGAAAAGTATTTGCGAGCCCGGAAGAGGAAACCTAATTTCTTAGCAGCCGCTTGTGCAATTGATGTGACATGTTGGTGCCAATTGAGATTTCGATCCACAGAAATGCCAGCAAGTGAAAATGACTCATTACTTTGAATAACTTGGTTGTTCATTGTGATGGGTCTAGGGCTGGTGTATCTCTTATGAGATAGAAAGCAAGACTGAGATTTGGTGGAGTTGAATTGTACAAGATTTCTACTTCCCCAGTCTCATATTTTTTGGAGATCCACAGAGACAGAACCCTCCATGAGTCTGCGATCCTTATGTAATTTGGCTAAAGAGACAGGCTTAGAATACTGTATATTTGGGTAGAGGGTGCTGTCGTCCGCGTAACTGTGAACTGGGTTGGATGTGCTAGAGAGGAGGTCATTGATGTGGAGAAGAAACAACGTAGGTGCTAAAGCTGAACCTCGAGGGACTCCTGCATTAATTGGTACAGTTTAGAGGAATGGCGATCCACGACAACAGAAATGCTTCGGTTGAAAAGGAATCTGTTGTCCAGGTACAGAGTTTAGGTGGTAGGCCATAGGCCCGAAATGTATTAAACAGCGCGGCGTGCCAGACCCGGTCGAATGCTTTGGATATGTCTAGAGCGACAATTTGGGACTCACCGTGTAGTTACATAGTCTTGTTCCAAGAATGGGTGACAAAGGAAAGGAGGTCGGCAGTTGATCTGCGCTGACGGAATCCATACTGCCTGTCGTGGATTAGACTGTGTTTTTCAAGAAATTTTAGTAACTCGGTGTTTATATACTTTTCCATCACTTTAGAGATGACTGAAAGGAGATAAATAGGCCTGTAGTTGCTAGGAAACGCTTTGGATCCTTTCTTGGGAACGGGTTGTACTCAAGCAGTTTTCCAGTTACTAGGGAATATGCCTCTCTTTCAAGATGTCTGAAACAGACGAGTCAGGACAGAAGCAAGTTCTGGTGCGCATTTTTTGAGAAAAATTGCTGGGATCTCGTCAAGGCCAGAGGCTTTCCTGGTACTAAGAGAAGAGAGCAACCTATTTTAATAAACAAGCCCACGATTTTAGTGTCAAATTATCCAATGTGCAAACAATTCGCTCCCAGATATATTTCTGAAGGCATATAATCTCCAACTGTTCAAGAAGCGCGCAAAGACCCATCTTGTGTCACAGCAATCAAGTTCATCATGTCGTGGAGGCATTAAGCCTTTACCCTCTAATAAGTATTTAATAGAAAACACATTGTTTCATACTGGAGAACATACAACTAGTAAATATTAAGCAAATTGGCGCAACATAACACATATGGCCAAAAATATCGTTGGTGAAAGGTTAGCATCAACAATTTTGTTTAAATATTAAAATTCATTTGCAAATTTCTCTGGTGAATATAGAGGTAGTTTTCCCTGCATCTATTGAACACTACAAAACTATTATTTAGTAATAAATTTTTACCTTCAGGCATTGTCAGGTTTAACAACATTAAAATTATTTGGGCGTATCTGCAACAACTCTAATTTTTATATGCTTAATTTATATATATATATATATATATATATATATATATATATATATATATATATATATATATATATATATATATATATCTTCTGTCATATCTGATTATAATAACCGTCTTTTACAAGAGCACCTTTTAAGATAACGAACATATTGAAACACTTAGACCCAAAGTTAGTTACGTAGTGACTTTTCAATGACACTTTTTAAACCTTCTTTAAAATTTAATAAGCACTTAACAGATATGCTCAATTATCTCACATTTAGGCTACTAATGAATGTATCTGGTAAATGATATGTTTCGACCAGCAAACAGAGAGATATGATATATGAGGTGGACCACTATTCCTCCAGCAGTGAAGTGATGTTTTTACAATAAGCGAGAATGGGACGGAGATTGTGTGTATGCTTTGTTAGAACTTGGGGTTGCAGAGAACGGCATGATCTGGTGTGTTTGTGTGTGTGGGACGTATGTTCTACATCAAGTAATGGTTTTTGTGGTGTGCGAGTTCTCTCAGGATCCTTACGAGGAGCGCTGAAGAGGCGCCGGGTGAAGAGGAGCTGCCCGTGACAGGTGAAAAATCACCTCTTCACCACGTGCAAGCGACAACACTCACACACACATACACATGTACGTATATATACACGTCCATCATCTTCATAGGCAAGGTAGTTACTTCCTCCCATCATTGTTGTCGTCAATCAGACTCAGAAATTTGATTAAGTGCAAAAGATATCTTCTACTGAAATCTGAAATGGTTTATGAACAGACTACTACTACAACATCATTTTCACTAAACAGATTCTTCTTAAGTTCAGATTATCATATGTACCTGTAAGTATCGATACATGAGCACATAAATATATAAAGTAAACTAATCTTTTTCGAAGTTTATGTTGCATAATATAGGATAATAACAATTGTATGCAATTTTCGCGATCTTACTAGTTAGGTGTTTAGGTATCATGAGTTTAGTTTATTATTTAAGTAAAAGTCTGGAGGCAGGAGGTGCTTTATGGTAGTGAATTTAAAAAAAAAAATAACCAAAAGTTTATATGCGTCAAAAATATTTATATGTAATATTTAATGGAGTTCGTTTAACACACACATATTTTGGTCTTGTGCTTTCCTGTGACCTCTAGTAGTACCAATTTTTTTAAAAGTAAATGCCTATAACTTTTTTCTCTAAACCTAAATACACAAAGTTTGGTATATAGTTTACTTTTTATAATGTAAACTTCCGAACTAAATTTGGTTGTTACAGCTTTGTTATTTTCGGATGTATAAAAAATTTACGAAAAGAAACGAAACATTTTCCTAGAAAAACTTAGTCCTATTTTCTTGGCCAGCTAAATTGTCCACGCCACTTCGAAACGGAAGGTAGCGTCCTAGTTTGCGCACAGTCGAAGAATTGAAAAAAAAAAGCCAAAGGTCGCGATCTCTTCACCAGTGAATCTTTCCTACGAAAATTTACTAAAAATAATTTTGTCTTAAAAATAAGATTATTTTCAGAAGTCAATGTGGCTTTGTGGGCGAACGAGCTAACGTCAGGGTGTCAGCTTTGATAAGTCTGTCCGAATGTGTATTCACGTCCCAAGCAGAGCAACATTATTACGTTGTGTTTGACAACTAATTTAGATATCACCATTCCATCCACCACTGTTCGATCACTGTCCCGCCAACGGTCATACTTGTCTAAGCCGTTCGTCAGATCAAAGAGGATTATTTTCCAGTTGTATTTTATTTAAAATGATTTTGAAAGTCATCCTATATAGCAAATATACTTGGTAACAATAGCGAGACGAAGGACTGAATTAAATATACAGTGCGAGTTTTTAACTTGGAATAATTTCAGGTTGCTGCTTTCGTCTTTGCTTCTCAACTATTCGCATAAAAAGTAGTCCAAAGAATTGATTTTTGGTAATCTAGGAGGCTATTCAATGTTTTTTCTTTCTACTAATTCACCTGCCTTGAAATACTGCATCCAGATCTTCAAGAACAGGTATTTCAAAATGAGGAAGCCCACCATCGTATTGAGATCATATATTTCCATCCGAAAACAGAGTAGCTGAATTTGGAACCAGTTGTTCCTGCAATATTTCCAAACAAAGTCGGGACGCAGCAAGTGCTTTATAGTAGCGAATATTCACAAGTTTTGTGATAATAAACTGTAACTAAATACTATATACAGATTTGGAGACTACTTCTCTGACTTCACTGTTGGTTTTCTTTTTGTAGGTGAAGGACGTAGCCAGCGCGTAAGCTAACTGGAACAAGTGGCCCTTATGAATTCTGGAGGTTCTAGGATGTTCTTCAGAAACGTTGAAGAACATCCTAGAACATCCAGAATTCATAAGGGCCACTTGCTCCAGTTAGCTTACGCGCTGGCTACGTCCTTCACATATAAAAACGAAAACCAACAGTGCAGCCAGAGAAATAGTCTCCAAGTCTGTATGTAGTATGGACCAGTTTCACCAAGTAAGGGCAACAACAATCAAGGAATGTAAGTAAATAGTATGCAAAAAGTATGAAAAAATGTAGGCTGTACGAACAGGAGTCAATAGAAGTAGTTGTCAAGTAGGAGCTTTCTAAAGCAGCTGCGATTTTAACAAAATTGATAGTAACAATTCCAGAAAGTTTTATAATTTAATTAGCAACTAAATTGTGTCTTACAAACACAAGCGAAAGCTTATTTGTACAATACATTGTACTAGCTATATTCAAAATAAATTATACTATACATAACGCAACCTACTTTGTAGAGCCTCCGTGGTTCAGTGGTAAGAACGTATACCTCTGAACCGAACGGTTCTAGGTTCGATCCCAAGGTTCTCCTTTCACTTTTTCAGTACACACTGTAACATTAACATCAACCGAGGTTGTGGCAATGTATTTGAGCAAGTTGGATGTCTGCGGGTTCGGCCGTTCGGAGGGGGCGTAAAGCCGTTGGTCCCGTGTCCTTGCTATGTTGGCCACGTTAAAAATCCCTACCCTTGTTACAGAAATTCAGGGGTTCGGCAAAATTTTCAAGATAGTGAGATGAAACTGCTCCCTGACCCCAGTGATTGGCCATAGTCACGGAAATAGACCGACGTTAAAGAAACGAAACACACACGCAACCTACTTTGTCTCCTGGACCTGTTTCAACCTATTTATTACACATTCAAATAGCTGCTTTTTATAAACGATTTACTCCAAACTATCAAAATGTTTTTCCATCAATTCAATATGAATTGTCACTCAAGTAGTGACAGTATGTTGTTAGGAAACGTTACTGATGAAAACTATTTAATATATCCATCTTTGTTCATTATATTTAACCTTATTTGGAATTATTGCAGAAACAACAAATTTAACAGCAATTTCTTTTCTCACACCAAGGAATTTAGTTCGCATTATTTTTCAAATTATCTTAAATTTAATTGTTGAAAAAATCGGGACTACAGATATTCAACACATTCTGTATTTGGTAAAGCTAAGTACTTCAGCGAAACTGCAGTTATACGTCCAATAAGATAGTGAAAATCAACACCACTAAATTTTGGAACATTGCATATGGAGTTTGATGGCAATATATGAAATAAGTTTTTACTAAGTGAAGCTGTAGTCATTAACGCAAAGTTGGTTACGAAAATTAATATACAAATTAAAAAAATTAAACAACTGGTAAAATGTCATATTAAAAACGAAAAAGCAGTTCCACCGAAAACTAACCTCGTAGAAAACCTTTTTTCACAGTCGTTTAATAAAAATGAGATCGACCTTCTAAACAAGGGATTGAAATTCGGTCTACAGTCACAAAAAACGATATAGTGGAAATCATTGCTAGTATTGAAACAGGGATTACAAAATTAGCTGAATCTTCAAAACATTTTATTAGAAAAGCACGTAAAAATAAACTGCAAAAAATTTGAAAGAAAGTAAGTCCATTTAAAACCAAAATTTTAATCAAACGAAAATAGTCAGGCGATTACGAGAGAAATATTGTTTTAGTGAATTTTCTTAAAAAAAATTCACTAATGGGGAGATCCCGACTTTCGAATTTTGAAAACATATCTTCAAATGAGCGCTATTTAGGACCCCTGGAACCCAAATCCGATATCGGTTTCAGACTTTATATGTTTATATATATATATATATATATATATATATATATATATATATATATATATATATATATATATATATATATATATATATATATTTATGTGTCACACCTATAACTTAAAAAATAATGGACTAATTTTAATAAAACTTGGTGAGTACCTTCCTTTTGCAAGTGGCTTGGATAAGTTCGTTAGCCAGGAAAATCCGCCGAGGTTTTCCCGGAAAATTTTGTGTTTTCTTTCGAAAAAAAAGCTAAAAAATTTATATTTCCGGAATTAACAAAGTAAGGATAACCAAATTTCATACGCGGGTTTATATCGTTATAGGTAAGTTACCTACCAAAATTTAGCTCTGTAGGTTAAAGGACAAAAAAGTTACAGGCATTTAAAGAAAAATAAATTTGGGATTTCCTCAAAACGTCAAAAGTCGCGATTTTAAACATCAAAATTGGTAATATTTAGGCAATGAACCTGAAACTAATGTGAGCTATGGAAGGAAAATGTCTCAAGAAAAATGTTTTACAAAGCCTGAAGTCTTAGCTTCAATCGTCATTGTCCTTCATTTTACTAAAATATTCCCAGAAAATTCATATCAAATAGAACCTTTCTTTGATGTTTTGGCTGTCGGTTTAGTTAAGTTGATGCTTTCGCCGTAGGTTTAGTGAAGTTTATGGTTTAACGATCTATAATTTTTAGCTAATTTTCGTAGAACAAATTCGTTACTGCATTTTAGCATTTTTTGTCGAAATATGATGCATGTTTGTAAGAAAAAATCTGGACGCAGTAAGTGCGTTTTGGTAGCAAATTTTCATTAAATCCTCCAAATTTCAATAACTCATTTGCTATTAACGTAAGTTTTGTTGGTTAGGAAACCAACATTTAACTGTATTTTCAGAAAATTGTTGTATGAACGCAGCAAGGGCGTTTTGGTTGCGAATTTTCATTAAATGTTACAAATTTCAATAACTCAATTTGCTATTAACCTAAGGTTCATTGGTTAGGAGACCAGTTTTCTCAGAAACATTTAAAGTTTATTTTCCGAAAATTTTTGTACATTTTCAAATAATTATTTTAATAAAATATGATACATTGTTCCTACTATATAGGTTATACCGGTAACCAAATTGATGCCTGCTCGCATTAGAGCGATATATTTGTAATTAAAAACATTTTTATGAAAATTCAATTCTATAACGCACTTGCTGCGTCCAGAGTTTTTTATGTTAAAGCAGATAAAGGTAATAAGCTTGTGATTTTGGACAAGGAGTGTAAAGATGGAATTTATAACGCCGTAGAGACAGGACCGTAAAAAAATTTCACTAAAAACCCGCTACTAAAAAGAAATTCGGACGTTAAAAATAGCCTAAAGAGTTGTCACAACCTTATATTAAAAGACTTAGGAGGAATGTGACAAGTTGCAAATCCTAAAGTCCCCAAAAAATACTGTCTCCCAAGAATCCATAAACGGGGAAAATCAATGAGACTTGCTGTTTAGGCTGTAGATTCCCCGACATAAAATTTAGCAAAGTGTATGACAAATGAGTTTAAAAACCAAAAAGTTTTTCAGTAACAAGCTCACTTGAATTTATTAATGAAATTAAAGAGGTCAACTTGGTTGAAGGTGAGGTTTTGATTTCATTTGATGTAATCTCATTGTTTCCTAGCGTTCCCACGAAACAAACGTTAACGTGTATAGAATAGTTGTTAAAAATGAATAACATAAATGAAAAGGTCTGAAAACAATATTTAACTTTAACAAACCTTTCTATTAAACAAAATATTTTTCTATTCAACAATGAGTTTTTGAAACGAACCCAAGGCACGACAATGGGCAACCCGCTATTGCCATTTATTGCGGACCTTTTCATGAGTGGATTTGTAACAGACCTTGAAAGTGAAAGTGAGTCTTTTCCTAGAGTCTGATTTCGTTACCTGGGTGATATTTTCAAGGTGTTTAACACAAACGTTTGGAGAATAGAAGATTTTATTGCCAAATTAAAAAATTAAGTTGATTCTATAAAATGTACCCACGAATTAGAAAATAATAATAAATTACCCTTTATAGATGTACTAGTTATCTATTAGACACTTTAGAATTCGATGTCCATAGAAAGAAGACCACCATTCTAAGCTACAGTCCGCATGACTCACATCATACGTACGCACAAAAATGGACAGTCTGAATTATTTAGTAAACAGGTTAATTAATGTTTCTTCAGGCCAAAGTAGATATATCAAAAAATTAAAATATATTAAGAACGTGGCCGAATATAACGGATACACTGCTTGCTTTGTGGAGAAACTAATTAACAAACAGAAAACGAAAAAAATGTTAGCGGAATCAACGACTTTTAGAAGAGAGAAAGCGGAAAAAAGCTTTGTTTGCTTACCATTTGAAGCTCGAATCACGACGGGTCTAGATAGCATTTTAAAAAAGGCCAAACGCAACTAACATTTTCGAGAAAAAATGTTTTGAAAAACTTGCAAGGTAACCCAAAACACAAGGATAGTACGGCCACGGGAAATTATGAAATACGTTGTAAAGATTGTGATCTTTAATGCGTCGGACAAAGCAAAAGATCTTTTGGAATTAGATTCAAAAATCATTTAGCACAACTAATATACGGTACTATAGATGGATCTTCCGCCGCCTGACAAATTGGGATAATAACTACCACGTTAATGAGGAAAATATAAAATTAAATAAAAAATGTTAGACTACCAGGACAGTAAGATGCCTTCTATAGTATATATATATATATATATATATATATATATATATATATATATATATATATATATATATATATATATATATATATATATATATATATATATATATATCTTGCTAAATTGCTACATATAGTAATAATAAAAAGTGTATGAATCTCGCTCCGCCGCGTATGGGTGCTTAAATTTTGTAAAAATGAATTGAAGTGTTTCAAAGATATAGTATATTTTAGGAGAAAATTTGCAAATTTTCATGAAAAAACATTACTCTCAAAACTGACCTACGAACGCCCCCGGAGATAATTTTCCAGTATAAAAAAATACTTTAATACCTATCGCAAATTTGGGACACATAGTATACATTTTTTAAAATAGTATGTAATATATTTGTCCGCGCTTTTTAAAAGAAAAACCGTAGGTATTTTATTAATTTAATTTACTCGAAGTTACAAACTGGCACTGTACAAATAACAAAGCAAAGCATGATCGAAAATCTAATAGTTTAGCAGATTAGTTTAGCAGGTTTTTGGTTTGGCTAAACAGATTCTTATTTAAATTATGGAGTCCCAGATTTTAGTAATCGATGCCCCAAATATATCAGTCTGTCGATCGGTTAAAATGAATCACTGTGTATTGTCAAGTTTTGAAGAATGTGGCCCTGTTTGCTTATGATTATATCATCTTTACTTCGATTAATATGATTGTATCATTAAAGGTTTAAGTAGGAAGACGGTCTCTGTCGCCTTAGACAGGTGGACCAAGGAAGCAATGAAAGGCACTGGGGGTCGGTTGGTGGATGCAGGCAGGCGAGGGACTTCGTGGAGGGGCCGGACAGAGATAAAGCTGTCTGGACACTCGGAAGGAGTCGACCTACGCTTCTCCGCATCCTTGGGGTGCTCACAGGCCACTGCGCCCTTAGAAGACACCTCACATTGATTGGCGTAAAGAGGGATCCCATTTGCCACGAATGCGGCGAGGATGAAGAAACGTCCTACCACTACCTGTGTGAATGCGAGGCTTTTGGGAGTCTTCGAGCAGAATTGTTCGGATCAAGGACTCTGCAGAGGAATCAGGTAAGTACCGTCCAATTGAAGACCGTCACGGCCTTCATCTCGAGGTCGGAGCGGTTTGGCGACGGAACCGAGGAGGAGTAGAGTATGGTTGTTAGGTTGCTGGGGTTGGCAAAAAGGGCTAATGGTGGCCTACTTGCTTGGCGCTGGCCTCCCCACCACTGCTACTAAAAAGGTTTTTTCTAAGCAAAAAGACAACACGCCGATTATCCGCACCTTCATTTAATTTGCTGTCCTCAGTCTTAGCATTTTGGTTTCTATTTGTTGGTTTAAATCACATATACAGGATGTTCAAAGTTAGGTCGGCACTATTGCTAACTTTGTGATTATTAGAGCCACGTGATTAGTTAAATTGGTAACTTTGTGTATTTTTTTTGCGCTGAATAAGATGATCAGAACTATAAAACAATCGAGCATTGCGTTTTTAAGATATTGGCAGAAACATATTTTTTTAATGGCAAAGCCCGCATATCGTATAAAAAAATGACACCACATAAATGACACCATCCCGTTAAGAAGCTCTGAGCAGCTTGTGCAGGGGGGAAGTTACATAGAAAAGCCAACAGACACACAACACACAGGGACAGAAACTTCCACCACCGGGAATCGAACCCGGACACTGTGTGTAGCAACCAACACTCGTTCCACTGCACCACGGAGGTGTATATTCGACAGGTAATCTAATTCTGAACAACAAATTTGTTACGCCCAAGGCGCCTTAAGTCGAAAATGAAGGAGATATCGTCAAATTTAAGAATTTATTATTTTATTTAATATTATTGGCTGCGGCATATCAGGCCATTAGCACATTCATTTTCCATCATTCAATATTTTTACAAATTTTCCAGACAAAGTCAACTTGGCTCGCCCAGGAATCGAACACGGGACCTCTCGCTTAGCAGGCTGGCACCTAGCAACCTGCGCCACGAGGGCAATTTAAGAATTTCATTTAGGTATCCATGAGTTGGCAGAAAAATGTTTACACTCTTTGACAGAACAACAATAAAGATGTGTTTGGTAAGTATTATAATAGTTTTAAAATACCCTTTACGCATTTGGAAAAATCTGATATGCTTGACTGCTACATAGTATGCAGAAAAATAATCATGGAGCTTTATAAAGTTATTAGAATTTATTTTGTGGACGAGATATGCCGGATAGAAATGTTTTCTGCAACTCTATGGAAAATTCTAATGCAACGAAAATACTTTTGAAGGGGATACCTAAAAGAATTATTGTGAACAAACGGACTGAAATTAATGTACTGGCATATTTTGAAGCTGATAGAGAAAGTTCGGCTAGAGATGTGGTCAATGAAAGTGGTTTGTCTTTAGGACTTATACATAACTTTTTAAAGAAACACAAATTTTTGCAGTATAAATACGAATTGACAGAGACAATTTATCTTGGCAATAATGACATATGTGTCCAGTTTTTTCAATGCTTTGTAAATAAGGTTAGGAACGACGTAAATTTAATGGGCTGTAAGGAGTAATGAAGCAAACTTCACAAATACGGGCAAGTTTAATAGAAAAAGTTACCACTACCGGAATCGAGAAAATTTCATGTTGAGCAAGGCTCACTACTCACCAAGGCGAGTCAGCCTCAATGATCGGTGAGGTTTTATGGGCTTCAGAATAATTGGCCCAATTTCCTATCAGGGAAACCTCACAGCCGAGCATATGGAATTAATTATACCTGTACTGGAGGATCTTTTAGACATGGACTGGGCTAAGAGGGGGAGTATGTGCATGCAGCAAGATGGGGTAACCACAATACTCGAAATGTAACTGAGAAAATATGTTTCCTAATAGGTGTATTTTTCTTCTGGTACTATGTCAAGCATATTGTGTGCAAAAGGAAATCCGAAACTCTTGAATCACTTCAGAATGCCTTTATCACCGTTGTACATAGAATTGATGCAGGGATTATTTTAAGACTGCTATGATTACTATACATTCTGTGATTTTAATTTACAACTATTGCTGTTTTCAATGTTTGGCAATGTTGCCTTCATTTCAATATGTATTTAGATTGATAATTTTTGCTTTATTCGATTGTTTTTGAAATATAAATAGACTTTAACACACGTTTGTTTTGCTCTGTCAAACGGTGTAAACGGTTTGTTTTCAATTCGTGGCTCCCTAATTTAAGTTTTAAATTTGACGATCTCTCCTTTCTTTTTGACTTTGGGTACCTTGGGCATAATAAGTTATTTGTTAAGAATTGGATTCTCTATCGAACACTCATACGTTTCTGTCAATATATCAAAAACGCAATGCTCGATGGTTTTTTAGTTTAGATAATCGTAATCAGCGCAAAAGATATACAAGTTTACTTAGTTAACTAATCGCGTAGCTCCAATTATAACAAAGTTAGCATTAGTGCCGACTTAACTTTGAACAGTCCGCATATCTATTATCAACCCGAGTTAGTTCTTAAACACATGAGTTCGAAAACCATTAAATATAGATGTACATCACAGTCAAAAACTTTATGTAGTTGCACAAGAACTTGTATGCAGAAGATTATCCCGTATTAGTAAACCACGTTGAACCCGAATGTTGAAGTGACAATGTTTAGAAATGACAGTTTTACTGAATTACGTCAAATTCCGACACAACAAATGGTGGAGTCTTTAAGAAACCTGAAATACTGACTTAATAATATAATTTTTACGTTGAAAATTGTTTTCCGCCAATAGTTAAGACGATCTGCGTTTTGTTAGTGTAACATTACCAACCTCTTCTAAATTACATACATTATTATTTAGATTTTCTGAGTAGACTACACAATTTTCTTCTATAAAACCGTGTTGTAATTCATGTAAAATTGTTGGTCTAGTTTTAGACACCATTACTAGTGAATATTCATTTAAAAAATTCACTAACAGACAGGTAACGATGGTGAGACTTCCGGATTTTTTTTCAAATGAGCGCGAATTAGCGAATTAGTGTCCCTAGAACCAATATCCCAATTTATATATATATATATATATATATATATATATATATATATATATATATATATATATATATATATATATATATATATATATATATATATATATATATATATATATATATTAATGTATCCGAGCGATAACGCAAAAAAATACTTAACTGATTTGAATGAAACCTGGCATATATCTTCATTTCGTTAGGACTGCGGAAGAGTTCTAAAGTCAGAGATTTTTCCACCCAAAAATATCCAAAAATTTTTGGAAGTATTACTGGAATGAAATTTTACATGTAGCTAGAATGATGCAAATAAACCTCTGCTGTGAATTTCAAGCAATTTGGTTCACAAAATGTGGAGTTTTTTACAAATTAAAAATAAAATCTGAAAGCCATGAGTTAAAACTACTTATGTTGCTAAAGTCCAATGCCTGAGACAGACGGAGTAGTAAGCTGCCATGCGTATATTGACACAGACCACAGGAGTGAATAATATTATAAATAACATAAGTTAAACATACTATCCGAACTAGCGTGCGCGAAATCTCGGCCACATAAATTCCGAAAACCGCTGTAAACACCATGTCAATGCGCAAACGTGAAAACACAACGCACACCTAGCCCGCCCGACGTCAGAATGACAGAGGCATGAAGTTAAAAATGATGTGATTGTGAAAGTTATTGTTTTCTTAAGTGGGAGATTTAATACATTTTTAAAATACACTATATTTGTAGCTTGATGAACGGCCCCAATTAAATCTTCAAACAGAAAATGTAGCATAGTAAAAAGATCACTGTTTAGGGAAAGACATTTTTACAGAATATCGCTTTAAAAAAAATTAAGACGTTTGTGCCAACCTAGGATTTGGTAAAATTCATATTATAAAATGTGACAAACGAAAGTATGAACTAAAGATTGTAAACAAAATAGGTTCACGTCTTTACTAAAATGATGCTAAAACAGTTTGTTAATTCTGAAACTAGATGTTTACCTAGAGTCTCGGTGGTTTAGTGGAAAGAACGTGTGCCTCTGAACCGAAGGGTACTGGGTTAACTCCCAGGGTTCTCCTTTCACTTTTTCAGTGAATACTGCACAAATAACATCCACCGAGGTTGTGGCATTGCATTTGAGGAAGTTGAATGTCTACAGGTTCCGCCCTTCGGAGAGGGCGTAAAGCCGTCGGTCCCGTGTCCATGCGATGTTGGGCACGTTAAATATCTCTACCCTCCTTACAGAAAGGCAGGGGTTCGGCAAAATTTCCAGGATTGTGTGGTGAAACTGCTCCGTGGCGTCGGCGATTGGCCATAGTAGCGGAAACAGAAAAAAAACACACACAGATGTTTACCTAAACGCTTCGCGTATAACACCGCGCGAACAAACACTTGATACCTAGCCTCAGTCGCTGAGGGGTAACGTGTGCAACAGATACGCTGCTGACACGCAGGCGGGGTTCTCGGATCGGCTTCTATTCTTGCGCGATTCATCTCACATCTTATTTTGTTTCACTCTAATATTTGGTAGAAACAATAGTTTCCAGATTTCATAAGCATTGACATAATTATTATTTTTCTTTAATAGGCCTGAATAACTTGGTCACATTTGAGTCGAAAATTATAATTTTCAGCAGACATTTTTTTATTGGTGATATTAGTGAATTTTTATTAAGAAAATTCAGTAGTAGACAATTTGTTTCTAAAAAACTTTCTTTGTTGTTGGAAAAACCGGGTCGATTAGGTCGCCTAAAACCAAATTATCCACGCGATTAATAAGGATAAATACATACCACGCTTATAATTTGGCAGATACTTTCTTTTTCAGAGTACCTAGATACGTACACCATATTTTACTTTTCTAGCTTCATAAATAATTGAATTTATAAACTGGGTCGATTAGGTCGCCTAAAACCAAATCATCCAGGCGATTAATAAGGATAAATACCTACCACGCTTATAATTTGGCAGATACTTTCCATTTCAGAGTACCTAGATACGTATACCAAATTTTACTTTTCTAGCTTCATAAATAATTGAATTTATAAACCGGGTCGATTAGGTTGCCTAAAACCAAATCATCCACGCGATTAATAAGGATAAATACGTACCACGCTTATAATTTGGCAGATACTTTCCATTTCAGAGTACCTAGATACGTATACCAAATTTTACTTTTCTAGCTTCATAAATAATTGAATTTATAAACCGGGTCGATTAGGACGCCTAAAACCAAAACATCCAGGCGATTAATAAGGATAAATACCTACCACGTTTATAATTTGGCAGATACTTGCCTTTTCAGAGTAGCTAGATAGGTATACCAAATTTTACTTTTCTAGCTTCATAAATAATTGAATTTATAAACCGGGTCGATTAGGACGCCTAAAACCAAATCATCCAGGCGATTAATAAGGATAAATACCTACCACGTTTATAATTTGGCAGATACTTACCTTTTCAGAGTAGCTAGATAGGTATACCAAATTTTAATTTTCTAGCATCATAAATAATTGAATTTGTTAATCGATACAAATATGTTATGGTAATAAAAAGATATCGAGGGTAATACTTTCATTTTTTTTTCAAATGAGCGCTTTTAGAACCTCTAAAACCGATCATTAAGGTCTGTTTAAATTTAAAGTATTAATTTTACAAATATTCCGTAGTAATAGTCTAAAATTCTTATTTAAATTCACTACTATAACACTTGCTGCATCCCGATTTTTTTTAGATAATCCCAGAGTCGGTTAAGTTAACATCAGGTGAGCCCGGCGGTTCTGAATCTGAAATATGTCTGCTTAAAAGCCTATATTAATAATAATTTCGGAAAATTGCAGATTAAGGGAACGTCCGCTTTCTGGGATTTTTTTAAAAATCATGCTTCATTGCATTGCTGTATGTATAATGCATAAACCATAAGAGGATGATGGTGCTTTAAACCCTTAAAAAAATGAACTGTGAACCGAAGGGTACTGGGTTCGATTCCCAGAGTTCTCTTTTCACTTTTTCAGCACATGGCTCGCATGTTTATAATATAAAGAGTGAACAACGTGCCAAAATATAGATCTGTAAGTTTAAAGACAAACAAGTTATAGGCATTTAAAGAAGTCAAAGTCGCGATTTGAAACGTCAAAATTGGAAACATTTAGGCAAAGACCCTGAAACAAATACGGATTATGTAAAGAAAATGTCGCAAGAAGAGTGTTTTGCAAATCCTTAAGTTTCAGCTTCAACAAGTCATTGTCCTTCATTTTACTAAAAACTTTCCAGAAAATTCATTCAAAATAGGCCCTTTTTCTGATGCTTTGGCAGCAGTTTATTTAAGTTTATGGTTTACTAGTCTATAATTTTTAGCTAGTTTTCGTAGAAAAGATTCGTTAATAAGGAGGCCGCGACTTTTGAATTTTGAAAAGATTTCTTCAAATGAGTGCAAAATAGGCGCCCTAGAATCAATATCCGGGTTTAGTTTCAGGATTTATCTGTTTAAATATACAGGGTGACTCATTTCAACGGTAAAGCTCAATATAATTGTTATTATACAAGATACGAGAAAAAATTGTATACGTGATTTATAGGCTGTCTCAAAAGTCGTTGGTGATACCTACAATTTTTTTTCGAACACCCTTATATTATTGCATTTTTGCATTTTTCATCAAAATATGATGCATATTTGTAAAAAAAAGCAAGCTAGTATCTTCAACCAATTAAAAGTAAATGAATTTCTTACATGTATGCTCAATTTCGATGTTCCTCTAAAGATTAGTTTGTTGGGAGCCTGTTGCATTTAACTGCTGTTGTAGTTGTACATCATTGAATTATCTTATATTGAAGATACACTTTGTTCACTTTATCCCGAATCATTAAAAATTAATAGATTTACAATAAAAAGTTGTCAAGGATCCATTCTTGATTTTTCAGATAATCTCAGTTACCAAGAAATTGAACGAGGATTTGAAGAATTATATGCAATATGAAGTTGCTCGCTACCCCTTGGCATTCTTTAAAGAAAGTGGAATGAGGAAGTGCAGAAAGTCAGCAATATACGCACTGTTAACGTAAACTGATAAGGACGTCGACTTAACTGCCTTCGAATTTGTTGTCGATGGGGGATTCCCAGTCCACAAAGTTAATTGGCAAAAAAAGACAACTGAATCAACCATTTGTGATGCTTGCTTTGGATTTCTGAAGACCCATTATCATGCAGAAGTTGTACAGTGGTTTTCAATTGGTACACTGACACATCAGAGAGCACAAAATCAGTTGAACAGAGGCGACGATGTCGACTCGAGAGATGTCTGTGAGTATCAGTTTGGAAAGTGAAATTAAAATCAAACAAGAGGATTGCCTTGCCAGCTTTCATAATAAGAGATGGGATAAACACGCTTTAGTTGATGCTGACGAATCGCAGAATTCCTCGGTTGCTGTTATTGGAGAGGACGTCGACTTGGCTGTTGTCGTGGTAGCCAAACCCTCAACAGATCGCGAGATTCCGATGGTAAAACCTGGAAGAGGAAAGGTCAAGACGAGTGTATATTGCTTACAATAGCTGCAGCAGGAGTTGAAAATGAAGGACAATGCCCATTTATTATTCTTACATGCATTCACAGGCTGTGACACAGCATCCGCAGCGTATCGCAGGTCTAAAGTGGGTTTTGTCAAAATGTACCAAGAATCTAAAATCGTACAACGTGCAGCTGCTTGACAGCGGTTCTTCTTCTCCTGACTCCATTGAGACAGCTGTGATTATGATGAGTACGCTCTCATGGAATGGCGCTCCAGCCGCATAAAAATCCCTTAACAAGTTCCGCTACAAAACATTTATCAAATCAGTCGCAAAAATGAACACTGATCTCTTAACTATCCCTTCAACTGAAGAAGCTGTTAACCAGCATGCACTCCAGACGTACCATCAAGTACAACTCTGGTTAGGGGTGGGCCCTAATGTTCTGGCACCGAACTGGGCTTGGGAGAGGAGAAATGACCAACTACTTCCTAAATTCTCAGAGTTGGATGCTGCCTCTGATGAAGTTTTGAAGATTATTTTTTCGATGCATGAAAGGATGCGACAGTGGCAGGTGTGGTTGTAGAAAAGCATCGTTACACTGCTCTGTTACATGCCCGAATTGCAAGGGTAATATACAACGGATTCGCAATATTAATTCAGGAAGAAGATGAGGACATCGATACTCTACAAACCTTTTCGAACGACCTCTCCACTGTTGACGGAGATTAATGAGCGTCGACCCTTTCGCCTAAAAAAAAACAATATGTTGCCTTGAATGCACATTTTGTTCATCTTTGAATTACTATCAGTCCATCTAAATACTTTCATTATTTAATTCGTAATAATATAATAACAGCTATAATTATAAAAAGTGATATGTTTCAATTGTAATCACCTTATTGTTAACGTGTTGTTATTCATCCTGTTAGTAAGTTACAGCAGTTAAACGCAACAGGCTCTCAACATATTCATTTTTAGACGAACCGCGAAATTGAGCGTACATGTTACAATTTCTATTACTTTTGATTTGTTGAAGATAGGGGCAAATGAGAATACGTAAATGAAGGAAATCTAAAGCTCTACAACGTCGTTTCTGACAATTTTTCTAAGAAACAATCGTGGAAGGCACTAGAAGCAAACGTTTGACAAAAACAGTGAGATAAAAATATTTTTTTTTGCTAATTATCGCTTTTCAATAACGTGTATCTCAGAAACCGTTGGGTTATATGTTTAGAAGTAATTGTATATAAAATTTAATAAGATTTCCTTTTCATTTGGAAAATATTTTTCTAGGGTGCACTGCTTCCAAGATATAAGCAAAGAACAAAAAATCTCTGGACACAGCAAGTGCGTTATGGTAGCGAATTTTCTTTAAAATATTTTTTATAGCAAATGTCTTTCTTTGATGAAAGCAGCCATCAAACTTGGTTGCCTATATAGTAGAAACAATGTATCATATTTCATCGAAATAAATTTATTGTTTGAAAATATATAACATATAAACATATAAAAAAGTCTGGATGCAGCAAATGTGTTATGGAAGTGAATTTCCATAAAAATGTTTTTAATAGCAAATGCGAGCAGGCCTCAATCTGATTATCGGTATAGCCTATGTAGTAGAAACAATGTACTCTATTTTAGCAAAATTACTTATGGTTTGCAAATATACAAAAAATTTCCGAAAATAAACTTAAATGTTGGTTTCTTAACCAACAAAGCTTACGTTAATAGCAAATTGAGTTATTGAAATTTGAAGGATTTAATGAAAATTCGGTAAATTTGCAGATTAGCTCCCGAACGCATTTCAAAAAATTGTTTTAAGAAATATTACTAGGACACCACCTGGATGCACAAACCACACGAAAAATTTCTGGTTCACACCCCCCAAGGAAGTTACGGGACTGGTAGTAAAAAGGAAATATGAGCAAAAAAAGCGACGAAAATTGCTTACAAGCTGTCTATTTGAAGCCATATCCCCATTTAACCCCACCTACACGAGGGGGGAAGGAAAATGCTTACGACGAAACAGACCCCCCCCCCGTTTCGACTTGCGGTAGAGTTGGGCGGTTGGGGGTGGCTGCTTCGTCGTGGGGATTTTCCTTCCCCCCTCGCGTGCATACAACAACCCTCGTTGCATAAACCACAAAAAATTTCTTGTTCATACCCGCCAAGGAAGTTAGGGCACCTGGGGAAATAGGGGTGCTGTGCGGGGTAGGCAGGGTTTAAGGGGGTATGGCTTCAAGATGTGAAAAAGACAACTTTCAAGCCCGTTTTATTCGCATTTCTGCTCATATTTCCTTTTTACTACCTACCCCGCCCAGCACCCCTATTCACTCCTGGTCCCGTAACTTCCTTGGGGGGTGCGAACAAGAATTTTTTCTTGGGGTGTGTGCATCCAGGGGGGTCTAGGCAAGTTTATGGAAACAGTTTTTTGAAAAGCGTTCGGGAACTAATCTGCAAATTTTCCGAAAATTCGCTACCAAAACGCACATACTGCGTCCAGATTTTTTCTTATAAACGCATCATATTTCGATAAAAAATGCATTAACGAATTTGTTCTACGAAAATTAGCTAAAAAAATTATAGACCGTTAAACCATAACCATCACTAAACCTACGAATAAATATCCAAAAAAGCATCAACTTAACTAAACTGACAGCCAAAGCATCAAAGAAAGGGTCTATTTGAAATGAATATTTTGTAAATATTTTAGTAAAATGAAGGGCAATGACGGTTGAATATGAAACTTAAGGGTTTTCAGAACACTACTTTTGCAACATTTTCTTTCCACAATCGGTATTTGTTTCACGTTCTTTGCCTAAACATTGACAATTTTGACGTTTAAAATTGCGAGTTTGACGTTTAGAGGAAAACTCCAAAATTTGTTTTTTAACTGCCCATAACTTCGTTGTCTTTAAAGCTAGAAATATAAATTTTGGCACAGAGTTCACCCTTTATAATATAAACACGCGTATCAAATTTGGTTGCCCTTACTTTGTTATTTACGGATATATGAATTTTTTTAGAAAGAAAACATAAAATTTTCCGGGAAAACCTGGTCCGATTTTCCTGGATAACGAACTTATTCAAGCCACTTGCAAAAGGAAGGTACTCACCAAATTTGATCAAGATCGGTCCATTATTTTTTGAGTTATCGGTCGGATATATATATATATATATATATATATATATATATATATATATATATATATATATATATATATATACACTGTATATGTTTGCTGTACGTTAGAGATTTCTTATTGGTTTGCGTGGACTGCAGTTTTGAACCGTCCCGGTTTATCATCAGCACACTACTCAGTAGGGGGGGTCCGGTTCGAAACTGCAGTCCACGCAAACCAATAAGAAAGCACAAACGTACAGCAAACAAATACAATGTATATTTAAAAGTGATTACAGTGTAGTGCAATATATATATATATATATATATATATATATATATATATATATATATATATATATTGTGAGGGGTCAAATCTGGATAAGGTTATCTTTCCCTAATATGGGGAGGTTCCCACGGGATAACCTTATCAATACGGCTTTTTACGGGATTTGCTCAGGCGCCAGCAGCGTGGTTTAAAGGAAGACGCTGCGCTCCCTCAGGACTATATCTCTGTCCTCGGTTGTTATTTACAGATACACGGACCCGGGGTACACTTCAGTGGAGACAGGGTTCGCCTAAGTCCTCAGGCAGAGTCCCTCAGGACTCCCTAATTATGGCCTGTATATTAGAGATCAGAATGTTGCGTTATGTTGGGGTGGATTGGTTGGGAAGCTTTAAATGAAATACCGTATAAAACAAATAGTCTATTTACAACAGTATTGGTGGGAAAATATTTACAAAATATATACAAAGAAATACTTACACAAGGGATTCTCCCGGCATACCCCACGTTTAAACTAACTTATTCGACAACAAATCAATTTATTAGAGACCAGAGGCAGAAACTGAAATATTCGCGAGTTATACGAACGGTATCACGAATAGGGGTGGTACGCTCCTCACCCTCCGACGGCCGGCCTGTTGGTTCCGTCGTCGACACGACGCACTCAAAACCAAAAAGAAAACACGCCCAATTCTAGACGAGACCTGCACGGTGGCGGGCCACTCTCCGTGACGGCCCCTGCGACTCCCGAAAAAAGAACATTTGTTCCGCACGTCACGGTGGATCTCCTAGCTCTCGCACGGCACGCAAAGTATGCGCTGCGAGGTGCGCATAGGTATGTAGTGGACCAGACCAGCCGTCCCTGCTTTCATCGCTTCGCACACCGCAGGACCCGCCTGGGCGACAACACACCGGTGCCATGCCTGCCCCGCTCTCGAAGCTATATTTTATCAAACATTTACGAATATTTTAATAACAAAAATAAATTAAATTAAATACAGATGGTACGGATCTATTCCCCTGTTAACTAATTAGATTTCTAATGGCCATTACGTCACTTCGTGACAATATATATATATATATATATATATATATATATATATATATATATATATATATATATATATATACAAATCTCCTCATTAGCAAATTTTTTTTTAATTCGCTAACTATTCCTAACAAAGTCCCGAAGTTGAAAATTCTCGCATATTTGATGCATTCTACACCCCCCTTTTCAGCACTCATTGACTGGACTAAATCGCTACCCCGATATTTTAAAGAAAGGAAAAAATCATACTTTTTTAAAGCACAAGTATTAAGCGCCTAAGTCATTTCAAACAACCTATAATTTCACCCTTGTATTGTCGACAAATATGCGTACCAGTATTTTCCTAAAAATATTCTGCTTACTGTAATTATTGAAGTAATTATAACTTAAAATTAAGCTGGCTTTTAATTGTATTGTATAATATTTTCTTTTCGAAAATAGCTGCACATCCACAACAAAACACTTACAGTAATTAAACCTTCAAGCGATGACTATTCCCGAAAATGAAATTAGAAATGTTGTAACCATCTGTAGTAGTGCTTGTTGCGGTTTTTATCCTTACAAAACAGACGCCGCGGCGCGTTCGTGCTACCAGTAGCCCAGAACGTTCTGTTTTGTTGGGTATTTACTGAAACAGTTAATTTGTTCACACAAAATGAAAAAAAAATAAGGTAATTTTTCGTACCTAAGCAGGTTTTGCGACAAAAATACGATTACATTTTAAATATTAAAAGACTCCGGACGCAGCAAGTGCGTTATAGTAGTGAATTTTCATAAGAATTGTACATTATTAGTGTGGCATATTACTAAAATTAATATTTTTAATTTCAACAGACCTTGAAGATGGGTTTTAAAGGTCCTAATACGTGCTCATTTCAAGATTTTTTTCGAAAGTGTTACCATCTCTATTATCATAAAAAATGGTGTCATGTTGTCTTCTAACTCCATTTAAGAATACAATTTTAAATGCCCAAAACTCATTTTGTATGAAGCTAAAAAATTTAAATTTGGTATATATAGGTACTGTAAGTCTCTTTGAAAATTACACATTTCTTTAGAGTTACAAAAGCTTTCGAGAAAAACTTAATTTTATATTCAGAAAAGGAATGTATCTGCCAAATTATAAACGCAGCAGGTATTTTTTCCTCATTAATCACGTATTTCGTTTTAGTCAACCTAATCGAATCGGTTTTTCCAATAACAAAAAAAAAAGTGTTTTAAAAACAAAGTATTTATTAGTGAATTTTCTTTATCAATCAATAAAAAAATAGATGCTGAAAATTATAATTTTAGATTTAACGCTGACACATTAAAAGTTACTGAAACAAAACAAAATGTTACATGCATCGGGAAGGAATCCAAACCGGACCGCCTGCGTATCACGCGAGCATTCTACCACTGTAATACAAATGCTACTTAATAAATTATTTGTTTACGTGGTAGTTATACAGACGCCAACTTGCTGCCGCAGGAAATTTTATATTATATTCTAAAATAAATGTAAGTAAACAGCTAATTACAGAATTAGTTGAATTGTGACTCGTTATGGGTCATTGAAACAGGTTCGAGTGTTTAGAACTTAGATGACGTCTTATATTTAAGTTTAAAGATAAAAAACAAACTTTAAAATCGTTTTCATACAGACGCGAGTCGCTAGCTTTGATTATTTCGTAACTTCTTATATTCTTATAATATGACATTTACTTATGAATGAAATAAATAATGTCATTGCGAAAAATTAAATTTTTAGTGAATCATCTCTTATTTACGTATATTTTTTATGGTTGTTGTTTTTATTTTAATTGTGAACTTGAAATTGTGTTATTATTAGGTATGTTGTATTGTAATACAGAGGTAACGATGGTGAGACTTTCGGAAAATGTTTTCAAATAAGCGCAAATTGAGGCCCTTAGAACCCATATCCAAGATCCGTTTGAAATTTTAAAAGTTTATATATATATATATATATATATATATATATATATATATATATATATATATATATATATATATAAAATTCGAAAGTTGTTACCTGTCTACAAGGGAATTTTTTTTATAAGAATTTGCTAAATATGTAAGATGAAGCACTATACCAAATCAACATGGTGTTAAGTACTCACTGAATTTCATTTCCTTGCTAGCGAATTTTTCGTAAAACGAAAAATGCACTAATGACGGGATTGGTGGTGTTCCCTGTTTGTTGGACCAGTTTTCCCGGGAAAATGTTAGGTTTTCTTTCTTTTCTTTTTTTGTATCTCCGAAAATAACAAAGCTATGAGAACCAAATTTGGCATACACGTTTCTAATATCAAACTTACCTGTATGCCAAAATTTAGATCTCTACGTTGAAAGAAAAAAAAGCTATAGGCTTTTGAACAAAAAAATTTCGGGTGCCACTGGTGATCAGAGGAAAACACAAGAACAACATATTTTGTGTGGTTAACAAAACCAATTGAATATTACGTACAAAGGTTAAGTTTTCTGGACGCAAAAGGAGCGAAGCCTTAAATCTTTGTCCTTCATTTTACAAAAATATTTTCGGAAAATCTATTTCAAATAGACTCTCTTTCTGATGCTTTGGTAGTAGTTTCGGCTATAGTGCTTATCTTTTAATGATCTATAGTTTTTAAAATTTTTCGTATTTTTTTTTGTTATTGACCGCGACTTATGAATTTTGAAAAGGTCTCTTCAAATGAGCGCAAACTACAACCCCTAAAACCCAGCGGAGTCTGTTTCAGTTTTTGTCTGTTTAGATACACATATACAGGGTGGCGCATTTCTACGATAAAGCTCAGTATATCCGTTATTATACAAGATTTGAGAAAAATCATAGACGTTAATTATAGAGTGTCTCGAGCTGCATCTTATAAATTTATTTTGACAATCACAGGCTGGTCCATAAGTACGTGGTGATATACATTTTGTTTTTAAATTTTGTTTCGAATTATAATGCATGTTTTCAAGGAATAAAAATGACATCGTTCATCGTTTTTGAGTTATTTAAATTGTTTTGCAACTTTTTATGTTTTTGGCACATACCACAAACATATTGCAATTTGCATATGGCGTTTTTACCAATAGATGGCGAAGCGTAATGGAACTGACTCAATCAGGGAGATTCTGTTTGTATTACTCTTCGAAAAAATCGAGCTGCCCTGTGTTTCAGTAGAAATAATTTTTTGTAAGATCTTTGTGAAATATTGCTAAATAATAATAAATGTTTAATAAGTTATTGTAAAAAATCTTGTCGAATTTTTGTCAAAAATATAATTTAGTGTAATATTACAGAGTGTAATTTCTGTAAACAAATTGCGAATTTTTGTAAAAAAAAAATGTTTATAAATCTTAATTTTTTTTCTAATTTTGGTCATAGAGCTGTTTGTGAACAATTATATCTAGGCAGGTGTGTAAATATCTTGACGGGGTTCGGTGGCTAGAAAAATCGGACTAGTTGTTTTTGAAACTTTTAAAGTTTATCTTCTGAAAATGATTGTACTTTTTGAAACAACAAAGCTATTTTAATGTAGAATGGTACATTGTTACTACTATTATATGCGTTATACTGCTAACTAAATGCCCTTCTTTTAAAAACAAGACATATTTGTCGTAAAAAACATTATTACGAAAATTATCTACCATAACGCACTTACTGCGTCCAGACTTTTTTCTATTTTGCCTCATCTGGATTGATAAGTTACAAATAGAATGCTCTCAGTAACAAAATTTACTAACTAAAAATAATCGCATTGATTTTAAACATATTGTATCCTACTATGTCGAAAAGCATAACTATTGGACAATTGATAGTCCCTTTATTAATCTTATTTTTAAAAGAGTAGACATTGGTCCAATCCAATCCATTGCAGGTGGTAGTGGCATTTTCCTTTACGTAATAGTAAAGGATTTTCTTCACGCCCGAGGAGGTACCACCCCATACATCAAGGGGCCGGTGAAATCCCAACGGACGTTTCCGGTTCTGGTGTATGAGTCGGTTTCCCTTATAAGCAAGAATGATGATGGCTCCTCCTTGTACAAAATATTTCGGAGGTTAATTACCCCTCCATTCAGATCTCCGGGAGAGGAGTGTACAGGGGGCGCCAACATCAAGATTTAACACATCCTTTTCAAATATATGTGGCCTAAATTCTAAGCTGATTTCCGTCAACCATTTCCTCCAGGCTGACAGGCCCCCACTTCTCTTCCTTACCGAAACCCAAATCAGTGCCCAAACAGCCACTAATCGCCTCAATTTCCCGGGGTATGAGCTCCTTACTTCCTTTAGATTGCATTGAGGCGTGTGCGCATACGTCCGTAGCAATCTACTCTGCACTAGACTCCCCAATTTAGAAGCTGGAAGAAAAGACATACTATGGATAAAACTCTCTTTCAGGGCTGCAACTAAATTCATCTGTTCCATTTATCGGTCACCTTCTGACAACAACTTTGTCCAGCTCTTTGACTACCTTTCTGAAAAAACCGACTATCTGATTTCTGAATATCCTTCCTCCGAGGTCACTATTCTTGGTGACTTCAATGTCCATAATAAGGAATGGCTAGGATCTTCAAAAACCGATCCACAAGGGAGAGCAGCGGAGGCCTTTGCAATCAGCAATTCTTTAGCCAATATGGTTCAGCAACCTACTTACTTTCCTCGTATCCCAACACACAGCTCAAATCCCTTGGACCTCCTTCTTACTACAAAACCTGAATGCTATAAGATATCAGTCACCGCCCCCATTGGTCGCTCAGACCACGGCATGGTCACTACTTGCTGCGCAATGCAACCCGAGGTCACACAGTCATCACACCCACGTATCGTTTGGCACTACAACTCCGCAAACTGGGACGAAATGCGGGATTACTTTTCCTCATTTCCATGGGCGTCTGTCTGCTTTTCTCACCCTGACCCCTCTGATATTTCACAAAACGTCACCGAAATTATCCAAGCTGGCATGGAATTATTTATTCCACGTATACAGAAAACCTCTTCAGCCACTCAAAAGCCCTGGTTCTCTAAATCCTGTGACAAGGCCAGACTAGAAAAGGTCAAAGCTCACAAAACTCTTCTACACAATCCCAGTCAACAAAATCGTCAAGCATTTAACGACGCAAGAAACCGCTATGTCCGCATTCTTTCTGAGGCAAAAAACTTGTTTAATAACCACATCAAAAACAAAGTGCTCTTAAGCCCCAACGGCGGCAAACCCTTCTGGACTCTTGCTAAATCTATTGGGGATAATTTCTGCAGAAGCACGTTCCCACCTCTTGTCTCAGGGGATGAAATTGTTTCTACCGCCCTGGGCAAGGCTGAACTTTTTGCTTCGTTGTTCGCCGGCAATTCTACTCTCAACCCACCTCCAAATGTTCAACCACCAACAGTCCCCAATGTCGCGCATAAAATGGCGGATATCATTTTCAAAACTAAAAAGGCACGAAAGATGCTCTCTTCTCTTAATACCAGGAAAGCTTCTGGCCTTGACGAGATCCCAGCAATTGTTCTCCAAAAATGCGCACCAGAACTTGCTCCTGTCCTGACTCGTCTGTTTCAGTTATCTTACAATAAAGGCATATTCCCTAGTAACTGAAAAACTGCTCGAGTACAACCCATCCCCAAGAAAGGATCCAAAGCACTTCCTAGCAACTACAGGCCTATTTCTCTTCTTTCAGTCGTCTCTAAAGTGATGGAAAAGTATATAAAGACCGAATTACTAAAACTTCTTGAAAAACACAGTCTAATACACGACAGGCAGTATGGATTCCGTCAGCGCAGATCGACTGCCGACCTCCTTTTCTTTGTCACCCATTCTTGGAACAAGTCTATGAAACTACACGGTGAATCCCAGATTGTTGCTCCAGACATATCCAAAGCATTCGACCAGATCTGGCACGCAGCGCTGCTTAATAAACTTCCGGTCTATGGCCTACCACTAAAACTTTGTACCTGGACAGCAAATTTCCTCTCCAGCAGGAGCATTTTTGTTGTTGTGGATGGCCATTCCTTCAAACTGTATCCAATTAATGCAGGAGTTACTCAAAGTTCATCTTTAGCCCCTACTTTGTTTCTTCTCCACATCAATGACCTCCTCTCTAGCACATCCAACCCAGTTCACAGTTACGCGGACGACAGCATCCTCCACTCAAATATACAATATTCTAAGCCTGTCTCTTTAGCCCAATTAAATGAGGATCGCAGACTCATGGAGGATTCTGTCCCTGTGAATCTCCAAAAAATATTAGACTAGGGAAGTAGAAATCTTGTACAATTCAACCCCACCAAATGTTAGTCTTGCTTTCTTTCTCATAAGAGATACACCAACCTTAGACCCATCACAATGAACAACCAAGTTATTCAAAGTAAGTCCGTTTCAGTTGTTGGCATTTTTGTGGATCGAAATCTTAATTGGCACCAATATGTCACATTTCCTCTTCCGGGCTCGCAAATACTTTTCACCAGCTAATCTCTATACCTTATATACTTCACAAAAAAGGCCAAACCTCGAATACTGCTCCCACGTCTGGGGTGCAGCTGCCGCTTCTCCTTCTCGCTATCCTGGACTCCATTCAAAAGAGAGCTATACGTCTCATGGGTGACCCTACCCTCATCCAAAGGCTGCCATCCCTTGCCCACCGACGTGCCGTTGGTGACCTCTCTCTTTCTCTTTTATAGATATCTGCACGGGCACTGCTGAAAGGAGCTTTCCTTCGTAGTTCCCCCACCTGCTGCCCCCAACAGATCTACCAGGGGAACAGAGCGAATGCACCCATTTACTGTCCAGGTCACCAGACATAGAACATCTTGTTATGCCCGCTCTTTTGTCCCGAGGACTTCCAAGTTGTGGAATTCCTTGCCGGTACATGTTTTTCCTTCTCCCCCGACCGTCTAAACCTTCAAGTCCAGAATTAATAAGTTGCCTCTTTCCTCCTTGTCAACACCCACTGTACGGTAGTATTTAGCCTGTAAGCCCTCGTGGTATGTTGTTGAAATTAAAAAAAATATATCGAGAAAACTCTTTGGCCAAAGAATAAGATTGTCGATAACAAACTTGATTTTTAATTTTCTCTGCAAAGGATTGTCAAAAGCAAGTAAAAGATTAAATAGATAATTATTGAGTGGCCTTTCCAGCGATGTGTCACTTGACGCAACTTGCTCTTTAAAGATTTGACGAGGATAGCTATCCCGTTCAGGGGGGTGAGGTTGTTACCCCATCCAAAACTACACAAGAAAGTTTTCGAGTATTTAAAGTGATCTCTTTGAAACACAGCCAGAATTTGTTTTGGGTGGGAGACATTTTCGCTGTTGCTTTGACATTTCCGCGAAAATGTCTCCCACTCAAAACAAATTATGGCTGTGTTTCAAAGAGATAACTTTAAATACTCGAAAACTCTCTTGTGTAGTTTTGGATGGGTCGCCTGTATAATAAGTAAGAGTATTATTTCGTCGAAGTAGTGGTTTTTTATCAATGTAACCGATTTGCTGTCGACTAGTGTAATCGATTAATTTTTTATTTGTTAATTAAAATCTTTCAAAAACTGATGCGGAAACTGTGCGATTTAATATGATTGATATTATACCATCTGCAGAAAATAAATGTCTGGGCGGACAGTTTGTATGCAGTTTTGCAATACAATACACCTTAACTTGCACCTATGCCTCTGTATATCATCAGGTGAGATAAATGCATTTGGACGTATTATATCAAAGGCGCTTTATCTTATTGCATAACTTGTTATGTTGGTGAAGCAGTGGTGCGTGAGCTTTCAGAAAATTCGGTGAACCGCTCGAGCTTTGTTCAGTTGCGTGTCGACCGTTGCAGGTTTCGTTCTGTCAAGCTCTGCGAGCAGTTTAACACAAAACACGATACTGAACGGTCGTCTAGTCACGCTGCTCGTGCAATAAACCTGACATATACTTTATATTAATTTACATTATTTAATTAGTCATTTATATTTTCCTGTTATCGAACAAAATATTTATATAAAAAACATAGGAGGTAGTTCGTCTGATTTTTGTTCTACTTTAAGTTTGTGATATGTAACAGATCTGACATAAAAATTGCTGATAACACATTCATAGTTTTATCATTTTAAAACAAGTCTTGTTTCCATTATAGTTTTTGTGTTTTACTTAAGTTTTTGTTCATTATTTTAACCATGCATTGAAGACGTATAAATCAGTATTTCAAAGAATTCTGGAGAGTGAAGATCGCTGATGAAAAAGGTGAGTTGCAGTTTTGTACTAATTAACGTTGATTGATTATAAATTATTTAAATAAATGCAGCACGTATATATTAATACATACAATGCGAAACAGAATTGCTATTGTTAGTAGTACAATAAAGTTATTATCGTTACTGTAACTTAGCAATAATTTACACAACTGTTTGGATAATACATAATAATTATTCTAAGTATCTGAAAATTATTGTATGAATGAAATACGTACATAAAGTATTAAAAAAAAAGCCTGGACGCAGCAAGTGCGTTATGGTAGTGAATTTTCATAGAAATGATCTGGCACAAAATATTTTATTATAACTTTTTTTTCTTGTAACATAGAAATCTAAATGTTGGTGTATAGTTTACTTTTTATATCGTAAACCTACCTACAAAATTTGGTTATCATAGATTTTTTATTTTTTAAGAATTTTTTTTTTCAAATGAAAACAAAATTTTTTACCGGAAAACCTTGTCCGATTTTTCTAATTAACGTACTTATCAAAGCCATTTACAAAAGTAAGGTACATGCCAAATTTTATCAAAATGGGCGTATTATTCTCTGAGATAAAATTTTTTTTAGAATTAAAACTCAAAATTTTCCCGGAAAACCTGGTTCGATTTTCCTGAAGAACAAACTTGTCAAAGCCATTTACAAAAGGAAGGTACATACCAAATTTTATTAAAATCGGCCCATTATTTTGAGATAAGATTTTTTTAGAATGAAAACTCAAAATTTTCCCGGAAAACCTCGTCCGATTTTCCTGACTAACGAACTTATCCAAGTCATTTACAAAAGAAAGGTACATACCAAATTTTATCAAAAGCGGCCCATTATTTTTTGAGTTATCGGTGTGATACATATATATATATATATATATATATATATATATATATATATATATATATATATATATATATATATATATATATATATATATATATATATATATATATATATATATATATATATATATATATATATATATATATATATATATATATATATATATATATATATATATATATATATATATATATATATATAAACATATAAAAATTGAAACTGACCCCGGATATGGGTTCTAGGGGTCCTAGTTCGCGCTCATTTGCACATTTTTTTTCAAAATTCAAAAGTCGGGATCTCCCCATTAGTGAATTTTTTCTACGAAAATTCACTAAAATTAGTAATCATAGTCTTGTGTCTGGAACTAATGTATTTCTGCTATTTTTGCTTATGTCCTTCGTTTATACTCAAACTCTTGTAAATGTTTTCATTTTTAGCGAATTTTCATAAAAAAATCGCCTATATTCCAGCAAACGCCATCCTACCCTTTAAAGAAATGAGGTCTTAAAATGTCTTTTTTTTCAGCAAATTTTCATAAAAAAATGTTTTATAACCTAGCAAACGCCATCTTACCCTTTAAAGAAGTGTGGTTTTAAAATAGTAAATATTTATTTAGCAATTTTCATTAAAAAAATCGTTTATATTTTAGCAAACGCCATCCTATCCTTTAAAGAAATGAGGTCTTAAAACAGTGAGTGTTTTCATTTTTAACAAAATTAGCCTATATTATAGCAAACGCCATCGTACCGTTTAAAGAAATGAGGTCTTAAAATACATTTGTAGCTCCAAAATTAGTTATTTTAACAAAACTTTGTACGTATGTTGACTTTTAGAGGCTTTACTATGTACCAAAAGAGCGCTACCATAACTACTGGCTACGTCACGATCATTTAAATTAATTTTAGCAAATAAATAAGTACAACAAATTTAATAATAAACTACGTATTTAAAGCCACCTATTTTTTATAACATTTTCTGCCAATGGATTGGATCGTTAAAGAATTTTCATTAAAAAAAAATTCGCTATTAGAGGGGATTGATATGAGACTTGCAAATATTCTTTAAATGAACGTTAGTAAGACTAGATGCATTCTCGCAACAATTAGAACCGTAGACCGGTTTCGCTCTTATTAGAGCTCTTCAGTACGGCATACTAATTGTAGCAAAAATGCACCAAAAATAACACGGCTATCGTATAGCCAGTCTTAAAACACTAAGTGAGTGGTGAACGTGTCGCCACCTAGTTCGGAACCAAGTAGTATGTTGTCACGCCCGCTCCAAATAACACAGAGTGTTAAAAATAGAGACAGTATACAACTAACTAACAATTTAAAAAATTGTTAGCCCTGGCCCATTTCTACCCCAATATAGGGACAAAGTATGTAAGACTAGATGCATTCTCGCAACAATTAGAACCGTAGACCGGTTTCGCTATCATTAGAGCTCTTCAGTACGGCATACTAATTGTAGCAAAAATGCACCAAAAATAACGCGGCTATCGTATAGCCAGTCTTAAAACACTAAGTGAGTGGTGAACGTGTCGCGACCTAGTTCGGAACCAAGTACTATGTTGTCACGCCCGCTCCAAATAACACAGAGTGTTAAAAATAGAGACAGTATACAACTAACTAACAATTTAAAAAATTGTTAGCCCTGTTAAATTGTTAGTTAGTTGTATACTGTCTCTATTTTTAACACTCTGTGTTATTTGGAGCGGGCGTGACAACATAGTACTTGGTTCCGAACTAGGTGGCGACACGTTCACCACTCACTTAGTGTTTTAAGACTGGCTATACGATAGCCGTGTTATTTTTGGTGCATTTTTGCTACAATTAGTATGCCGTACTAAAGAGCTCTAATGAGAGCGAAACCGGTCTACGGTTCTAATTGTTGCGAGAATGCATCTAGTCTTACATACTTTGTCCCTATATTGGGGTAGAAATGGGCCAGGACTAACAATTTTTTAAATTGTTAGTTAGTTGTATACTGTCTCTATTTTTAACACTCTGTGTTATTTGGAGCGGGCGTGACAACATAGTACTTGGTTCCGAACTAGGTGGCGACACGTTCACCACTCACTTAGTGTTTTAAATGAACGTTAATTAGGGTCCTTAGAATCAAAACCAATGTCAGTTTTAATTTATATAAGTGTATATAAATGTATATATATATATATATATATATATATATATATATATATATATATATATATATATATATATATATATATATATATATATATATATATATATATATATATATATATATATATATATATATATATATATATATATATATATATATATATATATATATATAAAGGTGTTTCAAAAATGTCTGCCAATATTTCTAGGACGTACAGTACACCAAAAAATAAGAGTAGCTTACTCCATAAAACTATTTCCATAAATGCAGTACGTATATGTTAATACATACTTTAATCAGGAGTTATAATGCGAAACAGAATTGCTATTGTTAGTAATACAATAAAGTTATTATCCTTATTGTAAGAACCTCGGTGGTTCAGGGGTAAGAACGTGTGCCTCTGAACCGAATGGTACTGGGTTCGATCCCGGGGTACTCCTTTCACTTTTTCAGTACAAACTGTAAAATTAACATCAACCGAGGTTCAAGCATTGTATTTGAGCAAGTTGAATGTCTGCAGGTTCCGCCCTACGGAGGGGGCGTAAAGCCGTTGGTCCCGTGTCCATGCGATGTTGGGCACGTTAAAGATCCCTACCCTCCTCACAGAAAGACAGGGGTTCGGCAAAATTTCCAGGAGAGTGAGGTGAAACTGCTCCCTGGCGTCGATGATTGGCCATAGTCGCGGAAATAGGCCGACGTTAAAGAAACAAAACACACACACACATCCTTATTGTAACTTAGCAATTTACACAACTGTTTAGATAATACATAATAAGTATTCTAAGTATCTTAAAATTATTGTATGAATCAAATACGTACATAACGTATTTTTTAAAATTATTAATCATAGTCTTGTGTTTAAAACTAATGTATTTCTGCTATTTTTGCTTATGTCCTTCGTTTATACTCAAACTGTTGTAAATGTTTTCATTTTTAGCAAATTTTCATAAAAAAATTGCCTATTTCTAGCAAACGCCATCCTATCCTTTAAAGAAATGACGTCTTAAAACAGTAAATGTCTTTTTTTTTAGCAAATTTTCATAGAAATGTTTTATAATCTAGCAAACGCCATCTTGCCCTTTAAAGAAGTGTGGTTTTAAAATAGTAAATGTTTATTTAGCAATTTTCATTAAAAAAAAATCGTTTATATTTTAGCAAACGTCATCATATCCCTTAAAGAAATGAGGTCTTAAAACAGTGTGTTTTCATTTTTAGCAAAATTAGGCTATATTCTAGCAAACGCCATCCTACCGTTTAAAGAAATGAGGTTTTAAAACAAATTTGTAGCTCCAAAATTAGTTATTTAAACAAAACTTTGTACGTATGTTGACTTTTAGAGGATTTACTATGTACAAAAAGAGCGCTACCATAACAAACTGGCTGCGTCATGACCTTTTAAATTAATTTCAGCAAATGAATAAGTACAACAAATTAAATCATAAACTACGTATTTAAAGCCACCTATTTTTTATAACATCTGCCAGTGGATGTGATCGTTAACGAATTTCCATTAAAAAAGAGTCGCTAATAGAAGGGATTGATAAGTGTATATATATATATATATATATATATATATATATATATATATATATATATATATATATATATATATATATATATATAAGGTGTTTCAAAAATATCTGCCAAAATTTCTAGGGCGTACAGTGCACCCCTAAGGAGCTACAGCCCCTAAAAGAAACCATGAGAAATGTTTTTTTGGCATTTTCTTCAAAAATTATGACAGGTACGTTAATGAAATTTGGCACAGGGGCGTAGTTTTTTAGGAGAAATATTACTAATTGTTAGAATCGTCATATTTCATTCAGAGGCGTAACTTACAAGGGAGCTGGAATGGTTCAATTGCCATATCTTTTTTGTGCGTGGTTTTATCTAATACATTTATCGAAAATCTCAAACCTTCATTTACTTTACATAAAACAGGTATTATTGTTAAAATGTTTTAAGTTGACCGTTTTCGAGTAATTTGCAGTTGAACGTCGACGTGTTTCAAGTTTTTGAAATCATTTGTCTAAAATGCCTTCGGAAATCTTTTAAATAGGTCATGATATGAATTAAGCAAATGAGCAGGATGTCAGCTTAAGTTTGCTTAACGGATTGTAAATGTCACGTTATTATTTCTGTTATATTTTCTTCTTATGCAGTTTTATTTTTCAAAAATTAGCTCTAAAAATACGTCAAATAATATCAAGCTGACATCCTGTTCATTTGACTAATTCATATCATGGTCTATTTAAAAGATTTTCGAAGGCATTTTGGACAAGTAATTTCAAAAACTTGGAAAACACGTCAACATTCAACTGCAAATTACTCGAAAACCGTCAACTTTAAAACATTTTAACAAGAATACGTTTTTTTACATAAAATAAATGAGGCTTTGAGATTTTTGAAAATGTAGTGACGCACAAAAAAGATATGGAAATTGAACCATTCCAGGCCCCTTGTAAATTACGCCTCAGAATGAAATATGATGATTCTAATAAATTAGTAATATTTCTCATAAAAAACTACGCCCCTGTGTCAAATTTCATTAGGCTACATGTAGTAGTCTGAAGAAAATGCCAAAAAACCACCTTTTAGAGTCTTTTTCTTGGGGCTGTAGCTCCTTAGGTGTGCATTTTAGAAAATGGTTTATAAAGTAAACTACACTTATTTTTTGGTGTACTATACGTCCTAGAAACTTTGGCAGACATCATTGAAACACCTTGATTCATTATTTCATAATGGGTCGGCCGATTAAAAAAAAAGTACTTCAAAAGCTCTGCATCCTGGTATGGCATATTTTAAGATTTGCCTTTTCCATAGCCTACTACACAAACAAATAAGACCCCAAAAATGACTAAAGCATATTAGGAATTTTTTTACATAAAAGCAAATATCCATATCAATTTAGGCCCTCAAATTCCAAGTTTCAATATCATAACTTAGACCGAGTGTTCACAACTTAAGGGCAAAAAATGAAAACAAATTGCCTTTTTGGGAGTGCCCTGTGTAAACGCTACTTTTGCAAATATTAGATTTCCAATGGATTAAGAGTTACCTAGTGTATTAATTCACACAATATCATCCCCATATCTTATACAGAGTATTCATAATAAACACGGAAACATACCCTTTTGCAATGTATTACCCTATTTGGACTTTGACCGGACCAGCATCTTAAATTTTGGGGAGACACCACTCCATTATTTCTGAAAGTAGTGTATATTTTGTCTTGATGTCGCTATAAGTAAATTTTTTATATGAAAATTCGCTAAACCACAACTAAATACGGAAGTAACCACAGGAATGACAGTAAATTAGAGGCCCTAATTTTTCGATATAGAAAATAGAAGTTGTTGAACTATCCCACACACATATAATATATAGATATCTGAGTAGGCGCTTATTTGGAAATCATTGTTCATACATTAATACTTGTGGCTGATTAGATCGTTAACATATAAAATATGAATAAAGGAAATGGAACATTCAAGTCGCGTGTCGGAAATAGCCTGCTACTAAAACTATAATTTTCTCTAAAATGACAATAACATTTATATTTTTGAACAAAACCAATATCCTGTAATGAACTGCTTGATACAATCTCCAGTTCTATCAATCAACTACGTTTTAAAAGCTCAATCTATTATTTGTCAACGCACCACACGAATAGAAATCTTTAATAGTGAACACTGTTATTCCAAAGTAACCCCACAAGGATATCAAAGTAGACTCTAATTTTACTTCTACATTGCCAATACGTGTGGAAGTACAGCGCAGCGTCGGCGACAAAAATTTTTTTTCGCTTAAACGTCGTAAAAAGTACCAAAACATGTACAAAACATGATTTGGAAACGACACATTTTTTGCGTGTCGATCTGTCGGTCTGCATGTCTGTCTTTTGTAGCCACGAAACTTTAGAACGAATTGCGATATCGTCTTCAAACTTGGTATACAGTTAGCACCAGACAAACGAAAGGTTGATTGTTTTTGGGTAAAATCGTTCCAGGGGGTAGGTTATGAATCGGGGGTGATTTGGTGAAAATTGACATTTTTTTTTCGTTAAAACTCGAGTAGTATAACGTTTTAGGATTTGTTTATTAGAAAAATTTCAATTTCACCAAACATCTGGTGTTTTGTGTTGAACTTAAATTAAGGGTTGAATGTATGGGGGAAAAATATCAGTGACAGAAATTTCGAAATTTTATTTTGCTAAAACGGCGTAAAAATGTCGAAACATATAGAAAATATGATTCTGGAACGAAATTTTTTTTGTCCGTCGGTCGGTCCGTCTGTATGTCTGTTTGTTAGTAGGCGCAATAACCTTCGAACGAATTGAGATATCATGTTCAAATTTGGTATCCAGTTAGAGAAGGTACGCCTCGAATTATTTTTGGGTAAGATCGCTTCAGTGGTTAGGGGATAAATGAGGGGTGATTTGGTGGAAATCGTCATCTTTTCGTTAAAACTCGTGTAATAATACAATGTGTCCAAGATAAGGAGGTCCACTATGACGATCTCCAAAACGGTAGTAGATACAGACTTGGTTAAATGGGAGTAAAGTTGCGTACTCAAAAGCCCAACAAATTGGCAGTTAGACATCTCCGAACATTTTTTTTTGTGGTTTTTGAGATATTTTGAAAAATTTGAATTTTTCGATTTTACATATTATCGAGCATATTATTTATTTATGGCCTTAATGGTGGACCTACACCAACACCGATGACACTTCTTCACGGCCAATTTTTATTTTTTTTTAACGTAGGATTGCTAATTTTTCAATCCGACCTTTCGTCTTTGCGAAACCATCATCAACTCTTTTTTAAATATGGCTCTCATTTTCTGATATCATATTATGAGAGCATTTTTTATTACAAACTCAGCGATGTGTCACACTTTGTGGTTTAGTACCATTTTAGTCTTTTTTTCGACCTTAATCAGGAAAATTCTTATTACGGACTTGTACATAGCTTTTAAACTAGAGTACTAAACAACTAGTTTTATCAATTAACACTTTATGTTATTTAGGTATTTAGTAATAATCCAATGGATGAATAATGTAGTAATAATGAAATGAGATAAACACAGAACACATAAACATAAATTAAAAAAAAGGAAAGTATGTTTTGGAAAATCAATGAATGCGACAATAGCCGGATTTGGACTGACAGTAACATTAATTTTTGACACATTAGTTTTTTGTTTAATTTACTGTGTAATATTTAGTAATTGTTTCTGTAAATATGTTTTCTAACGAGGAAACGTTTGACATGTTATCATGTTTCATTTCATCCAACCGAATTTTTTTTTTCGGAGCGTATGTATTTGCAGAAATTTCCGGAAAGACAGACAGATAAGAGGACTTATAACAAATTACTGACAAACCTTAAAGCTTCTTTTGAAAAACCTGTAGTTTTCCGACAAAAGTCCACCAATGAGGACGCAGTACATAATGTTTTGTTAGTAGTTACTGAGGATCCCGGTACATCAGTCCGGCGGATTGAACAAAACGTTGTTATATCAAAATTAATGGCAGATTTTATTTTACGAAAATAAAAACTACATCCGTGCAAGTACAGAATTTGTCGAGGACTCAGACCAGCTGATTTTTTAGAACGACGTTGCTCATTCTGTGGGTGATACACAAGAAAATGCCAGGACAATTTCAATTTTCCATGTCAACTAATATGGTCTGTTGAAAGCATGATTACGCATAATGGTATTTTTAATAGAAGGAATGTTAATTACTGACCTGAAACCAAACAACGCTCAAATAAAACGTCGAGGCATCAACCTCGTTTTGCTTTCCATGTGTGGGCTGGTATCTTCGGTACAACAATTGTAGGACCGGTTCTTTACCACAATACCATAACATCAGAGCGCTACCGACATTTGCTACAAGACGATTTAGAGGATGATTTCAATGACATGCCTGTGGAGAGAGTTCGCAAATGTTGGATACAGCAGGATGGGACACCTGCACATAATTCCAGAGCCTTTCGGAAATATCATTCAAGGAGATTTCCAGATAAGGTAATCAGCAGGTATTCGGAAACACCCCGGTCAGCGCGTTCTTCAGATATAACCCCGCTTGATTTCTTCGTATAGGGATACGTTAAAAACATGTATATCAGCAAAAATTTTCTACAGAACAAGATCTTAGCAGGTTAGTTCTGGAAGCATTTGCCAGTATTACTCCACAAATGTTGACTAGGGTTTTACTTTGTGGTGCTGTTTGTGCTTAGAAAATACTGGAAGTTTATTTGAACATATCCTCAAAATTTAGTTGTTCTGTCGTATTCTTTTGTTGTTGTTTTTGTATGTTTAGTAGGTTTTCTGGTAATGTAATTTTATTTGCTCTATGTTTATTCCATTAAATTATTGCTTTAATTCATTAATCGGATTATTATTGAGCGCCTAAATGACATAAAGTGTTAATTGATATAGCTAGTTGTTTAGTACCTAAGTTTAAAAGCTATGTACAGGTCCGTGATAGGAATTCGCTTGATGGAAAAAAAAACCCACTAAAATGGTACTAAACCACAAAGTGTGACACATTGCTAAATTTGGAATAAAAAAGGGCTTTCAGAATATTATATCAGAAAGTGGGGGCCGTATTTTAAGCGTTTCCAGCGGCAGAATGCGGTACTGCAAAAACTCCGCCCGCCACGACACCAGTTTTTTTTTGGGCATCCCGTCGTACATTGTTAAAACTATGTTTAATATAGTTAGACGTATTCTGTTTTATATATTCAATTATAAACGAAAGTTTCCAGGAAAGGGGAATTCATCAAATCAGTTTTTTCATTTAAAACAAGGTAGTTGTGTTTTAGGGAATTTTCTTAGAAAAACATCACTAATAGGGAGATCTCGTCTTTTGAATTTTGAAAAAAAATTCTTCAAATGAGTGCGAACCCATATCGGGGATCAGTTTAATTTTTTTTATGTATATATATATATATATATATATATATATATATATATATATATATATATATATATATATATATATATATATATCTGTGTGTGTATGTATCACACCGCTAACTCAAAAAATAATGTTCCGATTTTGATAAAATTTGGCACGTATCTTTTTTAGTGAATTTTCGTAGAAAAAATTCACTAATGGGGAGATCCCGACTTTTGAATTTTGAAAAAATTTTTGCAAATGAGCGCGATCTAGGACCCCTAGAACCCATATCCGGGGTCAGTTTCAATTTTTATATGTATATATATATATATATATATATATATATATATATATATATATATATATATATATATATATATATATATATATATATATATATATATATATATATATGTATATATATATATATATATATATATATATATGTATCACACCGATAACTCAAAAAATAATAGGCCGATTTTGATAAAATTTGGCACGTACCTTTCTTTTGTAAATGGCTTGGATAAGTTCGTTAGTCAGGAAAATCGGATGAGGTTTTCCGGGAAAATTTTGAGTTTTAATTCGAAAAAAATTCTTATCTCAAAAAGTAATAAGCCGATTTTAATAAAATTTGGCGTGTACCTTCCTTTTGTAAGTGGCTTTGACAAGTTCGTTAGTCAGGAAAATCGGATGAGGTTTTCCGGGAAATTTTTGAGTTTTCATTCGAAAAAAATTCTTATCTCAAAAAATAAGCCGATTTTAATAAAATTTGGCATGTACCTTCCTTTTGTAAATGGATTTGACAAGTTTGTTAGTCAGGAAAATCGGACGGGGTTTTCCGGGAAAATTTTGACTTTTCATTTGAAAAAGTTTTTTATCTCAAAGAATAATGGGCAGATTTTGATATAATTTGGCATGTACCTTCCTTTTGTAAATGGCTTTGATAAGTTCGTGAATCAGAAAAATCGAAAGAGGTTTTCCGAAAAAATTTTGAGTTTTCATTTGAAAAAAATTTTTATCTTAAAAAATAAAAAATCTATGATAACCAAATTTGGTAGGTAGGTTTACGATATAAAAAGTAAACTATACACCAAAATTTAGATTTCCATGTTACAAGAAAAAAAGTTATAATAAAATATTTTGTGCCAGATCATTTCTATGAAAATTCACTACCATAACGCACTTGCTGCGTCCCGAGTTTTTTTGTAGTTGGCTTGACTAAGTTCATTAGCCAGGAAAATCGAACCAGGTTTTTCGGAAACATTATAGGTTTTCCTTCGGAAAATATTTTAGTCGCAAAAAGTGGAAAGCTATGGTAACCAAAATTGGCTCGTAAATTTACGATATTAAAAGGAAATTATATACTAAAATTTACATTTCTATGTTATAAGCAAAAAAAGTTGTAAAAAATATTTGGTGCCAGATCTTTTTTATGAAATTTTACGCACTTGCTGCATCCAGACATTATTTATATCTAAACAAAATTCTGGACGCAGCAAGTGCGTTATGGATGTTATTTTTATAAAAATGTTTTTAATAGCAAATATGGCTCTTTAATGCAAGCAGGCATCCATTTATGTATATCAGGGTTCAATATATATATATATATATATATATATATATATATATATATATATATATATATATATATAAATTGAAACTGACCCTGGATATAGGTTCTAGGGTGCCTAGTTCTTTTTCATTTATTTTTATTTAGATAGTGGACGGTAACCACTACCAAAGCACGTAACATTTGCACCATAGCATCGAAGAGTGTAGTGTATTGGAGTGCAGTGAAGTGGGGAAGAGAGTTGTATTCGTGGGAATAATCCCTTATATCGCTGACACGCTGAGCCTGGAGTGTAATCCATCAAAAGACAAATAGAGAGATCCTGGAAGAGCAAAGCAGTGAGCAGCGGTAGACTGGGAGGTTGCAGGTGTGTTGTGGCCGATGGGATGGAAAGGCCTTCGACAGTACACACCTGGAAAGATACACACCTGTGCTCAGTGCTCTCAGAGTTGTAAATGTTGTACAACGACCATCCCTTCACTCCTCCATACTCCCAATACAGTCTTTCCGATGCGACAAATATTATGCAAGATCGAATTTCTTAAATGGGTTTTCAACGATAATTTATTTAGCCTGTTTACAGTCGAAAGATGTAAGATAATGGTTTTAATTAATCAGAAAAATTTCTGACACAGCTGGTGCCTTATGGTGGTGAATTTCTGTACACTGTTTATAAATACATTTTGTATAACAAAAAAAAATCATCAGAATAACTTTCATAGTCAAAAATGATACCAGAGGTGTCTTTGGTAAAAATAAGTTGACACTAACCTAACATACGTATATCCCAAGTCGCATAATAAAATAGATACAGGGTGTTAAAGTGACAAATGAAAATGGCTTTTTCTTAATAATATCTAAAGTTTTTGTCATACATGTTTCAAATTGTATATCGAGACATTTTTTCTGGTTTTCAAAAATAATATAATTATTTATGGCTGTCCCGTATGGGGCACCCTCTACAGGCATCTAATGTTATGCATTGCTGTTTTTGCTGTGTATGACACGCCATTTGGGTATTGTTTCCATTGTCATTATTATGGCTGGAGTGGTTGCCTATGGCGAGATGGAAGTAGTAGTTGCCTTAAGTTTGGATATCAATGCTGCTGGATATTTATAAGTTTTCCACTCGGGAGTGGCTATTGTCTTTTAGAGGTGACTTGTTCTCCTGCTGATTCATCTTTTATTTAACTTTACTGCATAGTTTCCAAGGTGCCTTCTAATATGCTGACTCTTATATCTGCATTCTTGGGTTGCTACATTGTTGCATAGTGGCCTATTGTTGTTGGTCTATTTATCTCGGGGAAATACATCGACGTTAAAGAAACAAAAGCACACGCGACACCATATAATTAATGTATATAATTTTTTGTCGTATCTTGTATAATAATGGATATATTGAGCTTTATCGTAGAATTGCGCCATCATGCATATGCACACCATGTCCAAAAACTCCCCTGATAACCTGAAACTTTGAATACTAGACGTGGTTTTATGTTGATTTAATCCAGTTTACCTCAATCCGAAAGTGATTGACAAGAGAGCTAAAGCCCTTTGAAAATGGCGTTTTCAAGTCAGTTTCTTAAAATATATCGAAAATTCCGCCACCAAAAATTTTAAGTCTTTAAAATTCAAGGCAGATTAATCAAGGCTGTTAATGACAAAATGTTAAAAATTCATTTAATTCTGTAGAGCTACCTTGAAAACATGCTAAAGTATAATCGAAATATCTGTACCAAAATATAATATTATGTGAAACTTCTGATATTAAAATTTGGTTTTCCAAGTTCTTCATAAATGTGTTGGCTTATAAAGGAGACAACGGACTACACATAGGAAGGCCTTCATATTGCATATAAACTTTATCATAAAATTTATAATGGTTATGTTTTATACATCCGTTCAGAAGATTAATTATTTCTTGTTTATTTATGACATTCACGTTAGTTTCTAGTAAACTGTTTTCCAATAAAGGTCAGCATTCATTGTCATTTATATTTTATTTGTGAATTTTATTTAAAAAAAAAAATCACTAATGAGGAGATCCCGACTTTTGAATTTTAAATATTTTTTTTCAAATGAGCGCTAATTAGGCCCCCTAGAACACATATACGAGGTCAGTTTGAATTTTTATATGTTTATATATATATATATATATATATATATATATATATATATATATATATATATATATATATATATATATATATATATATATATATATATATATATATATCACACCGATAACTCAAAAAATAATAGGCCGATCTTGATCAAATTTGGTGAGTACCTTCCTTTTGCAAGTGGCTTGGATAAGTTCGTTACCCAGAAAAATCGGCAGAGGTTCTCCTGGAAAATTTTGTGTTTTCTTTCTGAAAAAAAAAATATATATCTTCAGAAATAACAAAGTAAGGGCAACCAAATTTGATACGCTTATTTCTAGTATAAAGAGTGAACCATGTACCAAAATTTAGGACTCTAAGTTTAAAGACAAAAAGTTATTGGTAGATACTAAATTGTATATTTCAAATTTGGCGCTCAGTTTTTTTATTGTGCTCAGGTTGTCTGTAGTAAACCCTGGCGGAATAGAAAATAGAAGATAATAAATGTAAATAAAATGAAAATGGAAATGATTATTAATTAGATATAATGTCAATGTCAATGGATTACATGTTCGCAAGTCAAAGTCATAAAATTATTAATAATTGAATCAGCTAATTAAGCAAATGTTACTTGATATAAGTTAATTAGTGCTTCATTTCTGAAGACACAATATAAATTGGCGACGAGTCAGTGAAAGAAGTTACGCAGGCATAATATGTGATTTGTTTAGTTTTGTGTAGTGCGGTAAAGTCAAGAAATTGGAATTATAATAATGTCCGAGTTTGACAGTTAGTAATGAAACTATAGCGAGTCTTTTGAATGTTGGAAAGAAAGGCTGGGACAGTATGTTCTGCACAAGGTTACTGCTGATCTAAAAGTGTCAAATATAACATCATTAGCATCAAATGTTTACTTAATGTCTTTGTATCCAGCTAGCCACATTGGTAATTCTTAGGCCCAATTAGTAGCCACATTTAAGACAATGTATGGTAAATATGCACTTGAAACCACCCAAACACTCGGCCGTTGCATTATAAACCTACTATAGTATGATCCTCGAAAAGTTTCAATTTATGAAATTTAATAAGCAAGACACTAGCGAACACTAAAGTAATTTATCAATTCTTTAAAAGTTACAATGGTATGGTGGTACATTTGTAGATGAACCACGAAGGGCTTTTAGAAAGAAAGAAAAAACAGAAACATGATTAGAACGTCCTTTTACATGTATAAACTGCAAGAAAAGTTTTTTTGCAAACAACCCCCAGGGAAGTTGCAGGACTAGGAGTGAATAGGGGGAAGTATAAACGAAAAATGCAAAAAAAAAGTTTTGTTGGACCTATAAGTAGATAGTGCGACACCTGGGCTCATCCCCTCCACTTTTTACTGCGCATGCGCGAGTCATCATGCGCATGCGCTGACCTGCGCAGACCTGTGACAGTTGACAGCTGACCTGTCAGATTTGACAGGTGTCAAATGTCACTGACCTGACAGCTGTCAACGTCAGCTGTCACCTGACCTGACATGTGTCAACGTCAAATGTCACCTGACCTGTCAGATGACGTCACAAGCATTCCAAGATGGCTGACCTGTCATAGACAGTTGCAAGCCGGGTTCTCTCTATGGAACTAACCTGAGATGACGTCACAAGCATTCCAAGATGGCTGACCTGTAAGAGACAGCTGCAACTCCGGGGTTCTCTCTATGGAACTAACCTGAGATGACGTCACAAGCATTCCAAGATGTCTGACCTGTGTGTCCATAGATATCTACAAGTCAGGTTAGCTCTCCATGTGTGTTTGTCTGATTGTTTATTAAGGTTATGTCATGTGTGTTGATTACCATGCATCTGTTTGTTTATTAAGGTTATGTATTTTGTTTATGAAGGTTAGGTGTTCGTATACAGACTGATTACCAAGCCATTTTGATTGTTTATTAAGGTTATGTTTGTATTTGTTGATTAAGGTTATGTTCGTACACACACACACACACACACACACACACACACACACACACACACAGCTGTCTGTATTTGTTTATTAAGGTTATGTTCACACACGTGTTGATTACCAGTCATATGATTGTTTGTTAAGGTTATGTTTGTATTTGTTATTTGAATGCAAACAGACATGATAATACAAGAGTGTACTTACATACAACAAGAGACGTCAGCCTTCTTTCACAGCTTAATACACACACTACTGAACAGGTGTCTTCTGTGTTGAGGATACAGACAGACAACTGATTGCCATTGTTGAAGCTTATACATGCTGTTTAACAAACACGTCATGACAGTTCAAAGTCTTTGCTTAAACTGACAGATGCATGTGTATTTGAAAGAAAAGCATTCGCCTGAACTTAGATTTGAACCCACGAACCTCGAATCAGCCGTTGTTTGCTTTACATATATACACTGTCCCTAAACCAATAGCTCCACAGACACACACGTTAAAAGTTTGTTCGCTGTTGTATATATAAAACAAAGCCAGTTGTTGTTGACATATGAGGTTAGGTGTTTGTATACATGTTGATTACCAATCATCTGATTGTTTAGTAAGGTTATGTTTGTATTTGTTATTTGAATGCAAACACACATAATAATAAGAGTGTACTTACATACAGCAAGAGACGTCATCCTTGTTTCACGACTTAACACATACTGAACAAGTGTCTCTGTCTCTTGAAGGATAAACAACGTTTTACAGTTGTTAACCTTGATCCTGTTTGAGCTTGTCTGTGTATCTGTTTAATATACACAAGAGAGAGGCCCTCTTAAAGGTAAACAACCTGTCAGTTGATGACCTTGTGTTATATCTGTTCAATAACCCCACATTATTCGTGTTTGAGCTTGTCTAGAATACAGACAAAACCCAAAGGATGACATCATCACATTATTTGTGTTTGTAGAAAAGGCCCCTGCTCACACCTTAAATCGTTTCTATTTCCCATAAGATTACATGTATTTTAGCCTAATATAGAGCTTTTGATACGTTTCCCATAAGAAACAACGTATTTGTAGACACACACACATTTAGTAAGGTTTCTGTGAAAACAAATATGGTTTTAAAAACGGCTATTGTGGCAGCATATATAAAGTGGGTACACACACTCTAAAGCTCATTCACAATTCAGTTGTTGTTGAGAAAAGACTTACTGCAGTTTACTCTACCCAAATCTGTTTCAAAATGGCTACATTAAGTGATGTGTGTTACCAGCAAATTAAAGACAACTTCTGGTATGGTCTATTTGGAGACTTTCAACTTATTATCGATAAAAACACTGGCTATTTTAATGCAACTAAACTGTGTAAAACTAGTAATAAAAAAATGTATCATTGGTTGGAAAATAAGAAAACTAAAGAGCTGATTGCCTATTACAACAGTCTGCTAAAGGAAGAGTCAGGGTATCTGAATACCGATACCCTCAATATTTCAACTGAGGGAGCCCACTTAGAGTTATCGCCAAGGAGCCGGACTACTAGCCCCCTTAAAACGGAAGCAACAACTCAAGTAATACCAACAACAGCTACATATCTGGTGGACTTTGGTGGGAGACAGGCTGAAAACAACTTGATATCTGGTACATATGTGTGTAAAGATTTAATATTAAATTTGGCTTGTTGGATATCCAATCAGTTCTATAAAAAATGCAACCAAATTATTTATGATTTTTTCCTAAACGAATTTGATCAGAAATACAGGGACAGCCTAGATGCGATTGAAGTAAAATTAATGGAGATAAATGATGAGTTGCAGCGTATGCGAGAAACAAATGCTAAAGTCACAGAATATCTTGAAGATATATCCCCAAAGCCAAGTAACCTGGGAAAAATAAGTGTGTTTGGTTTACTTGCAAGAAACGAGAAAGACGCCCCCTATCCATATCATGCTGTAAGAACACAAAAGAAAAGTTTCCCCAGGGCTGTGAGGAACTTTAAAAATAAACACCCCGACGCCCAAGTGATCCTAAACAAGCTGTACGATCCAAATTCAGTAAATCTCTTTAACAGAATCAAGACTGAAGTGAAATACCTTACAGCACATAGAAACAACCTACGTATAGCAGATGTACCACAAGATAAGTTTGTTCAGGATATTATTGCTTTAAGACATACTTTTTAATTGTATTACAAAATAAAAACACATTAATTTTAACAAAGACTTTTATTTGATTCTAAGTACAAGTATGTAAACTCTTTGTTGGAATACATTTATAGAATTATTAACATTAGATGGTTCAGTGTTGCGTTGGTGCTGTTGTTGTTGTTGTCGTCGGTGTCTCTTCATGGCTGTGGGCTTACTAGGTGATAACACTAGCTTCTTTTAGTTCTTCCAAGATTGACTGAATTTCGTTGTTATGAGCAGTATTACCTGCAACTTGGGAAGCCACTAAAAGTCTAAGTCTGTCAACCAACTCGTTTATGTCATTCCAATACACATAGGCTATTTGTTTGTTATTTTGTATCATATAGTTGTTGGTGCTGATGTTGTTTGGGCTCATGCCGTTGCTATCGCTGCTCTTATCACTCTGAGTTTTAAGTTCAGTCTTTTGTTTTTTGTTAAGATGTCTGTCGGTGCTGTCGTCATCGTCTTCCTCGTAGGTGTAACCAAAACCTTGAGGTGTTGAGGATCTACGACCTCGTGGATTTATCACTGGTTTTATTAGAGTCAGATACTTTTCAGAGGAACAACCCTTGGTTCGTGCGTTAGGATCATAGTTCATTTTATGAACACTAGTTGCTTCTAGAATATCTCTATAGTGTTGAAGATCATCATAGGTATACCCTCTAGGTGTTTTCATAAATATCAATTCTAGCAAACCTTGTGTTTGCGGGTATCTCCTTTGGCCCAGTTGAATCTCAGCATCAGTAAAGTCCAAGTGTTTGTTGCCAAGACTCCAGCTACCAGTATCTTTAGCGTAGCGAGCACCATACGTTTGATCAATAGTAGCAAGCCTCGGTGGTTCAGTAAAATACTTGTCTACATAATATCGAACTCGTTCAGGATATTGCTCCAAAAATTCTTGATATGCAGGGTTGGTTGTGACAGTTTGTAGGTCTGCCTCAAGCTCTTCAAATGTTGGGATGTCCTCATCGGAACTTGTCGCCTCAGCCTCTTCCCTTGGTTCAGCTTCAAAAACTTCATGGTCTTTAAGGAACTGTACTTGGGGTTTCGTTTCTGGTATATCGACTTCGTCTTTGATTTGTTCAACCTTTGGTGGTTGCGATGGCTGTTGCTGCTGCAGTGCTGCTGTGTTTTTAGATATTTCACTTAGGGGCTCAACAAGTGGTTTATATAAACGTTGCAGAGCATCATCATTCTCAGCTCTGTTAAGTTTAAGCATTAAATGTTTTTTTCGAATATTGTCAGCAAGTTGTAAAATCCTTCTCTTAACTTTTCGCTCTTCCTTACCCAACACTTCCATTGTGCTACAACTGTTTTTGGTGTTACCAGTCGGTCTAATCATTTGTTTGAGCGATACAGGTTGTGTGGTGGTTTAACATATACTGACTCTGTCACGGTACATGCCTTCTTATTTATCACGATGTCTGGCTGTGTTAGACAGCTGTGTGTTAGACAGCTGTCTGTTAGACAGCTGTCTGTTAGACAGCTGTGTGTTAGACAGCTGTGTGTTAGACAGCTGTCTGTTAGACAGCTGTGTGTTAGACAGCTGTCTGTTAGACAGCTGTCTGTTAGACAGCTGTGTGTTAGACAGCTGTGTGTTAGACAGCTGTCTGTTAGACAGCTGTGTTAGACAGCTGTCTTAGACAGCTGTCTTAGACAGCTGTCTTAGACAGCTGTCTTAGACAGCTGTGTTAGACAGCTGTGTTAGACAGCTGTCTTAGACAGCTGTCTTAGACAGCTGTGTTAGACAGCTGTGTTAGACAGCTGTGTTAGACAGCTGTGTTAGACAGCTGACTGTCCTGTCTACCATTGTTAGAATAATATATATCTATCGAATCCTTTTCTATATCGACCTTTGTGTACATCGTTTTCCTTCACAATCACCAACACACCATACTTATTATCTTTCCAGCATTGGTGGCAGATAGTTTTAAATTGTTTAAAGTCCATATCGGTGGTTACATGATCGTCGTACACATGTTTTAAATTGGTTTCATCTTGCTTGAATAACACAATAACATTGGTGTTGTCACGTACCAGATGCTTGGGTATTCGTGTATATGTTTGACAGAGATAGAATGAATCAATATTCTTATGTCTGCCCATACTGAAGTATGCTCTTATTTTATCTTGTTTGTCACAAGCTACATCATCAAATATAAACACAGAGTTGTCCTTGGCATCTGCCGGATCTAATATTTCATCGTTTTCTCTATAAGGATAGTAACCAACACCTTTTGTTGCATTCATCACCTCCTTTAACATCTTGTATTTCGGTTGATACAGAGACTTTGAATACACATACACGTTATCAAATTTTAAACCGTTTGCTTCAAACAATAAACTCAGCATGACATTAGTTTTACCACAACCACTCGGACCACATATGATACAGCGAACGGTGTTTGGAAAGAGAGGACCATGCCTCAGTTGTTGTTGAGCTGTGTCCGTAACAACATCGTCTATATTTGTAATGGGTAAGGCAGAAGCGTGTTTGCTGGTACGCATCTTAACTTAAACTAAACTATATTTTATTGGGTGTGTATATATAAATGAATGCAAGTGAGACACCCAGTCAGTATGCATGTTGGTGTCACAGAGTGAGGGTTGTTATTAAAAAAGACAGATACAGGTTTTGCTGAAACGTTGCTAGCGTTACAAACACCATGAAAGTTAACAGAAAACTTGATGAGGGGTTTTATGTAATCAACTCGAAGCCAAAGAAGAAGGTCCCCTTTAAAAACATACTAAGTCTGATTGAGGAAGTTATAAAAGATAGAAACCTTATTCCAACAGCGAACGCCGTGTTTGATATAGCTCATACAATTGTTAGAAACATTGGTGGACGTAAGAATGTGCAGAAACCTCGAGTTATTCCAATACCTAAAAGTGGAGGCTTCCTTCCGTTGTTGCCTCTTATATTTGGTGGGCTGTCAGCACTAGGAGCTCTGGGTGGCGGTGCTGCAGGTATTGCCAAAGCCGTGAACGATGCCAAGTCTGCGAAACAGAAACTAGAGGAGGAAGAACGACACAACAAAACAATGGAAGCCATCGCGATGGGTAGGAGAGGGAGTGGCTTGAAATTTAAGCCAAAATGCAAGAGACTGGGCAAAGGCATGTATCTCAAGAAACAGCGCTACGGTTATGGGTTGTATCTGCAAAAACCAATGCAATAAAAGACTGAAACAGTAGCCTGTGTGTATCAGTCATGGCGCACACCTTTGTGTTGAAAGACCGCAGCTCCCATCTGTCGTCAGACTACCATCCACCAATTGTTTTGGATGGTAATTATGCTGTTGCCTTGATAGGCTTTCACACCTACAACAACATACCCAACATCTATGAAGGTAAAAACAAATTTCATGTAAAAGAAGGAACCGGTTGGCGAACCATCACGATACCCACCGGTGCTTATGAAATAACACACTTGGAAGAGTTACTTCAAAATGAACTTGTTGGTGCTACAGCAACACACGAACAAAAGCAACAGGCTCTGATTCTGAGACCTAATCCGAACACCATCAAATGCAGACTAAAGTGTTATACAAATGTCAGTTTTGAATTTGATGGTTCGATTGGGCGAATGTTGGGCTTTTCAAAACAAGTTCTTCAGCCGGACACCTTTTATGAATCTGATTTACCTGTTGATATAGTGGATGTTAGACAGATTCGCATCGAAACCAATATCGTGTCTGGTTCCTATTATAACGGACAACCCTCACATACGCTGTATGAGTTTGCTCCGATGGTTGATCCTGGCTACGCAATCGACATAGAACCTAAAAATTTAATTTACTTGCCGGTGAACAAGCAAGAGATTTCCAATATAAGCATCGACATCGTCGACCAAGATTCAGTTCCTGTCAACTTTCAAGGTGAAGAGGTGTCTGTTCGCTTGAAACTTATAAAAGTTGCTTAGTATGTTGGTCTTCAAGGATATAAAAGCAAGTGCATCTACCACATCAAATTCAGTTGAGTCAGACACGTCAAAGGGTACGCTTCGTCCCGATAATATTGAGTTCCTGCAAAGCCTGGGTTATCATGTCGTCAAAACTAGAAATATTCAAAGAACCCGTGTTTGATGATGGCATCGATCGAGAAGAGCTGCGCTCTTACTATTCACCAACTAAATCGTTTGGTAACAGCGATGAAATTGAAATAGCCATCAACCAACAAGATGCGTTCGTATGTCTGGCCGAGTCAGCTCTAATAATCGAAGGTGCTCTGGAACCTGTAGCAGTCCAAAATGCCACTGGTGCTTGTTATCTGTCAAATAATGGAGGAGCAGCTCTGTTTGAATCAATGACCTATGAGTTAAATAACAAGGAAGTGGAACGAGTGCGAGACCCATACACCACAACCATCATCAAAAGTCTGCTATCGTTCAGTAAGAATGAAGCCCAATCTCTTAGCAACGCCGGTCTGAATGTGTCGTCGGAGCACATCACCTTAAATGATAACAAGTTTCACATGCTCATACCTGTCTGGTTCCTCTTCAGTTTCTTTCATCATTTCAAAGGAGTTCTCTGTGGCAAACATACTTTCCGCTTTACAAGAAGTCGAAACGATTCCAATGGCTATTACAGCACAGGTACGGCACGAGCAAAAATTACCGTAACCAATATGTTTTTAAAGGTAAAACATGTATTTCCCAATGATAAAATGAAATTGGAACTGATGGATAAAATAGCCAAAGACACCTCTATATTTCTCGCCTACCGCAAAATGGGACATATACGAGTTACCAGCACTCAGAGATATCAACAGAGATGTGTGGGCTGTTAAAACTGCAACCAACTTGGAAAGACCTCGATATGTGATTATAGCATTTCAAACAGATCGTAAGGATAACGTGAAGAAGAGGTCAGACTATTTCGATAACATTGGTATGATGGACCTTCGAGTGTTTCTAAATTCAGAATGCTACCCTTATGAATCTATGAATATGGATTTTGAGAAATCGAAATATGCAGAAGCCTATAACATGTATACAGATTTTCAAAAAAGCTTCTGTTATAAAAACATGTCGGAGCCTATCTTGAATTATGACGAGTTTAAAGACAGAGCTCTATTTGTGATTGACTGTCAGCACCAGAACGAGTCAATCAAGTCTTCAACGGTGGACATTAAGGTGGAGTTTATGAGTCACGCCAACTTCCCAAAAAATACTCGTGTTTATTGTCTGGTTATTCATGACAGTGTAATGGAATATAAACCTCTAACGGGTATCGTTAGAGCCATTATGTAATAATTGTATGTCATTTATGTATCAATATGTACAACTTAATTAATCCTAATAAATTTTTATTGTATGTAAAACAGTTGTTTTATTTTTATTTTGTTGCATTTTTATTAACCCCTTTCTGTCTGTCAGTCTAAGCAAAGACTTCGAGCTGTCATGACGTGTGTGTGTTAACAATCAACAACAGCGTCTGTATGTTTTGTTTGGTTCAATGATACTTGTTGGGCAATCAATTGTCTGTCTTTTATTACACAGCTCTGTCAGTCTAAGCAAAGACTTCGAGCTGTCATGACGTGTGTGTGTTAACAATCAACAACAGCGTCTATATGTTTTGTTTGGTTCAATGATACTTGTTGGGCAATCAATTGTCTGTCTGTCTTTTATTACACAGCTCTGTCAGTCTAAGCAAAGACTTCGAGCTGTCATGACGTGTGTGTGTGTGTGTTAACAATCAACAACAGCGTCTATATGTTTTGTTTGGTTCAAGTGGATGTCATTAAACAACTGTGTTATTTCTATAACGGGGCCCCATTCAAGACCTCAACATACGTTAGTGTGTGTTAAGCCGTGAAACAAGTATGACGTCTCTTGCTGCATGTAAGTATACTATTATATTATTTATGTTTACATACAAACAATACTTATCAAACAATCCTCGTATATCAAAGTTTAATTTAGTTGTTTTAAATTGAGTTTTGTTACTTGTGTGTTTTTGATCACTCCCTATATAAATTTAGATTCATTCATTCAAAATACAAACACACTAACATAAACAAACACGACGGCAATAAAACCAAGTCCCCGAGTTTTATGAGGCTATTAAAATAAACTCATTAACATATCTAGATGTAAATACGTTTTTGTTATTGATATAGTTTACTTGAAACGTTTTTTGTTATTAAATGATATTAGATAGGTAAATTGGTACGTGTTTTAAAATTTCTTTTTACTATAAATAAACAATTGTTTTTAACATTACAGTTCCTATTATTCAATTGGAATGTAATAGAGATACCACCCCTACCTACACACACAAACTCAGCAGCCTCATAAACTCGTTTTATGTAACAGGTTTTTGTTTTATATATATACCCACTGATAACAAACTTTCATCGTATGTCTGAATAGCATAATCGGTTTAGGGACGTTTGCATATCTTAGTAAGCTGTATGGTTGGGGGTTCAAATCTAATTTCTGGCGAATGCTTTTCTTTCAAAAATCATATTTCAAATTAAATTCAAAATTTCAAATTACCCGCTCAATATATCTTCCTCATATATGTATGTGTGTGTGACTAAACCGAATGACTGTGTCCAACAGATGTCTCCCCTCGAGCTAGAGAATATTCTCTACACTCTACAACTTTACAAATAGAATGTTCTCTAGCTTGAGGAGTAAGATCTCTGGACACAACAGACAGAAATTTTCAAACAAATTCAAATTTCCCGCCAAAAACGAAATACCCTAACAAACTTCAATACACCTTAACAACAACAACAACAACACAATAAACCTTAATAAACAAAATACATAACCTTAATAAACAAACAGATGCCTTGGTAATCAACACACATGACATAACCTTAATAAACAAATACAAACATAACCTTAATAAACAAACAGATGACACGTGAGCGAACATAACCTTAATAAACAAATACATAACCTTAATAAACAATCAGACAAACACACATGGAGAGCTAACCTGACTTGTAGATATCTATGGACACACAGGTCAGACATCTTGGAATGCTTGTGACGTCATCTCAGGTTAGTTCCATAGAGAGAACCCCGGAGTTGCAGCTGTCTCTTACAGGTCAGCCATCTTGGAATGCTTGTGACGTCATCTCAGGTTAGTTCCATAGAGAGAACCCGGCTTGCAACTGTCTATGACAGGTCAGCCATCTTGGAATGCTTGTGACGTCATCTGACAGGTCAGGTGACATTTGACGTTGACACATGTCAGGTCAGGTGACAGCTGACGTTGACAGCTGTCAGGTCAGTGACATTTGACACCTGTCAAATCTGACAGGTCAGCTGTCAACTGTCACAGGTCTGCGCAGGTCAGCGCATGCGCATGATGACTCGCGCATGCGCAGTAAAAAGTGGAGGGGATGAGCCCAGGTGTCGCACTATCTACTCCTATATAAACTGCCTTTATCCCATTTTGCAGCGGTACCTGCCTTCTTAAAATCCTGTTTACCTCACATAGAACCCCTAATTGCCCCAGGTCCGGTATCTTTCTTGCTAGTTGTTCCCAATGTGGTTTATGCATTGATCGTGATTGTAGGGATGCAGAAGGGGATGGAGAATCCCCTCAGTATAGAATAAAAAATCTCGACGCAGCAAGTGCGTTATGGTAGCGAATTTTCTTTAAAATGTTTTTAATAGCAAATTTCTTTCTTTGATGAAAGCAGGCATCAAACTTGGTTGCCTATATAGTAGAAACAATATACCATATTTCATCGAAATAACTTTATTGTTTGAAAATACATAAACATTTTTCAAATATCAAATTAACATGTTCCTGAAAAAACTGGTTTCCTAGCCAACGAACCTTAGGTTAATAGCAAATCGAGTTATTGAAATTTCAAGCATTTTATGAAAATTTTTATTTTTAAAGAAGTTTTTGATCAAAAATCCTTACACAGCAACGAATTTTTATCTATAATTGTCATAAATCCGTGCAAAGAAATTAAATTTCATTTTCACCTATCTGATGATGCCGTAAAATGACTAAACCGGTTACAGAGAAACATTTGTCAAACCAGAGAAAAACTTTCTACATCTGCATTATTTGTTGAAGTTTCCGCACTTCATAAATAGGTCAAGCTCTTCAAAACCCAATCCTAAACACCAATTTGTGTCATTTCACTTTGTTTATGGGATATGTATAAGACAAGACCTTTAAATTTCATTTCTGAATGTCACATGTAGATTGAACTATATTATTAAAATAAATTTAAATTTCTTTCTTTTTTACATGCATCCCGTTTTTCTTACATCTCCACATTCATCGTTTCATATCACAGAAGCAATATAAGTTTTTATATTTAGATGAACTGAATGAAAACACCAAGATGAAATGCCTTAGCTACCTTGACGTTACCCTATCCTGATCCCGATTCTTGTATCTTGTATCTTGTACCTACTGATCTAGCGCAAACAAAGCACCCATCTGGATATATACAGAGCTATACAGGATATACAAATACACGAAATACAACACACACCACCGCATTGCACACACGCATTTAATACACAAACCGTACATAACAGACGCCATATGTGCGCGAATATAACAAATTCTTTCATCGACTATCGATGATTATTTTTACTAGGCCACCCGAATTCACAAACTATAACCCAGACCTACCGTTAACTAATAGATCGCGAACAGTCCGAGCATTGCTAAATACGCTTGTTTACATTTTGCACGCTGAGGGACGAGGAGGTTATTTATTTCTTTATTTGACGAATAGGACACCCAACAGACAAAAAATGTGTAATTGGAGAAATACAAAATAGGCGTAAATGGGACTACAAAACATTCGAATCTTACTCAAAAGTAACATATAAATAATACCATTAACTATTATAATTGCAGCGGTGTTCAAAATATTAAAACACTCATCATATATAGGGTGGCGCATTGAAAACGAAACAGACCGATTTGCGTCCAGATATATATTTTTAAGAAACGCTGAAACACGTCAATTTTAATATTGAGGGGACATGTTTTGACATAAAACTCAACTTTGTCACATTAACCCCTTAAGGGTGGTGATAACAACCCTTATATTTTAAATAGGGAACATGGGTCGAGTGTTACATCATTTGAAAGCTCTTTCTTTTCTGAATTCAGCACACAAATTTTTTTGGAAGTTTTATTATAACTCGTTTAAAAACTATTCACAGTTGAAGATGCAAAAACGCATTTCACTCATTCCGATAGGAAATGTGCTGATAGTCAATGTTTTGTTGGTTTGTAAACAAAAAATTGACTATCAGAACATTCCTTATCAGAATGAGAGAAACGCGGTTTATTATTTCAGTTTATCGGTCGGTTTGATACTTGATAGTACTACCGAAAATTAATTTCACAATGGTGTATTCTGTAGAAGAAAGAGTTGAAATAATTACTCTTTTTTTCAAAACGATGACTGTGCCACCCGCACCGCAAATTTGTTTAATGAACGACATCCGAACAGACATGTTAACAGAAAATACATTTTGGAGTTAGTTGCAAAGATTCGACAAAGTGGTTCAGTAGCCAACAAAAAACTGGATCCTGAACGTGAATTTCCGGTTAGAAATGAGACTACTGAGATTGGAGTTTTAGGACAAATTGCTGCAGACCCAACTTTGAACACGAGAAAATTGGCCACTGTTTCAAACATTAAAAGAATAACTATTCAGCGAATATTGAAGCATCATAAATTTCACCCGTATCAAATTCATCTTGTACAACAACTGAATGAAGATGATTTTGATCGGTGGCTGGAGGTTTGTGAAGTTATGACTGCACGAATAGCTGATAACGGGAACTTTCTGTTCAATATCTGTTTCTCAGACGAGTGTACGTTTTTATTAAACTCTACAGTCAATCGTCATAATTGTCGTTATTGGGCAGATAATAATCCGAAAAATTTTCACGTAAGTCCACACTCAAACTCCACAGAAATTGAATGTCTGAACTGGCATTTTTGGAGACCGTTTAATCGGATCCATTTTTCTTGATGGCAATTTGACTGGCGAAACGTATTTGGAGTTACTAGAAGATATCGTTTACCCTCTACTAATTGACATTGTTGAAAATGATTATCGCTATCAAGAAAATCAATTAGTGTTTCAACAAGATGGAGCTCCCCCGAATTTTTCACAACGTGTTAGGGAGTTTTTGAACAGAGAGTTTCCAGAGCAATGGATTGGGCGTAGAGGTGCTATTGAGTGGCCCCCTAGATCACCGGATTTAACTCCTTTAGACTTCTTTCTATGGGGCCATTTAAAGAGTAGAATTTAAGCAACAGAACTGGAGTCTCTGGAATAATTACGACGACGCATTGTTGAAGAATGCCGTCTAATAACTCCACAAATGCTCCAGAATGTCAGAGCTCGTATTGAACAAAATTTGTACTTTTGTATGGAAGCTGGTGGTCAACAATTTGAACACTTACTTAACTGAATAAACATTTTTGAACGTTTGGTTTTGTTTTTTTAGTTTTTTTAACGAAAAATTGACTAGTTAGTGCATTTCTTATCACAATCAATGAAATACGTTCTTGCAACTCCAACTGTGAATATTTTTTAAACGAGTTGATAAAACTTTCAAAAAAAATTGTGTGCTGCCCCCACAATCAATCATGATTATATTAGCGGAGTATCTGGTTTGGACAAAAAAAAATGGAGAAAAACGATTTGAAACTGGTAAATACTAAGTTTAATGATAATAATTATGTAAAAAATCAACCAAAGTAAATGTTCAAATTGTGCACAGTTGGCTGCCTAACAGTAGCCAAGACGATTAATAACTTCTTTTAAACATTGTCAATAACCTCAGGAGGTATACGATGTATCTCTTGACGAATTCTTGCTTTTAGATCTTCTAAATTCTCTGGTCTATTACCGTATACCTTGATTTTTAAGTATCCCCACAAGAAGTAATCTAGTGGTGTCAAATCTGGCGATCTAGCTAACCATTAAATCGGCCCCCTTCTCCCTATCCAGCGATTCGGGAACAACACATCTAAATAAGCACGGACAGGTGTTGCATAATGGGGAGGTGCACCATCGTGTTGAAAGAAAATGTCATTTATCGGAAGATAACGTTCCCCTATATCTGGATATAAAGCTATTAGTTTAGGAATAAGGTCGTCGCGAAAAAAATCTAAATATTTTGTATCAGTAAGGTTCACGTCAAAGAAATAGGGACCCAGAATTTTTCCGTCGACTATACTGCACCACACATTAACTTTCTGAGGACGTTGAGTGTGATACTCCATCATCGATCGGGGATTGTCGGTAGCCCAATAACGGTAGTTTTTCCTATTGACATAGCCGTTCAAAACAAACGTAGCCTCGTCAGAAAAAAAATAGGTTTTTTACTAAATTATTATTATTAGTGCATAGTTTTTGCATTTGCTCGCAGAATTGATTTCGCCGACCAAAATCGTCTTCAGATAGCTCATGAACAAGGCATACCTTATAAGAATGATAGTTTGCTTTTTTCTTAATTTTGTGAACTGTGGACGCTGCCATATTGAAATCAGAAGCCAATTGGTTAAGTGTTGAGTAATGATTTTCCTGTATTGCCAAGAAAACATTAAGTTGATCTTTTTCTGATTTTGAAGGTCGACCAGATTTAGGACGATCACGAACATGCCCACAGTTACGGTATTTATACTCAATATTGCTAACCATGCTTTGGCTAATGGGATGCCGATCAGGATGAGTTTCATTAAACAATTCAACTACTTCTTTTTGGGTGCGGATCCTGTCTCCAAATCCGATCATGCCAAGAATTTCAATTCGTTCTCGTTCAGTTAATTTAACCATTCTTTTATAAAATGACAATAGTGACTACAAAATAAACACTCCAAACACACTGCTTTTGCCAAACAAAAGATAAGAGCTAAATAGATAACTCAAAAAACCGAAAAAACTATTTACCGAACTACGATTTCAAGTTTTTATCTGACAGCAATAAAAAAACATTCCTGGTCTCCTAGGCTATTATCAGGCAGCAATAATTTTGACGTGTACGTAGAATGATATACTCTTTCAAATGGCGTGGTCGAAATTGGGGGTTGCTATTTAAAAAAATTGTCGGTGACGTCATATCTCGAACAACGATGACGTCACAAATATGGATCGTATGTCAAAAAGTGTCCTTGTTTGAAACAAAATCGACGTGTTAGAGATTTTTTTCGAAAAATACTCAATTTCAGAAAGAATGAATTTATTCGTTACTTTTCGAAAGCACTGTATAAAACACCTTATATCAATCCATCAAACGGACGCTACAATAAATAAAAGCGGAATTCCCCGTTGTAAGATGGATTAAGTCAATGCTAAAAAGCCGTGTATCACAGCTACTACAAATGAAACCAACGCAGGTGACGGCTGCAAAAAGTTGTCCTCAGGAATGAGTGGTATCACCTCTGCTATGGTCGCTCGTTGTTATGACTACATTGTGCGGAGCAGGATTTATAGTCCTAGAATACGCAGATGATATTGTAACTTACTTTTACAATTATTAATGATTGGCTAAATAAAAAATAAAAATTTCGTGATGTAGTAAGTGCGTTATAATAGTCAATTTTTCATCAGAAGTTTACACTATTAGTAAGGCGTATGACTAAAAGTAATAATTTTAATTTAAACAGATGTCGAAGATCGGGTTTGGAGGTCCTAATACAAGCTTATTTGAATAATTTCTCTCTTTCTATTATCATAAAAATATTCAAATCTTGTGTTCTAGCTCCTTTTAAGAAAAAACTTTGGATGCCTAAAACTCAATTCTGTATGACGCTAGAAAATTTAAATTTGGTGAATATAGATACTGTTCCTTTAAAAGAAACTTATATTAATTTTTTTATTAAAGTGGCAAATGCTTATCAGAAGGAAACTTAATTCATACCCAAGAAGTCAATTCATTAATCAAATAAGTTACCTACTTGAACAATTAATCAATATACTGATTCTTTGATTTCCAATTTTAGAATTATATACAATCATTTACTATTTAACCTCAAAACAGAACTGTGCAACATAATAAATAAACACCACACTATGCCATCTGGTTTTTACCTCAAGTAGATGATATAAAACTCTACAAATCTGCGCATCCGAATATACCCGAAGGCGGTCATTAGGGTCGGATCGCCACAGTTCGGTGTTAACTTGATCGTTGCATTATGATGTATGTAAGGCTAGATGTATTCTCACCATAATTAGAGCCGCAGACCGGTTTCGCTCTAATTAGAGCTCGTCAGTACGGTATACTAATTACAGCGAGAACATACCTATAAAGTAATACGGCTACGGTAGCCAGCCTCCTAGAACATTGTGAGATTTACGACATATCGGTGCGGAACTAGGTAATATGTTGTCACGACAGGTCCAAATAACACAAAATCTTATAAAATAGAGACTGTGTACAACCAATGTATGTAAGGCTAGATGTATGCTCACCATAAAAAGCCTGTGGTATATGTGTCAATCTACGCGTGGCAAGTGCCTTCTCGGTCTTTCTCTGGCATCATACTTTAACCACTGAAGTTGTCTCAATTAATGGCTTTCAGATTTTATTTTTAAATTGAGAAAAACTCGAAATTTTGTGAACCAAATTACTTAAAACTCACAACAGAGGTTTATTCAGTTCATTCATAGCTAGATGTATAGTCTTATTCTAGTTACTTTAATATTTTCAAAAATATAGCGCATTCAAAAATATTTTTGTATTTTTTTTTTGGGAAAAATATGTCCGTTATAGATTAACGAACTCCTCCGTGATTGTAACAAAATGAAGGCATGTGCCAAGTTGCGTTCAAATCAGTTAAGTATTTTTATCGCTCGCATAGTTAGATACATACATATATATATATATATATATATATATATATATATATATATATATATATATATATATATATATATATATATATATATATGCTCCCATCCAATTTATTGTAGAGGGAAGCAAAGTATTGCCGAAAAAATCGATCAAATACCTAGGGGTTTGGCTGGACACCAAGCTAACGTTCGCTGAGGTTAACCAAGTGGCCCAGAAAGCCAAAAAGACAGTTGTTGCCCTAACTAGGCTACTACCCAACATCGAAGGTCCCAGGGCATCAAAGATGAGTGTCGCAATGTCGAAGATATTGTATGCTGCCCCCACGTGGCACAGTGTAATTAAAAACAAAAAACTTGTACAGAGACTCACAATGATGCAGCGAATACTCTCCATTAGAATATGTAGCGCCTATAGGACAATTTTAGCAGAGGCTGCTGCTGTGATTGCAGGGGTGCCACCAGTGGAGCTGCTCATCCACAAAGAGACAAGAACGATATGGCGGTCTAACACGGGAAATTGCTAGGTCTCAACTGATGACTAGATGGCAGACGAAATGGGAGAACAGCACGAAAGGCCGCTGGACCTGGAGGATTATTCCCAACATTAGAACCTGGAGTGAAAGAAATCATGGAGAGGTGGACTACTTCTTGACCCAAGCACTGTCGGGTGATGGCTGTTTTGGCAAGTACCTGTACGAGCGAAGGAGGAGGGATACGGAGTCTTGTGACTACTGCGGGGCGATTGACGATGTGAAACACACTCTATTCGCCTGTCCAAGATGGGAGAACGTCCGAAAGGAATATGCCCAAGCCAAGAGGGAATTATTTAACGTCAAATCTATGGCGAGCAGCTTGCTGGAATCCCAGGAATGCTGGAATATAGTGTACACAGTGGTCCGAAAAATTATCGAGACTAAAGAAAGGGAGACCAGGAGATGAAGAAGGAGGCAAGGCAGAAGAGAAATGTCTCTTGCTTACAGTAGTGGCAAACCGTTTTAAAACGTGTTGTGTTTTATTTGTTTATATGTTGTATATAGGTATATGTTGTGAGTATGTTTTGTATGTATTGTATTATATATTGTATTACCTATGTTATGTATTATATTGAAGCGAAGACAGCCAATGCCTCGAAGTAATGCAACAGCGGTTCCGAGGCTGTGACGGTTCAGGAGGGCCACTTGTTTGGTTAGCCCCTATTGGCGCCAACTACGCCCTCCAATGAAAAGAAAAAAAATGTATATATATATAAATTCAAACGCATCTCGAATATGAGTTCTAGGGGCTCTAATTTGCGCTCATTTCAAAAAATTTTCCGAAAGTCTCACCATCACTACCTATATATTAGTGAATTTTCTTCATGAAAATACACTAAAAATGCATTGCCATTTATTTATGGTCATGAGACCAAAATAGTAAATAAAAAGATGAAATATAAGTAACTTGAGCATGAGATATAAATTAAATAGATCGTGAATTCTGTTCATATATATATATATATATATATATATATATATATATATATATATATATATATATATATATATATATATATAGTTTACATCACTTATTGTAAAATAAAACACTGAACGTTGACGTTGTAATTAATTATCAAAGCAAAATGATGCTTGGTGATAAACTTCGAAAAGTGAAATTATTACTTTAAATAACTTTAACTATAAAGTGAAATGTAAATTGCAATATAAATTGAAATATAAATCGAAGAAAAATAATCAAATGAAGCCAATTTTACGTAACGTTGGGTGTTGCCATTTAGGGGATGTGACAGGGCTTCATTTGTAGAACGATATAACTACCTAGAGCTGGTAAAACTTCCCAAGACAATATGGGCGTAGTTGGGTACTGCCTGTAGGACGGAAGGTATTATGCAGCTTCATGGGCCCCCATCTTAAATGGTGTTGCTTATTTTTCTACGGGGCTGGTGACATTTGTCCCCTGCTCTGAATTATGTTGCTTTATGCTCTAAACGGTGTTTCCAGTCACGGGACTGGTGACATTTGCCCAGTTGCTCTGAACGGTGGTTACTTCGGGGCCGGTGACATTTGCCGCCTTGCTCTGAATGATGATGTATGAGCTCTGAACGCTGCTCTGAACGGGATGTTCTAAATAAAAAGAAGAGATTTTCCCTTGAAACACGCTGTTTTATGGATATAGTGTGATGCTTCGTGGCAACGTACCCGCCAACTAAATAAAGTAAAACGCAACATAATTTGCAGCTAAATGATCACAGTTACATCAAACAGTTATTCAAAAAGTCGCCTGAAATTTAGGAAGCACGTGCCATGGAGCATCTACAGCATTACAAAATATGTTTAATAAAAGCAATTATACATAAAAAAATAAGCAGGCAGCATGAGCTTTACCGTAGAAATTCGTTACCCTGTAAGTAGATAGTGCCCCACCTGGGCTCACCCCCTCCACTTTTTACTGCGCATGCGCGAGTCATCATGCGCATGCGCTGACCTGCGCAGACCTGTGACAGTTGACAGCTGACCTGTCAGATTTGACAGGTGTCAAATGTCACTGACCTGACAGCTGTCAACGTCAGCTGTCACCTGACCTGACATGTGTCAACGTCAAATGTCACCTGACCTGTCAGATGACGTCACAAGCATTCCAAGATGGCTGACCTGTCATAGACAGTCGCAAGCCGGGTTCTCTCTATGGAACTAACCTGAGATGACGTCACAAGCATTCCAAGATGGCTGACCTGTAAGAGACAGCTGCAACTCCGGGGTTCTCTCTCTATGGAACTAACCTGAGATGACGTCACAAGCATTCCAAGATGTCTGACCTGTGTGTCCATAGATATCTACAAGTCAGGTTAGCTCTCCATGTGTGTTTGTCCGATTGTTTATTAAGGTTATGTATTTGTTTATTAAGGTTATGTTCGCTCACGTGTCATCTGTTTGTTTATTAAGGTTATGTTTGTATTTGTTTATTAAGGTTATGTCATGTGTGTGTGTGTGTTGATTACCATGCATCTGTTTGTTTATTAAGGTTATGTATTTTGTTTATTAAGGTTAGGTGTTCGTAAACACAGCTGTTTGGTTTGTTTATTGTGTTGTTGTTGTTAAGGTGTATTGAAGTTTGTTAGGGTATTTCGTTTTTGGCGGGAAATTTGAATTTGTTTGAAAATTTGTCTGTTGTGTCCAGAGATCTTACTCCTCAAGCTAGAGAACATTCTATTTGTAAAGTTGTAGAGTGTAGAGAATATTCTCTAGCTCGAGGGGAGACATCTGTTGGACACAGTCATTCGGTTTAGTCACACACATACATATATGAGGAAGATATATTGAGCGGGTAATTTGAAATTTTGAATTTAATTTGAAATATGATTTTTGAAAGAAAAGCATTCGCCAGAAATTAGATTTGAACCCCCAACCATACAACTTACTAAGATATGCAAACGCCCCTAAACCGATCATGCTATTCAGACATACGATGAAAGTTTGTTATCAGTGGGTATATATATAAAACAGAAACCTGTTACATAAAACGAGTTTATGAGGCTGCTGAGTTTGTGTGTGTAGGTAGGGGTGGTATCTCTATTACATTCCAATTGAATAATAGGAACTGTAATGTTAAAAACAATTGTTTATTTATAGTAAAAAGAAATTTAAAACACGTACCAATTTACCTATCTAATATCATTTAATAACAAAAACGTTTCAAGTAAACTATATCAATAAGAAAAACGTATTTACATCTAGATATGTTAATGAGTTTATTTTAATAGCCTAATAAAACTCGGGGACTTGGTTTTATTGCCGGCGTGTTTGTTTATGTTAGTGTGTTTGTATTTTGAATGAATGAATCTAAATTTATATAGGGAGTGATCAAAAACACACAAGTAACAAAACTCAATTTAAAACAACTAAATTAAACTTTGATATACGAGGATTGTTTGATAAGTATTGTTTGTATGTAAACATAAATAATATAATAGTATACTTACATACAGCAAGAGACGTCATACTTGTTTCACGACTTAGCACACACTAACGTATGTTGAGGTCTTGAATGGGGCCCCGTTATAGAAATAACACAGTTGTTTAATGACATCCACTTGAACCAAACAAAACATATAGACGCTGTTGTTGATTGTTAACACACACACAAGCACTCTATGACTAGAGAGTTATAGATGTACAACGGTCGTCGTACACAAGCCAGTCTTGTGTTTGATTCCGCAAAAACAAGAAACATTTTAGTTCCATACTATGGCGTTCTCAATTGTTGGAGAGTCGACTACAAGAAACAGTCGTTTTAATATTATACAGAACATGGTGCATTTCAAGTTGAATCCACTCAATAGCAGTGGCGTCAATAATCCTGAACAATGGCTTAAGAACGGTATGCAGGAAATTTATAATCGAGTTATTAGAGACTTGAACACCGACACCAAAGTAAGCTTTACATTCTCCGGCTTGGATAGAGACTATCATATGCCGTTTAGGAAGCTGTCGTTGCTGACGTTTGAAGAAGTGTGGTCTGAGCTGTACAAGATGTATCAGAGCAATAAGGGGGCCATTGAAGGTGATGCCTTTACTATAACAGCTACAAGTCTAGGATCATCACAGCACCAGCAAGCAACCACTTCACAAGGTTCTGGTTTGTCGACGCAGCAGCAGCACCAACAGCAGTTTAATGAAATCAATCTACAAGAGAGTGAAGAAGAACATACAGCCGCGAGACCAACAACAACAACACAACCACTAACACAGGATGACAAGCAAGAACTGAATGATGATGGTCTCCGTTGCTGTGTCATTTGTTTTAAACGCTGTCCACCAACAGAGAGAAGCTGTTGTGACAAATGTTTCATTAAAAATGGTCAAAACTTGGGAAAATGGCTACCATACAACGCACACTCATGGGAAAGTTATGAAAATTTCGTAAAATGGCAATACACGTACGACAGGAGGAAGGTTACATGTTTACACTGTAATAAACAAATGTTGAGAACGTCCATTTATAGACACAAACAAATATGTCTAAAGAGAGCTGACGTCGATCCTAGGCCTGTAAACGAGTAAAAAGTATGTCGCTCTGTACACATGTCCATAACAGAATACATAACACAATAAAACAGAGAACAAACAACATGGTTATGACTCATATCTTGTAGAATGACATCATACCATTATTCGTGTTTGAGCTTGTCTGTGTATCTGTTTAATATACGCAAGTGAGAGGCCCTCTTAGGGTAAATAACCTGTCTGTTGATGACCTTGATCTGATAAACCTGTTTGACGTTGTCTTTACAGTTATGATCTAAGGGGTTAGTTCTGTTAGGTGGTATCCAGCCATCAGTTGTGTTTGAGCTTGTCTAGAAACTAGTTTTGTTGGTGTACGTTGAACAAGGTGTAACTAAAAACTAATATGGTGCAGAATACGCGAAAACGAAAATCTCTCAACACAGAAAATACAGGTAGAGGTGCTGGTGGAGGTAAAAAGCTTAAAGTGTTACAAGATGTCTTGCTGGCTAACGCAGTTGAAAGTATTATAACAAAAGAAGAACCAAAGACGTGGGATAATATCATAGGTGAGCTGTACACAAGCTATCCAACAACAACAAACACAAGTGAACCGAATAATCTCTCTGATATTAGTATGAATGCTGCAGATCCTACAAACATACAAACAGTCGAATATCAGCCTACACACGATGAGCTATTCAATGAGAAGTTGGTGCAGATCAATCAGAAAAGTATGGAGAAAAAACTAAAAACACAAGACTGTGAGCTCGTTGGTCAGACAACGTTTGCGCTGTTGGCAAACGGTGAGAAAATACTTACGATCGGAGCTGACCCCATGCTTAACTTTATGCCTCTGGTTAAGGTTTCACAGAAAAATTGTAATATACCTGTGTTTTTCGACATGTGGACATTTGAAGAATTTTTAAACGTGTTACCCACCATAATTTTCAACCTGGAAAACCAATCACAAGGTACAGACAAAAACACCGATTCGTATACACTTACTAAATACTTGGTTCAAACACAACGAAAATCAGTGTTTTTTAAGTTTAGGTTGTGCAGTGATGAATATGTCACTAATTTCAACCTAAGCTTGGAATCATTGAAAATACTAGAAGATGTTGGCTCTGTGGTCAAAGACTTATTATTGGAATTACGTTTTAGGAGTTTCTTTGACCTAAACATGTTTATGGCTGACATTAGATCGGAACTGTCCAAGTTCAGAGACAGGGCAGTTATACCTTGTGCCTTCTTCATTGCCCGCTTAAAATACTCTGAGAATCTGTGTATAGTGTGTGAATTTATTACTAAATATCAACTTGTACTGAAAGATATGCTAACATGTAACAGATTTACCTATAACACTAGTTGATAATAAAATATATGTGTAAAAATCTCTGTGTTTTATTAGCTGTATTTTCTGACAATCATTCTGTTGGCGTGAATGCATAAAGGAAGATTTGAAATAAAAAAATACTTTTAACATGTTTCCTTTATTCATAACATAATACAAGTTATTTAATGTCTTTAGTGTTGACCCAGGAATTATGAGTACGATCAAAACCAAGCCATTTCACGTAAGACTTGGGGCCTTTTTTTCTCAACACTCGTTCGATTAAATACAGGTCAGAAGATAACTGTCATACAGGTGTCTAACACAGGTGTCTAACACAGGTGTCTAACACAGCTGTCTAACACAGCTGTCTAACACAGCTGTCTAACACAGCTGTCTAACACAGCTGTCTAACACAGCTGTCTAACAGACAGCTGTCTAACAGACAGCTGTCTAACAGACAGCTGTCTAACAGACAGCTGTCTAACACACAGCTGTCTAACAGACAGCTGTCTAACACACAGCTGTCTAACACACAGCTGTCTAACACACAGCTGTCTAACAGACAGCTGTCTAACAGACAGCTGTCTAACAGACAGCTGTCTAACAGACAGCTGTCTAACACACAGCTGTCTAGCAGACAGCTGTCTAACACACAGCTGTCTAACACACAGCTGTCTAACAGACAGCTGTCTAACAGACAGCTGTCTAACACACAGCTGTCTAACAGACAGCTGTCTAACAGACAGCTGTCTAACACAGCTGTCTAACAAGACAGCCGGACATCGTGATAAATAAGAAGGCATGTACCGTGACAGAGTCAGTATATGTTAAACCACCACACAACCTGTATCGCTCAAACAAATGATTAGACCGACTGGTAACACCAAAAACAGTTGTAGCACAATGGAAGTGTTGGGTAAGGAAGAGCAAAAAGTTAAGAAAAGGATTTTACAACTTGCTGACAATATTCGAAAAAAACATTTAATGCTTAAACTTAACAGAGCTGAGAATGATGATGCTCTGCAACGTTTATATAAACCACTTGTTGACCCCCTAAGTGAAATATCTAAAAACACAGCAGCACTGCAGCAGCAGCAGCCACCGCAACCACTAAAGGCTGAACAAATCAAAGACGAAGTCGATATACCAGAAACGAAACCCCAAGTACAGTTCCTGAAAGACGATGAAGTTTTTGAAGCTGAACCAAGGGAAGAGGCTGAGGCGGCAAGTTCCGATGAGGATATCCCAACATTTGAAGAGCTTGAGGCAGACCTACAAACTGTCACAACCAACCCTGCATATCAAGAATTTTTGGAGCAATATCCTGACCGAGTTCGATATTATGTAGACAAGTATTTTACTGAACCACCAAGGCTCGGTACCATTGATCAAACGTATGGTGCCCGCTACGCTAAAGATACCGGTAGCTGGAGTCTTGGTAACAAACACTTAGACTTTACTGATGCTGAGATTCAACTGGGCCAAAGGAGATACCCGCAAACACAAGGTTTGCTAGAATTGTTATTTATGAAAAGACCCCGGGGGTATACTTATGACGATCTTCAACACTATAGAGATATTCTAGAAGCAACTAGTGTTTATAAAATGAACTATGATCCTAACGCACGAACCAAGGGTTGTTCCTCTGAAAAGTATCTGACTCTAATAAAACCAGTGATAAATCCACGAGGTCGTAGATCCTCAACACCTCAAGGTTTTGGTTACACCTACGAGGAAGACGATGACGACAGCACCGACAGACATCTTAACAAAAAACAAAAGACTGAACTTAAAACTCAGAGTGATAAGAGCAGCGATAGCAACGGCATGAGCCCAAACAACATCAGCACCAACAACTATATGATACAAAATAACAAACAAATAGCCTATGTGTATTGGAATGACATAAACGAGTTGGTTGACAGACTTAGACTTTTAGTGGCTTCCCAAGTTGCAGGTAATAATGCTCATAACAACGAAATTCAGTCAATCTTGGAAGAACTAAAAGAAGCTAGTGTTATCACCTAGTAAGCCCACAGCCATGAAGAGACACCAACGACAACAACAACAACAGCACCAACACAACACTGAACCATCTAATGTTAATAATTCTATAAATGTATTCCAACAAAGAGTTTACATACTTGTACTTAGAATCAAATAAAAGTCTTTGTTAAAATTACTGTGTTTTTATTTTGTAATACAATTAAAAAGTATGTCTTAAAGCAATAATATCCTGAACAAACTTATCTTGTGGTACATCTGCTATGTCTGTATTCTAGACAAGCTCAAACACGAATAATGGGGTGATTGAACAGATATGTTGGTGTTACTTGAGCTGTTGCTTCCGTTTTAAGGGGGCTAGTAGTCCGGCTCCCTGGCGATAACTCTAAGTGGGCTCCCTCGGTTGAAACACTTGTCATGTTGTTATGCTGAAACCCCAACTCTTCCTTTAGCCGATTGTTGTAATAGGCAATCAACTCTTTGGTTTTCTTATTTTCCATCCAATGAGACATTTTTTTATTGCTAATCTTACACAGTTTAGTTGCATTAAAATAGCCAGTGTTTTTATCAATAATAAGTTGAAAGTCTCCAAATAGACCATACCAGAAGTTGTCTTTAATTTGTTGGTAACACACATCACTTAATGTAGCCATTTTGAAACAGATTTGGGTTAGAACAAACTGCAGTAAGTCTTTTCTCAACAACAACTGACTTGTGAATATGTTTAAGAGTGTCTGTGTGTAACCTATTTATACATATTACCCACAGTAACCGTTTTAAACTGTATTTGTTTTTACATGGATGATGTCATACTTCTAATGACTGTATTCTAGACAAGCTCAAACACGAATAATGTGGGGTTATTGAACAGATATAACACAAGGTCATCAACTGACAGGTTATTTACCTTTAAGAGGGCCTCTCTTGTGTATATTAAACAGATACACAGACAAGCTCAAACAGGATCAAGGTTAACAACTGTAAAACGTTGTTTATCCTTCAAGAGACAGAGACACTTGTTCAGTATGTGTTAAGTCGTGAAACAAGGATGACGTCTCTTGCTGTATGTAAGTACACTCTTATTATTATGTGTGTTTGCATTCAAATAACAAATACAAACATAACCTTACTAAACAATCAGATGATTGGTAATCAACATGTATACAAACACCTAACCTCATATGTCAACAACAACTGGCTTTGTTTTATATATACAACAGCGAACAAACTTTTAACGTGTGTGTCTGTGGAGCTATTGGTTTAGGGACAGTGTATATATGTAAAGCAAACAACGGCTGATTCGAGGTTCGGGGGTTCAAATCTAAGTTCAGGCGAATGCTTTTCTTTCAAATACACATGCATCTGTCAGTTTAAGCAAAGACTTTGAACTGTCATGACGTGTTTGTTAAACAGCATGTATAAGCTTCAACAATGGCAATCAGTTGTCTGTCTGTCTGTATCCTCAACACAGAAGACACCTGTTCAGTAGTGTGTGTATTAAGCTGTGAAAGAAGGCTGACGTCTCTTGTTGTATGTAAGTACACTCTTGTATTATCATGTCTGTTTGCATTCAAATAACAAATACAAACATAACCTTAACAAACAATCATATGACTGGTAATCAACACGTGTGTGAACATAACCTTAATAAACAAATACAGACAGCTGTGTGTGTGTGTGTGTGTGTGTGTACGAACATAACCTTAATCAACAAATACAAACATAACCTTAATAAACAATCAAAATGGCTTGGTAATCAGTCTGTATACGAACACCTAACCTTAATAAACAAAATACATAACCTTAATAAACAAACAGATGCATGGTAATCAACACACATGACATAACCTTAATAAACAATCAGACAAACACACATGGAGAGCTAACCTGACTTGTAGATATCTATGGACACACAGGTCAGACATCTTGGAATGCTTGTGACGTCATCTCAGGTTAGTTCCATAGAGAGAGAACCCCGGAGTTGCAGCTGTCTCTTACAGGTCAGCCATCTTGGAATGCTTGTGACGTCATCTCAGGTTAGTTCCATAGAGAGAACCCGGCTTGCGACTGTCTATGACAGGTCAGCCATCTTGGAATGCTTGTGACGTCATCTGACAGGTCAGGTGACATTTGACGTTGACACATGTCAGGTCAGGTGACAGCTGACGTTGACAGCTGTCAGGTCAGTGACATTTGACACCTGTCAAATCTGACAGGTCAGCTGTCAACTGTCACAGGTCTGCGCAGGTCAGCGCATGCGCATGATGACTCGCGCATGCGCAGTAAAAAGTGGAGGGGGTGAGCCCAGGTGGGGCACTATCTACTCCTGTATATACCTAAACAGATAAAAACTGAAAACTGAAACACCGCATATGGATTCTAGGTGTCCGCGTTCACTAAAGAAAGGTTTTCAAAATCCGCGGTCTGCTGAGTAGAAAATTTTTTCTACGAAAGATCGATAAAAATTATAGAGTAGTAAACCATATTCTCTATAGCTAAAACTACTGCCAAAGCATCAGAGAAAGGTTTTATTAGAAATGAATTTTCTGGAAATATTTTAGTAAAATGGAGGACAATCACGGTTGAAGCTGAAACTTAAGGGTTTGTAAAACACACTTCTTGCGACATTTTCTCTACATAATCGATATTTGTTTTAGGTTATTTGCCTAAATGTTGCCAATTTTGATGTTACAAATCGCGACTTTGACGTTTTAAGAGGAAAAACTATAAAACTTTCAAAGCAACTTTTCTGACATTTCTTGACCTTTTTGCGCAAAGGAAACCTAATCTATGTCTGTAATATATAACCGTATTTGTTATCCACACAAAATATTTTGTTTTTGTGCATTTTTCTGGTCATCAGTGGCACGCAACATTGTTTTTCTTTCAACGCCCATAACTTTTTTTCTTTCATATATTCATTTTTCCATTTTTCATATATTTCATTTCATTAAATATAAAGGGAATAATTTTTCAATGCATTGCACAGCTTCTTCATAATATCAGTTGCCCTATCATATTTACAATTCCAAGAAGAATCCTTAATCAGAATGACAGTGTCATCGGCGTAACATATCGCTGCACAATATTTAATATGTTCCAACAGTATGTCATTGATGTAAATAAGAAACAAGATCGTCCAAGTATTGTATCTAACTTGTGATAATCCACAACCCATAGTAATAGGGTCACTCAACACACCATCCACCCTCATTCGCTGTATTCTCTCTAAAATAGTTTTTAAACACTTTCAGAACAACTCCCCTTATACCGATATTCCCTAGTTTCATAATCAATTTGACATGATTGACAGTATCAAATGCTTTACACAGATCTAAAAGTTCGGGAGGCAGCAAGTGCGTTATGGTAGTGAATTTTTATTAAATGCTTCAAACTTGGATAACTCAATTTTCGATAAACTTAGAAAGTTGAATTTTAGTATGTAGTAAAACCTTTCCCAAGGCAACATATTCGCCAAATGTCATTTAAATAATTTTATAATTTTTGTAGAAAAATTTTTTTTCGAAAGAAAATTCAAAATTTGAAAAACTCAATTTTCTATAAATGTAGAAAGTTGAATTTTGGTATGTATTAAGGTATTTCTCGAGGCAACAAATCCACCAAATTTCATTAAAATATCTTTGTAAATTTCGGAGAAAACTCAAAATTTTCCCGGAAAACCTTGTCCGATTTTCTTGAATAACGAACTCATTCAAGCTATTAATAAAAGAAAGGGATTTGCCGAGTTTCATCAAAATCGGTTAATTATTTTTTGAGTTATCGGTTGGATACATATATATATATATATATATATATATATATATATATATATATATATATATATATATATATATATATATATATATATAAGCATATAAAAATTGAAACTGACCCCGGATATGGGTTCTAGGGGTCCCAGTTCGCGCTCATTTGAAAAACTTTTTGCAAAGTCTCACCATCGATACCTCTCTATTAGTGAATTTTTAAAAATAGAAATTCACTAAAAATATCCAAAAATTCTAGAATTTGAATCAGATCCATTTAAGATTTCCGAAACTAACTCATTCAGTGCTGCTTCAGTAGATTTTCTCTCGCAGAATCCAAACTTTTTACTATATAATATGTTATGCTCCGCCAAGAAATGAGTTAGCTGACTTTTCACACATTTTCCCAGAATTTTAGAAAAATTATTTATTAAACTTACTGGGCGGTAATTTGAAAAGTACAGTTTATCGCCTTCTTAAAAAAATCACTAATGGGAGATCACGACTCTTGAATTTTGAAAAAATGTCTCAAAATCAGAGTGATAGGCTGCCTAGAACCCATATCAAGGGTCAGTTTTAATTTTTATGTGTTTTCTTTTGGAAAATTTTTATGTCTCCGGAAATAATAACGCAAGGACAACCAAATTTGGTACGTGTGTTTGTATTATAAAAACCTTATAGCAACATTTAGGCCTATAGGTTCAGACAAAAAAGTTATTGGCATTTAAAGAAAAAAAATGTGGGATTTTCCTCAAAACGTCAAAGTCGCAATTTGAAACGTCAAAATTGGCAACATTTAGAACCTGAAACAAATGCGGGTTATGTAAAGAAAATGTCGCAAGAAGAGTGTTCTGCAAACCCATAAGTTTCAGCTTCAACCGTCATTGTCCTTCATTTTACTAAAATATTTCCAGAAAATTAATTTCAAATCGACCATTTCTTTAATGCTTTGGCAGTAGCTTTAGTTAAGGTTATGGTTTAACGGTTTATAATTTTTAGCTAATTTTCGTAGAAGAAATTCGTTATTGATCAGACCGCGACTTTTTAATTAAAAAAATATTTCTTCAAATGAATGCAAACGTATAAAAATTTTGATCGTCTCTTATATAATAACAATTATATTAAGGTATTCCCGTAGAAATGCGTCACCCTGTATATATGTGGAGCAGATACAAGCAGATATACAGGATGACGCATTTCTACGGGAATACCTCAATAACATTGTTATTATATAAGAGACGAGCAAAATTTTTATACGTTAATTATAGGGGTCAATCACAGTGTGGTCCATAAGTCGTTGGTGATACCTAAGGTTTTTTCAAAGATCCCTTATATTATTGCATTTTTGCATTTTTTATCGAAATATGATGCACGTTTGTAAGAAAAAAATCGAGACGCAGTAAGTCAGTTTTTCAAGCGAAGTTTCATTAAATGCTTCAAATTTTAATAACTCAATTTGCTATTAACCTAAAGTTCGTTGCTGGGAAACCAGTTTCATAAGATGTGCTGGGCTGATTCCTCCCCCTCGCCGCAGTGTCTGCATGCGAGGTCCCCCTCGAACAGCCCCATTTTATGCAGGTGTTTCTTGACGGCCATGTGTCCCGTCAACAGACCTGTTATGTTTCTGAGCTGTCCTCTGCTAAGATTTAGCAGCTCCACAGTTCTCTTTAACCTAGGTTCGTCAATTACTGATTTCCCATGTCTGAGCCCTGGACAGTCTGCCCAGTACACCTTGTGTTCGTTTCTGACCCAGGACTTAATGGCTCCCCTGGTCGTGCTCTTTGGCCTGAAAGACCGTTGCATGGGCTCCGAGGGAAATACTATAACTTACCCTCGGTCCTCCCGAAGAAACACCTGGCTCCGTCCCACGCTCCCCGCCGGATCCGTACGTGAACCAGACGAGCGCGTCCCGTGGTATGCCCGGCGTCTCCTCCCACCATGCCTCGCGGTCGGGGATTTCCACTGTAAAGTTGTTTTCCCTGCAAATTCGCAGGCTCGCGATATCTGACCTCATTTCAAGCATGGGCTCCTTTACGATCTCCTGAATTTTGAAGTGGCCCCTGAAGCCTGGGTTGATCTTCAGTTTACCAATGCAGTCTAGTCTGTATAGTCCTAGCCTGGCCTCCCCCATAAGAACTAAGTGTGTGTGTGTGTGTGGGGGGGGGTCTTACCAGTACTACATACCTGTCAGCATTCAAGATATCTAAGCAAGGTACGTTTACCGTTAATGTACTAAATAAATACTAACTTAAGGATAATATCACTAGTAGACTGATTCTAGAACAAAACACTAATACAAGAAACAGCACTGGATACTGAATCCAACTTACTTAAAAACCACACAAAAAAGTGGAGGTCAGCAAATAACTTCTAGCTTCCAGTACATGTGCGTTTATATTAATATGAATAATAAAATCTCTTGAACTGTTACTGCAATTTTCTTCTATAGGTTGCATACAGATTTTGTACTTTATATGTTAAGCTATTAATTTCGTTACCAGCCAAATAAAAGTGCCATATACCATATGTGTATATGCAAATTGCTAGAATATAACATTTGCAATGTAACCGTGATATGAAATTTACATAAATGATTGTTATGTAAAAGAGAAGGGTTAGAAATAAAGAGTGTGTCTGTATCAGATATGGTACATTGTAATATTACATTGTAATCTACAGGTTCTCTTAATGGTATGTATCAAACATATGTGTGTTTCCTGTGTAGTAGTTTTAGTTTTTATTCGCTTAGTTCATTCATACCTCCGATGACGTTAACTTTGTTACCGAAACGATCATCAGGTCTGAAGACTGTATTGGGAAGAATTGGGTTCTTCAAATTGTACTTATGGAACGTTATTTCTTGATCACATTGTAGTAAGTACATGCGTTCATGTAACAGGTGATATTTCTTTGATATTACGTATCTGATATCAAATAATGAAGAGAGCGATTAAACATTTTTTATAAGACCAAATTTTAATACAAAACTATCGATTAGAACATCATAAAATCTGATGTTCTCTATTAGGTAATTGCAGACGAAAGTTGTCTTAGGATCAGACAAGAGCAAATATTTGACAGTGACATATCAGGAGAATCAGCACAGATGTATTTCACGATCTCTGGCATTCTGACAGGCTCTGGTATGCCTGACGTGATGAGAATAAACAATAAACATGTTTTTCTTTATAAGAGCCCGTACCGTCAGCTTAATCAAGCGAAATGTGTGCATGGGAAGTGTGAGACGGTCGTCATATGGCCAGTGGGTGTTAGAGTACTGGAGTGTGCCAGAACAGGAGCAGAGGGTTGCGCGGAGTTGCCATACCGATTAAAAGTTTGCGAGGGTAAATATTCATTACAAAGAATGATAACTTCAGTAATTACAGATTTTTATATTAAAAAATATTTGTGTTTAAATTAGTGACTATCAATTATAAATACAGATGTAAAGACTTTTTCTCTGGCTTGCAAATACTTGTTTTATTCTATGCAACGGGTTTTGCCTTTTACGGCATCGTCAGGCGGGAGAAAATTAAAATTATTTATACCCACCCATTACAACTATAAATTAAAAATCCGTTACTACGTTGGGGTGTTTAGTGCAACCAGTTATTTAAAAATAAAATAAAAAGATTAGATGACGTATTTGAAATGTGTATATGCTTTATGGCAGTGTTTAGCGTAAATATAAAATCGATTAATCATAACAATTATGACCATAAAAACAATAATAATAATAAAATACATACAGACTTGGAGACTACTTATCTGGCTTCACTGTTGGTTTTCGTTGATGAAGGACGTAGCCAGCGCGTAAGCTAACTGGAGCAAGTGGCCCTTACGAATTCTGGATGTTCTAGGATATTCTTCAACGTTTCTGTGACTATAGTTTCGCTGCTTGACAGCATTCTCAGACAGATTAAAATTGAATTAGTAAGAAATGATGACAACTACAAATAAAGATCTGGTGCTATGTTATGATATGATGTTTTGATCAAAAAATTTATCAAAATGAAAATAAAAAATGAAACACAGATGACAGATGAGGCTTTCAAAATGTCTACGTGATGTATGTCAATATTTAACAAAAAATAGAACTAGCCTATAATAACTATGATAACAGTTACAACAATAAAACAACTAAACAATAACAGTATAAAAGCAGTCTCTATACAAAGAAAATATCGACATACATCAACTCATTATCTTATTAGAACTTTTTTGAAAGAATAATTAAATTTATTTTCTTTGACTTATTTAATTAGAAAGAAGAATATTCAAGAAAGGTGAATTCATTAAATCAGTTTGCTCGTTTAAAACAAGGTAACTATTGTCGCGTGTGTGCTTTTTGACATCTAAAGCTTAAAAAAAGTCTAGTTTAGGTTCATTATAAAAATGTTGTGGTTGTATGCGGTTATTTACTGTAGGTCTATGTTCTGTATCAATAATATGTTTTCCAAATGTAGATTTATCAGCGTGGTTATTTCTAAATGCAGAAATATGTTCTTTGTATCTGGTGTTAAAATTTCTAGAAGTTTGACCTATGTAGATTGCGTTACAATGTGTACAAGCTAATTTATAAACTCCAGCTTTTGTCAGGAAACAAGATTTTTCTTTAGCGTTAAATATCAAACTGATTTAATGAATTCCCCTTTCTTGGATATTCTTTTTTTTTAATTAAATAAGTCAAAGAAAATAAATTTAATTATTCTTTCAAAAAAGTTCTAATAAGATAATGAGTTGATGTATGTCGATATTTTCGTTGTATAAGAGACTGCGTTTATACTGTTATTGTTTAGTTATTTTATTGTTGTAACTGTTATTATAGTTATTATAGGCTAGTTATATTTTTATGTTAAATATTGACATACATCACGTAGACATTTTGAGAGCCTCATTTGTCATCTGTGTTTCATTTTTTATTTTCATTTTGATAAATTTTTTGATCAAAACATCATATCATAACATAGCAACAGATCTTTATTTGTAGTTGTCATGATTTCGTACTAATTCAATTTTAATTTGTCTGAAAATGCTGTCAAGCAGCGAAAATATAGTCACAGAAACGTTGAAGAACATCCTAGAACATCCAGAACTCGTAAGGGCCACTTGCTCCAGTTAGCTTACGCGCTGGCTACGTCCTTCACCAACGAAAATCAACAGTGAACCCAGAGAAGTAGTCTCCAAGTCTGTATGTAGTATGGACAAGTTTCACCAAGTAAGGGCAACAACAATCAATGAATAATAAAATAACTAAATACAGTGCGTCCTAGATTGGTGCTACATGTAGGTATTGCCATCTCGGTTATTATAAGAGCTAAAAAGTCAGTTAAAGGATTAATGTTTCTCATTATTCTCTTGCCATTTCAGAACCGCCATCATATATTTTTTTTGTTTTGGAAATAATTGCGAAAAACCAAAATGGTGCGTTTCCGACAAACCCCCGTATCTAGGTTATATGAGGACATACGGTAATTTGGTTTAGACATTTTATGGACACTTTTTTAAGGTCTTTGGAATCAAAAATATACTGCTGCCAATTGAATCATAGCTTCTAGATAACTGTAATAACCTACTCTCCTCAGAAAGACATTCTCAATAAATTAATGACTTTACCACAAAGAAAATATTTGTATTTCTGTACCCATAAACTTCTGAAACGTTATATCATTCGAGTTTTAACGAAAAAATGCGAATTTTCACCAAATCACACTTCATTTATCCTCTAGACCATGAAGCGATCTTACTCAAAAACAATGCGAAGCGTTTTGTAGCGGGTGCTAACTGGATACCAAATTTAAAGATGATATTTCAACTTGTTCGAAAGTTATTGCGCCTATTACAGGCGTACAGGCCGACAGACCCACCCATAGACAAAAAAGTTTGTTCCAGAATCAAGTTTGCTATATGTTTTGAAACTTTTTACGCCGTTTTAGCAACAAAAAAAATTAGTGGTTTCTGTCATCGATATTCCACCCCCACACATTCAACCCCTAATTTAATTTCATAGCAGAAAACCAGATGGTTGATGAAATTAAAAGTTTTCTAAAAAAAAACCCCAAACGTTATATTACGCGAGTTTGTCGAAAAAACGTCAATTTTCATCAAATCATTCCCCATTCATCCTCTACCCATTAAAGCGTTTTTACTAAAAAAACAATGTGAACCGTCGGTTGTTGGGTGCTAACTGTATACCAAATTTGAAGACGATATCTCAATTCGTTCTAAAGTAATTGTGGCTACAAACAGACATACAGACCGACAGACACAAAAAATATTCGTTCCCAAATCATATTTTCTACATTTTTTGACACTTTTTACGACGTTTAAACGAAAAAAAAATGAAATTTTTGTCGCCGATGCCATACTCCCACACGTATTGACGATGTGGAAGTATAAAACAAAGGAATATCTTTTACCGTTTTTGAAATGATGATTATAACTTTGTTTTTTCTCATGGACGTCATATTGGAATTTTATTGCATTAAATATCATTTTTATCCCCCTTTCAAAAATGTATCACAACATGGTATTTTCTATTACAGAAATAAGAAAGAACTATCAATTACCCGTAGATTAGATTAGATTAGATTTTATTGTGAGTGGGCTATTTCAGTACCTCCACCGCGACCTTAAGTCTATTGTGGCTCACCCCTAATTATTTAAATTTCACCCATCAACTCCAGCTCCCTGAGGGAGTCGATCTTTTCTTGAGGGTGAGAGTTTGTTTAGCAGGTGTACTGCCATCTGAGTAAAGTCGATTGCCCGTTTCGAAGCTCAAAGATAGATAACCTCTCTCCGAGTTCGTCTGGACCCGACATCCGCCAGTGTTTGCCTCGAGGCGGTATCATGAAGTCCCGCTCTCGAGCAGCATCTAATCTCCAGTTGTAAGAGATCTCAGCTCCCCTCAGGCTCTTCCAAACCTGACACCTAACAGTGTTAAGACACAAGGCAACATCCCATCGAGTCTCGCTCCCGAGCAGCACCCCAGCGAGGCCGTCCGCCCGTTTCGTAGCACACAGTCAGCACACTCATCAGAGATCAGAGCCCCCCAGGACGCCTGGACACACGACACACGCCAGGGCTCAATCCAGGGCGGTATCATCTGGAACCCCGCTGACGAGTAACAACCAAGCGAGGCCAATTGTCAGTCTCTGAGGCCACAGTGGAGGCACCAAACTCCGGGTGCATATCACTCCCCAGAGATGTCTGCTTCCCCCCAGCCTCACCTGCACCAGACCCCCATCAGTGTTTCATTGACTCGAGGCGGTATCATGAAGTCCCGCCCTCAAGCAGCATCCAGGCAGGGTCGTTAGCCTGTATCGATGCTCACAGAGTAGGCCCAAGTCTCTAGGTGTAATCCACCCCTAGAGACCCCAGCCACCTCCGGGTTCGTCCAGGTCCAACACCTGCCAGCGTTAGCTTAAATTATACCCTAGAAATCGAGCTTCCGACAGGAGACGACACCTGCGAGGTGATACTTTGTTTGACAGATGTACTGCCATCTGAGCGCAGTCGCTTGGCCGTCTCAAAGCTCAAAGAGAGATAACCTCTCTCTGAGTTCGTCTGGACCAGACATCCGTCAGTGTTTGACTCGGTGCAGTATCATGAAGTCCTGCATCCGAGCAGCATCCAAATGAGGTCATTTGTCCGTTTCGAAGCTCACAGAAGAGGCCTCAACCCTTAGTTTTATTCCACCCCTAAAGATCTCAGCTCTCCCCTGGGTTCGTCTAGACCCGACACCCACCAGTGCTAGACTCAAGGCGACATCCCATCGAGCCCCGCTCCCGAGCATCGCACAAGCGAGGCCGTTAGTCCGTTCCGAAGCACACAGTGGGGGCCCTAAACTCCGGGTGTTTACCACTCACCAAACTCGCAAAAAAGTTGTTAAACTAGTTAGGCTCTGGTTCACGATAACGTCCAACTTTTCTTTTGTTCGCTTACTTCAGTAGACTATTGAATGCTTCACTTCACACTAGCTAGACAATTAGGGAATTACTCTTGCATTATTATCGATTGAATTTATTGAACGAATTGAAAACAGGCAGTGCGGTAATTTGGGGACAATTTACAATACAAGCTTATACAAACGAAGTGTAGATATGGACTGTTCAATTTAAAGAAATTGTTCTATGTAGCCACCACCTTGATAAACACATATTTGACAATAATTTTGCAGAGAGTTTATTGCCCTAATTAATGTGTTTCTATTCAGTGCACGCTTAGCGTTTCGGACTCTTTATTTTAAAATTGCAACATTTTCGGGAGCCTTAAGGGCGCAAGTTTCGTTCTTAATATGTCCCCATAAAAAGAAGTCAAGGGAATTTATATAAGGGGATCTAGCAGGCCACAAAATATTGCCATTACTCGTAGTAAATCTATTGGGAAAGTTTTCTTCTAAATAATTCTTTGCGACGGCGGCTTTATGAGCTGGACAACCATCGTGCATAAACCAAGTTTGATCCAAGTTCCCCCACAGCTGCCCTTACAGCTGGAATTATTTTCTCTTGCAAGAACTGAATATATCGTGCTGCATTCAAATTGAATCAATTAATTGATTTCCTGAAAGTAATAATCTTAACAAATTCATGTTTAGATTCACACCAAACGTTAAATCCAAATTTTGTTTGAAATCGTCTTGGTGATTTGTACTATGGGTTATAGCCCAGTGATGGGTATTATGCCCGTTCATGACTTCGTAATTGGTAAACCGAGTTTCGTCAGTCCATAATATTTTCATGGAAAAATTGGGATTTTCTCGCGTATTTTGAATGTATCATTCACAAAATCTTATTCTACAGGGAAAATAATTTGCCGGTAAACCTTGTACTATCCTAGGCTTGTATGGATTGTATTTATTAACGTCCAGTATTCGATGGGCGAATAACTTAGAGGTATTCATTACTAATTTTTCTAAACGATGATGTGGGGTTATTGTAACAAAACTTCACTTCTCTCCTGATTTCACACAGCATATGTACGATTTCTGGCTTTTGAAAAACTCTCATAATTAAACAAATTTAGTACCAGATCCCTCAAATGCTTTGCGTTTGGCTAATGCCGTTCAGGAAATTTATTTTCGCAAATTTCGGCAGTCGCTGTAGAGTTTCTGTGGGCTAGGAAGTAGGTTTCTAACATGCTTCATTTGCTGTTTTATATTAGTGAATTTTGGTAGAAACAATTCACTAATAAGGAGATCCCGACTTTTGAATTTTGAAAAAAATTCTTTAAATGAGCGCTAATTAGGCGCACTAGAACACATCATACCGATAACTAAGAAAATAACGGGTTGAATTTTGATAAAATTTTACCTTCCTTTTGCGAGTCGCTTGGATAAGTTGGTTAGCCAGGGAAATCGGCCAACGTTTTCCCGGAAAATTTTGTGTTTCCCTTCGTAAATAACAAAGTAAGGACAACCAAATTTGGTGCGCGTGTTTGCATTGTAAGTCGTGGCCTAGGTACCAAAATTGAGGTCTGTAAGTTTAAAGACAAGAAATATATACGTATTAAAAAAAAAAGTTTTTTTCTCCAAAAGTCAAGGTCGCGATTTGAAACGTCAAAATTGGCAACATTTAGGCAAAGAACTTGAAACAAATACGGATTATGTAAAGAAAATGGCGCAAGAAGAGTGTTTTGCAAATTCTTAAGTTTCAGCTTCAACCGTCATTGTCCTTCATTTTACTAAAATATTTATAGAAAATTCGTTTCAAATAGGCTCTTTATCTGATGCTTTGGCGATAGTTTTGCTAAGTTAATAGTTTAACGGTCTATAATTTTTAGCTAATTTTCGTGGAAAAAATTCGAGAATGGGACCGCGACTTCTGAATTTTGAAAAAATATCTTTAAATGAGCGCAAACTAGGCCCCCTAGAGTCCATATCCGGGTTTACATTCTGTAAATCTATATCTGCTTACATATAGACAGGGTGACGCATTTCCACGGTAAGGCTTAATATAATTGTTATTATACAAGATACGAAAAAAAATTGTATACGTTAACTATAGGGTGTCTTGAGCTGCATCTTAGAAAATTATTTTGACAATCACAGGCTCGACCATAAGTCGTTGGTGATCCCTACAATTTTTTCGAACACCATTATATTATTGCATTTTTTCATTTTTTATCGAAATATGATGTATGTTTGTAAGAAAAAAAATATAGACGCAGTAAGTGCGTTTTGGTAGCGAATTTTCATTAAATTCTTTAAATTTCAATAACCCAATTTGCTATTAACTTAAGGTTTGTTGGCTAGAAAACCAGTTTTCTCGGAAATATTTAAAGTTCATTTTTGGAAAATGTTTGTTCATTTTCAACAATAAGTTACTTTGATAAAATATGGTACATTGTTTCTACTATATAGGTTATACCGGTAACTAGATTTATGCCTGCTTGCATTAGAGATACATATTTGCTATTAAAATGTTTTAATACGAGGATTGATTAGCACTTAGTTTACCATAGAAAACACAATTTTTTTAATTAAAAATTTATTTGTTCAACATAATCTGCTGTAACACTTCAACATCTAACAGAACATTCATAAAGCAATTCTAAACCCTTTGAGGAGATGTTGAGCGATTTTTTTTAAATCGCTAATAGAGGTATCAATGGTGAGACTTTGCAAACATTTTTTAAAATTGAATTCGGGCCCCTAGAACCTGAAACCATGGTCCGTTTGAATTATATTTATATATATATATATATATATATATATATATATATATATATATATATATATATATATATATATATATATATATATATATATATACAGGGTCGCTGATAAGTCTGGAAACGGTCGATTATCCGGGAAAATATACAAGGTGTCGAAAAAAGTTTTATACAAAAGTTTTTGGGTTCTTCAATGTCTACTAGGCGGTGATAATTTCATTTATACAGGGTTGGTCATACAGGCGTGGCACACCAATATATTTTTTTTTAATGGAACACCCTATATATTATTCGATATTTCAATCCTTCTCTTAATTTTGAGCAACATTTATCCGAAGCATGATGTACATAAACTCAATCGTTTCCGGGTAAAAAAATAAATAAAAATAAACGCTACTGTTTTTAAAATCTATTGGATGAAGAACAAAAATAAATGAAAAGTAGAATATCTCTTGAAAACAATCTGTGAGTGTGAAAAGAACCGGTTGCGATGTTTTTAACATTGTTTGGAATCCTATTTTATAAGATGTTCAAAGTGTTCTCCATTGACCTCCTGACAATAATGAATTCGCTTAACAAAACATTGCACTGCATTTACAAGAGCGTTTTGAGGAATGTTATTAATTTCATGCACAATCCTTGCTTGCAACTCTTCAATATTCTGCGGTCTATTTTGGTAAATTAAATTTTTTACATGACCCCACAAAAAAATGTCAAGCGGCGTCATGTCGGGAGACCTAGCTGGCCATTCAATAGTTCCCCTGCGCCCTATCCATCTGCCAGGAAAGGTTTGATTCAGATATTCCCGTACCTCAATTCCAAAATGAGGGGGTGCCCCATCCTGCTGAAACCATATTTCTTCCGCTGGTAGATTTGGGTCGTTATTGTTCGGAAATAATCGACTAACGTCTGGAACAATTGATTCTTGCAAAAGTGTCAAATATCGAGCAGAGTTCAAATTACCGTGTATAAAATAAGGTCCTATGATATGTCCACCAATAATAGCACAACAAACATTTACTTTTTGCGGTCTTTGGGTGTGAATTTGTTCCATCCAATGTGGGTTTTCGTCTGACCAGTACCTACAGTTGTGTCGGTTGACTTGTCCATTCAAACAAAATGTAGATTCGTCGGAAAACAAAATGTGGTTGGCAAAGTTAAAATTTTGGCGTAACTTCTCCATAATAAGTTCACAGAACTCGATTCTGCGATCAAAATCGTCTTCACTCAGTTCTTGCAATAAATGAATTTTATATGGACGGAACTTTTCCCGCTTCGTAATCTTTTGAATTGAATATCGACTCATATTGTGATTTAAAGCCAATTGCTGTGCCGAAGTTTTCGGATTTTCCACCACATCCAATATTACATTCAAAGAATTTTCTTCATTTGTAACGGTTACTGGCCTTCCAGTTCTAGGTTTATCCTTGATACCGCCAGTTTCGTGAAAACGATGCAAAGTTTTCGAAACTGTGGATTTGGAGATCGATTCCCGCTCAGGATGCAACTCATTGAACATAATCACCACTTGAGCAAAACTTCGTGTTCTATCACCGTACCCTATCATCATTAAAATTTCGATACGTTCGGTTTCACTTAAACTTGCCATTTTGCACAAAAACTGTTGACACTAAATTACTAATGTTTCAAAACTGTTGACACTGAATGAATGTTTGACATTCGTTGTCCTGGAAACATTTTAAAACAAAAGAATAATACTGCGTTTCTTATGGGCATCTTATCTTATCTTGGGATTCCAAACAATGTTAAAAACATCGCAACCGGTTCTTTTCACACTCAAAGATTGTTTTCAAGAGATATTCTACTTTTCATTTATTTTTGTTCTTCATCCAATAGATTTTAAAAACAGTAGCGTTTATTTTTATTTATTTTTTTACCCGGAAACGATTGAGTTTAGGTACATTATGCTTCTCATAAATGTTGCTCAAAATTAAGAGAAGGATTGAAATATCGAATAATATATAGGGTGTTCCATTAAAAAAAAATTAATATTGGTGTGCCACGCCTGTATGACCAACCCTGTATAAATAAAATTATCACCGCCTAGTAGACATTGAAGAACCCAAAAACTTTTGTATAAAACTTTTTTCGACACCTTGTATATTTTCCCGGATAATCGACCGTTTCCAGACTTATCAGCGACCCTGTATATATATATATATATATATATATATATATATATATATATATATATATATATATATATATATATATATATATATATATATATATATATATATATATATATATATATATATTCACCTCTAGAATTGGACTAGGAGGTCGGGTTCAAGTCGGGTATTCAGACAGTCGGCTTTTTTCACTCGAATATGGAAAGGCCGGCCTGTGATGAGTAACGAGTGGTGTCCTTTGTCTACCTGTGTATGTAAGCTCCCGCTGAAAAAGTCTAAGACTTCTGGATGCAGATTTTGTCTACTGTGGTAGTATTATATATATATATATATATATATATATATATATATATATATATATATATATATATATATATATATATATATATATATATATATATATATATATATCCGAGCGCTAACTCAAAACTACTAAACAAACGAAACTTGGCACATATAAGACCACGGATGAGTTCGTTAGCCAGCCCAATCCGAACAGTTTTTCTAAAAAAAAAAGATTTTTCTGAAAAAGAATGTATCTCAGAAAACAACAAAGTTCTTTTGATGACATTTGGTAGTTATGTTGCCCCGCTAAGGTCCTTACTATATGCCAAAATTCAACTTTCTAGGTTTATAGCAAATTAAGTTATTTAGATTTGAAGCATTTAATTTGAATTTCCTTTTAAATGTTTTTATGAGCATTACAAATAATAGATAGTCTGATGTTGCTAAATCCAGGGAATAAGGCAGTTTTATTTATTACAGCATTTCTGTTATAAACAAAAAAATAGTACTGCAAATTGAATCATAAATTCCACATAGCTGTGGTAATTTGAAATGAATTTAGGGTCCATGACTTGACCACAAAGAAAATATTAGTATTGCTGTACCCAAAGTGATATTTCAAATTTTTCTAAAGTTATTGCGCCTACTAATAGACAGACGTACAGGCCGATAGACCGACCGACCGACAGACAAGAAGATTTTAGTTCCAGAATCAAGTTTTCTATACGTTTTGAAACTTTTCATGCAGTTTTAGTAACAAAAATTTAGAACTTTTTGTCACCGATATTCGACCCCCACGCATTCTACCCCTAATTTAATTTCAGCACAAAATACCAGATGTTTGATGAGATTGAAACTTTTCAAATTAACAAACCCTAAAACGTTATATTACTCTAGTTTTAATGGAAAAATGTCAATTTTTACCAAATCACCCCCCAACCGTCCTCTACACATTGGAGCGATTTTACCCAAAAACAATCCGAATCGTCCCTTGGTCGGGTGCTAACTGCGTACCAAATTTGAACGTGATATCTCAATTCGTTCTAAAGTTATCGTTCCTACTGACAGACATACAGACCGGCTGACAAGAAAATTCGTTCCCAAATCATGTTTTCTTGACACTTCTTACAAGGTACGCGAACTTTTTTTAAATCTGTGTCACCGATACCATACTTCCACATGTATTGACTATGTGGAAGTAATATTGCCGCTGATATTTTAAGGAAAATTTAAAAGTTTTATTTTATTCATTTATTTATTGAGACCAATTATAGAACGTACATAACAATAAACCTGACGCTTGTGTTATGTCAAAAGTACGGTTTGGCTAAATAAGTAATAAAGGAACATGGACAATAATATATTTTGACATTTCCCCAATGGTTTTTTCTCGCGGTTCCTCAAACCATTTTGGTCCATATCCCGACAGACAAATATTTACAACTCTTCCTCTTATAATAAGTACACTTGGAGAACCTAAATCACCACAACACAGCTTTTTAGTGAATTTTTATTAAGAAAAATTCACCAATGAGAGGTCACGATGGAAAGCTTTTGAAAAAAATGTCTTCAGATGAGCGCGAATTTGGGTCCTTAGAACCCAAAACCAAGGCCGTTAAAATTTTTATATGTTGAAAACTTCTTGAAAACGAAATATTTTTTTGTGACTGGAATGAGACTTTACATGTGGCTAGAAATGGTGCAAATAAACCTATGTAAATTTTAAGCAATTTGGTACACAATATTTAGAGTTTTTTTCCAAATTAAAAATAAAATCCCAAAGACAAGCGTTGAAACGACTTAGTGGTTAAAGTCCAATTCCTGACAGACAGAGTAGTTAACTGTCACGCGTAGATTGATTCATACAACAGGTATAAACCATACATCAACGGTAACCAAACAAAATATATACCAGGCATAAAACATACTACCCGAACCGATAATCGTGGTATCTCGGTCGCAATTATGGAAAATGACAAACGACATGAAATCAAAAATTTGCCAAGTGATTGTTATTTAACTGGGGGATTCAATGAATTATTAAAAGCCACTATATCTATAGCTTTATGAACGGCCTCAAATACAATTTTAGCGCAGCATATTTATATTATAGTGTCGCATAATATAGTAGAAATGTAAACAAAATCATGCCAAGCCTCCACAAAAATGATTCTAAAATCGTTTCTTCTATCTTTAAACTTAGAACGTCATATAAGACCGAAACACGTGTTTCAGTGGTAATTCTACTAATTCTGTAATTAATTGTTACGTATACTTTGAATGTAATAACCCGGGCATGAATCCGATCCAACGTATCATGTAAACAAAACGCCAGTTGACGTAATCCTAGATGGCTGAGAGGCGTCGCGCTTGCCTAATAAGCAGAAGGTTACGCGATCGAATCCAGCTCGATGAATGTAGGTTTTTTAAGGTTTATTTTGACATTTGGGAAAACAGTAGTGCCCAGATTTTATACGCTTTGAACAAGAACTCATTTTTATTTAAAACGTCTAAATAAGTTTGTCACCTTTGAGTCTGAAATTATAATTTTGTTACTGTTGATAGTGAAAACAACTGGTTTGATTAGGCTGACTAAAATGAAATCATACTGGCGATTAATAAGGAAAAAAAAACTGCTACGTTTATAATTTGGCAGATAGTTTACTTTTATAAATATGAATTAAGTTTCCTTCTGGAAATCTTGTGTATAACTTTAATGAAACTTTTTTTTTTATATTATTGGCTGCGGCATCTCAGTCCATTAGCACATTCTTTCCCATCTTTTAATATTTTATACAAATTTTCCAGACAAAGTCAACTTGGCTCGCCCGGGAATCAAACCCGGGACCTCTCGCTTTGCAGGCTGGCACCTAGCCACCTGCGCCACGAGGGCGTCAATTTAATGAAACTTTTAATACAAGTTTCTTTTAAAGAGATTTGCACTATCTACAGATATAGCAAAATTTAGTTCTTTATCTTCATAGAAAAATGAGTTTTGGGCATTTTTCTCAAAAGGAGTTAAAACGCAAGATTTTTTTGATAATAGAGAAATATCGATGGTAACACTTTCGAAAGAATTCTTCAAATGTGCTCGTACTAGGGCCTCTAAAATCGATCTTCAAGGTCTGTGTAAGTTTAAAGTATTAACTTTACTACTATGGTGTATAATAATAGTGTACAATTCTTATGAAAATTCGCTACTATAAGGCACTTGCTGCGTCCAGAAATTTTAAAGACCTGGCGATAGTTTCACTAACAAAGTTAGCGTCATCAGAGGATAACAAATTCAGAATTTCTCATGCTCTGATGACGCCAACTTTGTCAGTGAAACGATAGTCACGTCTTTAAAAATATGTGTTGTGGTGATTTGGTTTCTCCAAGTGTACTTATCAGTGCTCATCACAGGTTCCAATCTTCACTTAGTGAACTCTTCTTCCATTATTACCAATAAATTTCATACTAAATTAATGAACAAAAATTATATTTTTTACGAACTAAAGTTTTATGTTACCTCTAACATTAAAAAACTCTGGACGCAGCAAGTGCGTTATGGTAGTGAATTTTCATAAAAATGTTTTTACTGCAAATATGTGTGTTTTCTTTTTAAGAAAGCAGGCATCAATTTTGGTTACCAGTATAACCTATATAGTAAAAGCAATGTGCCATGTTTCATAAAAATAACTTTATTGTGTGAAAATGTACCAAGATTTCCAAAAGTAGACTTAAAGTGTTCCCGGAAAAACTCGTTTCTTGGTCAACCTTATAGGTTAATAGCAAATTGGGCTATTCAAATATAAAGCATTTGATCAAAGTTCGCTACCATAACGCACTTGCTGCATCCAGAATTTCTTTTCTTACAAACATGCATTATATTTCGATGGAAAATGCAATAACATAAGGCGTGTTTGATTAAAAAAAAAGAAAATTTGTATCACCAATGACTTATGGGCCATCCTGTGATTATAGAAATATTTTTTAAGATGTAGCTCAAGACACCCTATAATTAATATATACAAATTTTTTTCAAATCTTGTATAATAACGGATATATTGAGCTTTATTGATTTTTTACGAAAATTCGACAAAAATTATATACCATTAAACGATAAACTCTATAGCTAAGGCTACTGCCAAGCATCAGGGAAAGCGTCTATTTCAAATGAATTTTCTGGAAACATTTTAGTAAAATGAAGGACAATGACGGTTGAAACTAAGACTTCAGTGTTTGTAAAACATCCTTCTTGAGACATTTGATTTCCATAGCCCGTATTAGTTTCAAGTTATTTGCCAAAATGTTGCCGATTTTGACGTTTTAAGTCGCAACTTTGACGTTTTGAGGAAAACCCGAATTTATTTTTCTTTAAATGCCTATAACTTTTTTGTCTTTTGACATACAGAGCTAAATTTTGGTAGGTAACTTACATATAAGGACATAAACCCGCGTACCAAATTTGGTTGCCATTGCTTTGTTAATTCGGGAGATATAAATTTTTTTCGAAAGAAAACACAAAATTTTCCGGGAAAACCTGGCCAGATTTTCCTGGCTAACGAACTTATCCAAGCCATTTGCAAAAGGAATTTATTCACCAAATTTAATCAAAATCGGCCCATTATTTTTTGAGTTATCGGTGTGATACATATATATATATATATATATATATATATATATATATATATATATATATATATATATATATATATATATATATATATATATATATATATATATATATATATATATATATATATAAATTCGACAAAAATTATATACCATTAAACGATAAACTCTATAGCTAAGGCTACTGCCAAGCATCAGGGAAAGCGTCTATTTCAAATGAATTTTCTGGAAACATTTTAGTAAAATGAAGGACAATGACGGTTGAAACTAAGACTTCAGTGTTTGTAAAACATCCTTCTTGAGACATTTGATTTCCATAGCCCGTATTAGTTTCAAGTTATTTGCCAAAATGTTGCCGATTTTGACGTTTTAAGTCGCAACTTTGACGTTTTGAGGAAAACCCGAATTTATTTTTCTTTAAATGCCTATAACTTTTTTGTCTTTTGACATACAGAGCTAAATTTTGGTAGGTAACTTACATATAAGGACATAAACCCGCGTACCAAATTTGGTTGCCATTGCTTTGTTAATTCGGGAGATATAAATTTTTTTCGAAAGAAAACACAAAATTTTCCGGGAAAACCTGGCCAGATTTTCCTGGCTAACGAACTTATCCAAGCCATTTGCAAAAGGAATTTATTCACCAAATTTAATCAAAATCGGCCCATTATTTTTTGAGTTATCGGTGTGATACATATATATATATATATATATATATATATATATATATATATATATATATATATATATATATATATATATATATATATATATATATATATATATATATATATATATATATATATATATATATATATATATATATATATATATATATATATATATATATATAAACATATAAAAATTCAAACTGACCCCGGATATGTGTTCTGGGGGGCCTAATTAGCGCTCATTTGAAGAAATTTTTTCAAAATTCAAAAGTCGAGATCTTCTCATTAGTGAATTTTTTTAAGAAAATTCACTAAAACTAAAATTCAGTTATTTTTTGTAAAAAATTAAACAAAAAGAGAATCAAATTATTAGATCGTTCTTTTTAACTATTATCTAAAAAACGTTTCCAAAGGACTTAAAGACAAGGCAACAATGTCTGGAGGTGTAATGCGTGCAGGCAGCATTTGGTAGTTGTATCCTAGTATGAATGTCTGTCGTCTACGCCGTGCGCCGCCTCCTGCCTCCTCTTTAGCAGACCTCTGCTTTTACCAGCCCTCGGTCTAGGCCCTCTTTGATGCACGGCTGGTGCAGACCTACACAACCTCCTGCTACCAAGTGTAGCAGTTTGTTCCAAGTGCGCACACTTGTGTCCTGGCCTCGAACACCGCCTGCTACCCTAACACAGATGCTCCTGCCATACATCCGGGAAAAAGATACACACTTGATGGAATCGGCCATGTGCCTGCTTTTCTAATCATTTATAAATTGCGTGTATTATATTATTTTTATTAAACAATGTAAATGAAAAATATAAAAGACGCGGGTTGCATTAGACGTTGCAAAATGCTGGATATCTGCTTGATTTTTTGAGTTCCTTTGTGGTTGTGATCTAATAACATATATTATATTAAATGACCGTCATTTGAGTTAAGTGAAACTTGATGACGTTTCAGTTTTTTTTAGAGTATTCTATATGGTGTTTAAATAAACCAACAAGAAAGGTATATTCTTATTTTTTAATTTGAAAAGAACAAACATAAAAAAGCTTCTTGAAATATTTAATGCTTTTTATTTTCTTGGTAATTTATTTCAAATTACAAGCCATTGCCGAAATATACTGGAAAAACTGAAAATGGAATTTTTGTCTAAATCCTCCGTTACTTACTATTATTATTTGAGATATCTAACTAAAAAGTGGTATTATTGGGAGGTTCTAGCATATTTGCAATTCCAAAATAACAAAATAATTTTGCACAGCCCAGATATTTTTGAAGATACTATAATTAAGTTTTTCCTTATAAATGCATTATTCAATGTTTAGTGAGCTCCCAACTTTTGAATTTTGAATTTTTTTAAATAAGCGCGAACTAGGACCCCTAGAACTCATCATATCCGGGGTCAGATAAAATTTTATTATGTTCATATATATAAGTTCAATTTGGAGAACCCAATTCATCACAATACAGTTTTTAGACCTGACGATCGTTTCGCTAACAAAGTTAGCGTCATCAGAGATATGAATAAATAAACAGTTTATTCATCCCTCTGATGACGTTAACTTTGTTGGCGAAACTATCGTTAGGTATAAAAACTGTACTGTGATGAATTGGGTTCTCCAAATTGTTCTTATTTGTATTCATCACAGGTTCCAATCTATACTCATTATATATATATATATATATATATATATATATATATATATATATATATATATATATATATATATATATATATATATATATATATATATATGTATATATATATATATATATGTGTGTGTATATATATATATATATATATATATATATATATATATATATATATATATATATATATATATATATATATATATATATATATATATACAGGGTTAGTAAAAAGTCCCGGAACGGTCGAATATCTATGACGCCATTTTTTATTATTTTTGCAATGACGAATGGTCCCAAATAAATATTTTTTTATAACACATTCACTTTTTTTCTCATTTCCGGTTTAACACGAAATGACTCCCACTTAATTTTTTTAAGTGAGACACCTTGTATTATTTACCATTTTCGGATGCAGGATAAAAATTACGTTCTGAAACATCAACCTGGTTTTAGTGAATTTTTATTTAAAAAAAATCACCAATAGAGAAGTATCGATGGTGAGACTTTGCAAATTTTTTTTCAAATGAGCGCGAACTAGGACCCCTAGAACCCATATCCGGGGTCAGTTTCGATTTTTATATGTATATATATATATATATATATATATATATATATATATATATATATATATATATATATATATATATATATATATCCAACCGATAACTCAAAAAATAATTAACTGATTTTGATTAAACTAAGCAAGTGCCTATATTTTATTAATGGCTTGGATGAGTTTGTTAGTCAGGAAAATCTGACAAGGTTTTCCGGAAAAATTTTGAGTTTTCTTTCGAAAAAAATTTTTTCTCCGAAAATTACAAAGCTATTTCAATGAATTTTAGTGGATATGTTGCCTTGAGAAAGACCTCACTACCTACCAAAATTCAACTTTCTAAGTTAATTTAGTTTCTCAAATTTTGAGTTTTCTTTCGAAACAAATTTTTTTCTCCGAAAATTACAAAGTTATTTTAATGACATTTGGCGGATATGTTGCCTTGTGAAAGGTTTTACTACATACCAAAACTAAACTTTCTAAGTTTATCGAAAATTGAGTTATCCAAGTTTGAAGCATTTAATAAAAATTCACTACCATAACGCACTTGCTGCGTCCAGAACTTTTTTGTAATTGATAAGATAACACCACAAATGAATAAATGTAATGAATAACGTAAAATCAAGACCTGCATACCTATTTAAATGGACTGGTGTCTATAAAGCAGACAGTTCGGGTACTGCATTAACAATGTCACCTGTTAATAAAATATTCATAATGGAAAATCCAGATATCTCCGTCATAAAAGTTCGTAATATGATTTACACTAAAGTAGTTATTCAAATTGTGCCCCGTCTACAATAGTGATATAATCTATCGATAAAATGTCTCACTGAATTTTGTATCATCTCTGGCGTAATATGGTTGATTTCTTCAGTTATCTACTCCCTTTAATTGTTCCAGATCATTAGGTTGTTTTTTATACACCTGACATTTTAATTGACCCTCAAAAAGAAGTCTAGTGGCGACATGTCTGAAGAACGAGTTGGCGACTCGGTCGCTTCTCTGCGTCCGATCCAGCGGCCAGGAAATATTTGGTCCAAATAATCACGGACATTAGTGGTAAAGTGTGGCGGAGCTCCATCTTGTTGGAACCAAATATTATTGCTTGGAGGATTAGGTCTCATTTGATTTAGGAAGAGTGCTCTAAGTGCTGGTACAATTTGGTTTCTTAATAAATTCAAGTAGCCATCAGCATTTAAATTTCCGCCAATAAAAAAAGGTCCAATTAATTTGTTTCCGACCAAACACATTCACTTTTTGAGGATACTGCGTATGGACATCCAATGATGGTTCTCTGTTGACCAGAAACGACAATTGTGCCTGTTAACCGTACCATTCAGATTAACTGTTGCTTCATCTGGAAAGAACTATTTCATTCACAAAGTTAAGCCGAGCTTGAAATATTTCATTATTTCAGAAAAAAATTATCTGCGATCTGGGCCATCCTCGGTCAACTCAAGAACAACATGTATTTTAAAGACTTTTATTTTTTTAGACTTCAGAATTTTGTGAGCAGACTTTTGGAATATGTCATGAATTTGACCCAATTCTGTTGTAGATACATGAGGATTTTCTTGGACTGATAATAGAAGACTCAACCTTGTGTCTTCGCCACTTAATGTTATTGGATGTTCACTTCTTGAGAAATCCTTCACTTGGCGAAATTCCTTATACTTTTTAACAACCCGGTGCACCGTACTTTTACTAATTTGCCGAATGAACAGTATTAAATAAAGTGCGAACTTCTTCCAACGATCGTTGATAATCACCATGTCCGTATATAATCAAGATGTCAATACGCTCAGATTTGAGTGTGAGTTTCACTTCCGTTTTAAAGTTTTTTAATTAAACAAGAAAAAGCAAAACACCGAAAACAGGTGACAATGTCAATGAAGCACCCGAATTGTCTGCTTTATTGACACCAGTCCATTTGAATAGGTAGCAGATCTTGATTTTACGTTATCATTTATTCGTTTTTGTGGTGTTATCCTATCAATTACAGAAAACATGTTGATGTTTTACAACGTAGTTTTTTCATCCTGCATCCGAGAATGCTAAATAATATAAGTGTCCCATTAAAAAAAAATAAGTTGAAGTCATTTCCTGTCAGACCGGAAGTGAGAAAAACGTAAAAGTAATATAAAAAGGATTATTTGTGACTATTCGTCATTATAAAAATCCAAAAAATTGCGTCATTAATAACAGACCGTTCTGGGACTTTTTACTAACCCTGTATATGGATCACAGCGATAACAAAATAATAAGCCGATTTTGATGAGATTTGTCAGGTGCCTTTCTTTTGTAAGTGGCTTGGACAACGTTTGTTATCCAGGACAATCTGACCAGGTTCTCCGGTACTTAAAAGGGTATAACTACAGTTTATAAATCTATGGAAAATGGCCCGTAGAAGTTTATAAATCTTATTCTTCCTTCACAGGGGATGCAAATTAATGAACACATTCTGTTATATGAACTGACACAAATTAGCCCATTTTCTTAAACTGATTATTATATATCTGACCAAAACCCTGTAGAGGGGCGCGCACATAGTGTAAAAAAGTCACTTTTTTAAACTTTCATTTTTTTTTTCAGTTTTGAAGGGGATCTCGCATGCAGACTCTGCGGCGAGGGGAGGTATCAGCACAGCACATCTTGTGCGAGTGTAAATCTCTGAACCGCAAAAGACAGTCTAGACCGGAGACAGAGCATTATAAAACATCACCCTACTAATCGCCGTGCAGACTAGTTCAAGGCACAGTGATTTTGGAATGGGTTGAGTAAAAAGACTAAGGGCATGCACAATAAGCCAAAGGTTGCAGTGCTATCGGGGCGGCAAAGCCGCAGACGAGCCCTGAGTGAAAAAAAAACACCTATGTAAACGCACCGAGGGTACTACACTGAAGAAAAATAACATAATGAGCTTCGCGAATAACAAAAAATTGTTTTTAAAAACCTTTTTTGTTGTTCATTGTTTGCAAAAACTGAATGGGTTGACTAAAACCAAGCAATTAATAAGAAAAAATACCTGTCATATTTATAATTTGACAGGTACATTCCCTTTGTAAATATTTTTTTTTTGTGATAAACTTTGTAACTTTAACGACATTTGTAACACAATTTTTTTAAAGACACTTCCAGTACTTACATATTATATCTAAGACCAAATTTTAATTTTTTAGCTCCATATATAATATAATTTTTTTCAAAGAATCGCTAACTGGGACTCTAGAACCGATCTCCAAGGTCAATTTAAATTTAAAGAATTAGTTTTAATAATATATCTTACTAATAGTGTACAATTCTTGTGAAAATTCACCACTATAACGCACTTCCTGCGTCCCGAACCTTTTTTTTTTCATTTCGATACAGCATCTGGCATCGACATAGCGCAACTTTTTTCCTATTTAACCAAAATTGTATATCTGGGACATTCTGTATATATGTAAGATAGAAACAGGCAACCTCACATTTATAAAAAATTTTGGACGCAGCAAGTGCGTACGTTAGGGTAGCGAATTTTCATAAAAATGTTTTTAATGAAAATATGGCTTTTTAGTGAATTTTTGTAGAAAGAAAATTTCTAATCGGGAGATTCCGACTTATGCATAAACAAAATTTCTTCAAATAAGCGCGAACTAGGGCTCCTAATACCCAAATCTGAGGTCAATTAAATTTTTTCTATGTTTATGTATATATGTATATATATATATATATATATATATATATATATATATATATATATATATATATATATATATATATATATATATATATATATATATATATATATATATATATAATTTGAAGATTTTTTTTAATTCTATAAGTCGGGACCTGCCGATTAGCGATTTTTTTTACGAAAATGGGCTAACAAGCCATATTTAGATTAAAAATATTTTTATGAAAATTCGCTATCCTAACGTACGCACTTGCTGCGTCCAAAAGTTTTTATAAATGTAAGGTTGCCTGTTTATATCTTTTTTCCTCCAGAAGAATCGCTGAGCTAATCCACCTTCTTTATCAATTCTCACCTGATGAAATATTTGTTTAATATCGCCTTATTTTTTGTTGTCTAAACAACAAGATGCTTGTTAATGGTCGTAACAAATCTGAACCTACTGGTATCCCCAAACTTGCGCCGTTGATTTTAGCTCCTGCATCAAAAACCAATGTTAATTTTGGTTTCTTGCTTTTATTACACAAGAGAGTGGTAAATACCAAGCTTTTTCTGTATCAGCCTTCATTCTCAAAGAATGATGCGCACAAAAATTTCCCTTTCTATGAAGTACAACCCGTTTAAAGCATTAATTTAAATGTCTGTAAATTGGATATTGTCTTCCTTAACAACTGTTATATCAAAGAACTGTCTGCTAAATGTGTCTTCTTCTAACTGATACAGATATTCATATTATTCTTTGTTATACACGGTGTGCCAATTTAAACTTTTCACTTGGAAAAAAGCCGAGACACGTCGACTTTGTTTTCCAGGGTAACATGTGCTGGCGTAAGTTTTGGTGTCTTGTTCCCTTAGGCATAGGCGTAAAGTAAGCTTAAATTTTAAATGAAACCCTTTGTTAAGTGACACCTCATTTTAAAGCTTAATCAATTATGCTCTAGACAACATACAACTTTTAAAATTTTGTGAAATCAATGAATTAAAGAATGATGTTTGATTAAATGTACAAGTTGTTTTCCCTCCACTTCCATGCAATTATAAAATCTTTTCTCCACTTCCGAACGAACATTTCGAAGCGTTTCGGCCGTTATCGTACGACTTTGTTTAAACAATTTCTAAATAAAAATATTTTGTTTAATGGTTTTTTGTTTATCTCTTAATAAACTTTATCAATTCAACTTTCTTACATGTTTTACTTTAAACAGAAACAACTAAATATCCCGTAAAATCATCACAAAGTCGATTGAATTCCAATTCGTGAATTGCTGATAAAGTGAAAATAATTAGTTTGTTCTACAAGACTAACAACTGTGCACGACAGACAGTATATACTTTTAACGATCGTCGTCCTGAGAAAAACACTTCGCATCGGTACGTCCTGGGTTTAATGCATAAATTTTGGGAAACTGGATCGATTGCAAACGTAAAGCTTCACGGTGAGCAGGTCGAAGGTAATAAGGGTAATCAGGTAGCTGTGCTGGGTCACATCTCAATGGAACCAAATTTGAGCCTCAGGAAACTTGCAAGTACTTCAGGAATTTCTGTAGGTAGTTGCCGCCGAATCTTAAAAAGTAATAATAATACTAAATACGAAATTGTTTTGTTCAGGAACTTAATGAAGACCATCCTGATCTCCGCGGTCAGTTCTGTGGAGAAATTATTGATGGTGCCAAAAGAAATCCAACCTTGTTGGTATTCAATCTGTTTTTCTGATTAATGTAGGTTCCAATTTGATGGCCAACCGTCATAATTGCCACTACTGGAGTGATGAAAACCTAAGATTTTTTTGTGAAACTCAACGCACACCGGGGGAAATTGAATTTTTGGGCGGGCATATGGCATGTTTTCCTACCGGGAAATCTGGATGGACACATGTATCTGGATCTACTGGAAACGCATATTCACCTGACGATTGCGGAGGTATTGGAAAATGACAACGCTTTGGCAGAAAAGGATGTGTGGTTTTAGTAGGATTGTGCTTCATCACGTTAGTCAGCAACTGTGCGTGATTTTCTTAATCAGAACTTTCCTAATCACTGCATAGGACGCAGAGGTTCAATTGAGTGGCCTCCCAGATTGCCGGATTTAACACGTTTGGATTTTTTTTATGGGGGACACTTGAAGTCGAAGATTTATGCAACATACTTGAGGGGCTTCATCGGCGAATTGTTGAAGAATGTCAGCAGATGACGCCTGAAATGGTTCGAAAGGTTCTTTTGGATGTGGAGTAACGATTTTATTATTATTGTGGAAGGAAAACAATTTGAATATTTAATTGAATAACATTCTTTCAGCCATTGATATTTTCCAGGTGGGAAGTTTTAATTGGCACACCCTATATATAAGTGATAAATGATGTTCGTGATGCGTGATAAAACTCTTCAAGATAGGCTGTCTATTGTTTAGCAATATTTTCCTATTCTTGTAGTAAATTTGTATCGTTGTCCTTTACGTAAACCCACACAGAAAAAAACTAACAAGCTTAAGTACGTGTCAAATAGACAACCTCCTCTTTTTTGGAGGCAGTTAAAAAGCATACAATGCAGTTATGTTCAGTGTGCGAAGTATAATTTTTTGTCATTAATAATGCCAATTTTCACAAAACAGAAACATTTTAACGATTGAACTGGAATTGGTGAAAAACATAATTCCAAGCAGGCCCATCTGTATGCAGATATTGGATAAATTCCCTTTACATCTGGAATAAATCAATTCTGGTCCTGAAGGACTGCTCCGGATCTGTTTACAAATGTCCCCAGAGTATCTGACAGTCCGGGATAGTTGTTAAGGTTAGGATATCTCAATTCGACAGGGCCACCTGCGATATGTCCGTATTTTCATCGCGCCCGCAACGTTCTGCTACTATTCTGCACGCTTTCAGATGTTTTTACTCAACGCCGCCTATATATTTATGTTTCGGGCCACATGTGGTTTGGTTAATTATATTTTTAACAATAGGGAAGTCTGGTACTGATCTATGTGAGAGCTTGTATGTATGCAGTTGGTGTTATGGTCGCATTTGCTGTGTTCTGACATAACATATAAAAGTTGAATGGAAAAATATATGATGTATTATTTATGTCGTAATATTGTGTTAATGTTATTACCTGGATGCCAGCCATTTGGATTCTATTATTGTTTCTTTCTGTTCAGTGTGACTGTCTCATTTGATTTTATTTTCTTTGTTCTTATGTAATCACCATAAGGAAGCTAACACAATTAATTATACTACTATTACTACCACTACTACTACTACAACTACTATTACTATACAGAGTGGCGGTAAAACGGCTGGGCTGTCAAAGACTTCCCTATAAGCTGACGCTGGATAGAAGGGAGGAAATAATCCGACAACTCTTTCCGAGAACTAATGACAACTGGACCAGAGGAGGGAGAACAGAGGAGTTTCATCTTTTCACCCAACAAGAACTTGAGCAGGCATCAGACCAGATAAAGCTTGGAAAAGCCCCAGGAACTGACAGAATTTCCCCGGAGGCGGTCAAGATAGTGGTGGAAACAGTACCACAAATAGTGTTGGAGGTGTTCAACGAACTCCTCTGAAGGCAGTCTTTCCCTGCCATCTGGAAGGAATGCACTGTACTACTGATATGGAAGGGCAAGGAAGAAGATTCCCCGTCATCCTACAGACCTTTATGCATGCTGAGCACGCTGGGAAAACTCTTCGAGAGAATGATTAAGGCACGTTTAGAGGAAGAACTGGAGCAAGTGGGCGGATTATGCGATAGGCAATCTGGCTTCAGGAGGGGCCGCTCTGCAGCCCAGGCTGTTAAATGGGTTGTGGACTCCACTAAGTACAGCAGGTGTAAATGTGTAGCAATCATCGCGTTAGACGTCAGAAATGCATTTAACTCCGCAACATGGAGCCTTATCATTGATGAACTGCAAAAAAAGGGGATATATATATATGTATTTGATTAACCTGGTGGAAAGCTACTTCCATGAGAGAAAAATCAGACTGGCAAGAAACAAGACACTGGACATGACGGCTGGGGTTCCACAGGGATCTGTGTTGGGGCCGCTTCTTTGGAACGTTCTGTATAACGGAGTCCTCGCCTTGCGGCTTCCAGAGGGGGCAACGAGCATCGCTTACGCGGATGACCTAGCGATACTGGTGGAGGCTGATGACGATGAAGACCTGATGTTCAGAGTGGATGAGTCACTAGCAGGGATAGATAGATGGATGACGCAGAGAAACCTTCTACTGGCGTCAAGGAAGACATAATCTGTGATCCTGAAGGGTCGCAGAAAACGTAGCCATATCAGCTTCCATTTCGCTGACGCGAGGATTACACCGCCGATGAACTTAATCTACCTGGGCGTCTGGCTCAATGAAAGATTAAACTTTCACGAACACCTGAGAACAGTGATGAAAAAGACGGAAAACTGCTACACAAAAACGAACACTGTTGCGGGAGGTACAAACCCCCTGAACATGGAAGGATATACCATACTAGTGGTAAATTCGAAACAAACACCCGAAGACAAGGCCCTATCTGAAATTAAAAACAGTGTACCAGGCCTAACAGCGTTGTTGAATGAAGAGCTTGATGAAGGATGCATAGAGTTTATAAAAATAAACACAAGTACTGTACGTCGTGCCTCTGGACATGAACACAAAAGGATGGTATAAGGTCAAAAGGATCTTTGAAATAATGGAAAAACGAAAATGGCTATCCACAATACAAAAAAAAGTAAAATTATTGACCGCAACGGAAGTTGATTTGGAATGCCTCCAGAACTGCCTGGAATACGCTTTCCACAACTCAGAGGTGGAATTTACCAGAGTGCCTAGGAGGGTCGTTCAAGAAACGAAAAGAGCAGAAAACAGAAGGAGAGTGGCGCCATTCTGGGAGAAAAAGCAGACAGAAAAAGTGATAGTCAATGCTGAAGGAAAGTCCTATTCAGATATACTCAAGGAGGTAAAAAGGAGTGTGAACATGAGAAATATCGACGTAAAAACTAATACATTGAAGAAAACTGCTAAAGTGGGGCCTAATGATGCAAGTCGAGGAGGACAAATCAAAGGCAAACTTTCTGGGTGAGGCAATTAAGTGCGGAGAAAAAAACACTGAGGTAAGAATTAAAAAAACTTCGGGACGCAGCAAGTGCGTTATGGTAGTGAATTTTCATTTAAATGTTTTTAATAGCAAATATGTGTGTTTTTTTTTCCAGAAAGCAGGCATCAAATTTGACTACCAGTATAACATATATAGTAAAAACAATGTGCAATGTTTCATCAAAATAACGTTATTGTTTGAAAACGTACAAAAATTTCCTAAAGCAAACTTAAAGTGTACCCGAAAAAATCCGTTTCTTGGTCAACCTTATAGGTTAATAGCAAATTGAGCTTTTCAAATATGAAACATTTAATCAAAATTCGCTACCATAACGCACCTGCTGCGTCCAGAATTTCTTTACTTACAAACATGTATTATATTTCGATGGAAAATGCAAAAACATAAGGCGTTTTCGACTAAAAAAAATATCTATATCACCAACGACTTATGGGCCATCCTGTGATTGTCGAAATATTTTCTTAAGATGTAGCTCAAGACACCCAATAATTAATGTATACAATTTTTTTCATATCTTGTAGAATAAGGGATATATTGAGCTTTATTGATTTTTTACGAACATTCGACAAAAGTTATATACCATTAAACGATAAACTCTATAGATAAGACTACTGCCAAGCATCAGAGAAAGGGTCTATTTGAAATGAATTTTCTGGAAACATTTTAGTAAAATGAAGGACAATGACGGTTGAAACTAAGACTTCAGGGTTTGTAAAACATTCTTCTTGAGACATTTTCTTTCCATAGCCCGTATTAGATTAAAGTTCTTTACCTAAATGTTGCGAAATTTGACGTTTTAAATTATCACTTTGACGTTTTGAGGAAAATCCCAATTTATTTTTCTTTAAATGCCCATAACTTTTTTGCCTTTTGACCTACAGCGCTAAATTTTGGTAGGTAATTTACCTATAGCGATATAAAACGTTGCGCCGAATTTGATTGCCCTTACTTTGTAATTTCCGGAGATATGAATTTTTTTCTAAAGAAAACACAAAATTTTCCGGGAAAACCTCGGCTGATTTTCCTAGATACCGAATTTATTTAAGCCACTTACAAAAGGAAGGTATTCACCAAATTTTGTTAAAATCGGCCCATTATTTTTTGAGTTATCGGTGTGATACACACACACACACACACACACACACACACACACACACACACACACACACACACACACACACACACATATATATATATATATATATATATATATATATATATATATATATATATATATATATATATATATATATATATATATATATATATATATATATATATATATATAAACATATAAAAATCGAAACTGACCCCGGCTATGTGTTCTAGGGGGCCTAATTAGCGCTCATTTGAAGATATTTTTTCAAATATCAAAAGTCCGGATCTCCTCATTAGTGAATTTTTTTTAAGAAAATTCACTAAAAAACGCCAGTCTGAATATTCTTGGCCTGCATGAAGATACCACAGAAGAGGAAGTACAGGATGCGATAATGACCAATATCGGTTATACCACGAGGGACCAGGTGAAGGTAGCAAAGATTAAAGCCGTGAAAAACGGTAGCCAAATCGCTACGATTCAGTACCAAAAAGGATCGCAGAGCGACTGGTCAAAATAAGTGGACTAACAATTGGCTGGACTACTTGTAGAGTGAAGGAAAACATTCAGTTGATCAGACGTTTCAGATGTCTTGTCTTCGGACACAGGAAAAGTGAAGGCGACGGCGAATACAACGGAAATAAGTGTTAAACTACAACAACAAAGGTCACAAAACAGAAAATTGCACCCATCAAACTTATTGCATAAACTGTAAGTCAGCAGGACATAGAGCGGACCAGTTTAGATGTCCAACTTTCAAGCGTCTAATCCAGGAAGCGGAAGACAAGATTAAAGCTACAAAAAGGGGAAGACATAGAGTAGCTAGTAATGTTACTATAGAAGATGGGTATTAAGTTCAAATCAACGTCGGGAGGGGTAAAAAGACACAAGATCTAGTAATAGCTACTGGAAGGCTAATGGATGTTGACACGTTATAACTTTGTGAACCCAACAAAAAACAAGTAGCAAGTCAGAACTGGATAAAAGATCAAAGAGCAGATGTAGCGATCAGGTTTTTAAAAGAAATGTAAGTGTCAGTGGGGTAGTGCAGGGAAAAGGATTTGTGTGCGTGAAGAGAGATAGTATTAAATGGATAGTGTGCTACGTTTCGCCAAATATCCCCCTGGAAACACACAAGGCGGAAGTGGATAGAATAGTTGAGGAGGCAGATAACTGAAACCATGCTGTAATTCTTGCTGGCGATATAAATGCCAAATAGATGGCATGGGGAGCACCAAAAACAGATAAAAAAGGCCACTACTGGATGGATCATCCCTCAGCACTGAATTTGATAGTCTTAAATGATGTAGATCCGCCCTTTGCCGAGGCATTAGTGAATCACATGTAGGCATCACTGTTTCGTGTTCGAGAACGGACAGCCACACCGAACACAAATATATTTACTTTGAAGTGGGGGACAGAAAAAAAGGCGCACAACATGCACAAAAAATTATGTGGATTTGGAGACATTTCGAGCCTCAGTGGAGTTGAGAGTTGGTCACGAAAGTAGGCACACATCGCCTGAAGAGTGCACAAAGGTAATTGGGGAAGCTTACAAAGATAGCCTCCTGAGAGAACAGAAGATCCCCGTAAGAGTCCCTTATTGGTGGAACTCGGACATCCAGGAAAAAAAAGAGACGAGTGTAATAAAATAAGGCGTACTTAGTCTAAGCTGCTAAAGAAAAAAAAGCAACAAGCTCATTGAAACAAACGGTAAACTCAAAGAAAACAGGAAGGGGCTAAGAAAACTCATCCGTAGATCTAAAAAAGACCACTGACAACGAATATGCAGTGAGCTAGAAATCGACATTTGGGGAGGCGCATACAAAATCTTGACCAAGGAACTTAAGCTGATCACTTCGTATGAACTGCACCCTGACATAAAAAGGGAAGTAGTATCCAGATTGTTTCCTAGTGACAACGAGTCTTGGGAAGAAAATCTAGCAGAGATAACCGTCGAGACATTTACCATAGAGGAATTGAGAGCAGCGGCAAAAAGATGAAACGAGGCAAAGAAGCCAGCCCGGACAAGCTGCCTGCCGAAGCCATAAAAGTGGTACTCGATCACCAGCCTCGATGGATACTGAGGGCTCTTAACGACCTACAGAAGAACAACATTTTCAACCAACTAGATGGTGGCCAGAGTCGTGCTGTTACCAAAGGGAAAAGAATGCTTGGGGAATTGGAATTCAGGCCAATATGTTTACGCAACGCCATTATTAAACTTTATGAGGCGCTAATAAGAGAGAGGACCAGAGCAGAAATGGCAGCAAAAAGGAACTTGCACGAAAACCAGTACAGCTTCAGGAGTGGGGGATCTAGTATCAAAGCTGTGGAGAGCGTCTATGAAACTCTAGATCATATAAAAGAGACCTGGCCGCGTGCTACTTCTTCTTGCTGTCAAAAATGCGTTTAACACGGCCAGACATAGTCTGATCATTGGAGAACTGAGGCGCAGAAACTTATCAGTATTTTTGGTGAACACAGTGTTAAACTACTTAAAAGATCGTTGGGTAGTCTGTAACAGAGGCAAGGGGATTCCCGCACCCATGAGCGTCCCGCAGTGCTCGATCCTGGAACCCATCTTGTGGAATGTCCTCTACGATGGACTGCTGCATGTACCACTCGTTGGAACGGCTAGGACCAGAGCTTTTGCTGATGACTTCGCACTAGTGGTGGCCGCTGAGGATGAAGAGTCGCTGATAACGCAAGCAAATGAATGTCTTAGAGGAATAAACCGGTGGCTACTTAACCCGAAATTGGGGTTGGACCCAAATAAAACGGAGGCGCGGTTTCTAAAAGGCAGGAGATACCGCAGCAACATCTGCTTCAACATACTCGCAAATTAAACCAAAACCACCGCGAAAAACTTCGGAATATATATAGACCAGATATGAACGTTTAGAGAGGACGTAGTGGAAACCATAAAAAAACCGAAACCAGAGTATCCGTTCTACAAGAGGAGTGGTCCTAGCAGCTCGAAAAGGGCAGTTCTGGCACCAATATGGCATAGCATCCTCAAATTCGAACGATATATGGAAATTCTCGAGGGAGTACAGCGAAAGATCCTGCTACGCATTGTTTCGGCGTATAGAACAGTGTCGATAAAAGCTTTAAACGTGATTACGGGAATCATTCCCATAAAGCTACAAATAGAAAAGAGGGTACAAATTCACCAAGCTGACCCAGCTGACAAAGTCGATATAAGGGTGCACAATGGAAGATTGGCAGGAAGAGTGGAACAGTAACACCGAAAAAGTACAGTAGACAAGTCTTTAATAGGTGACCTGACGGCATGGGTGAAGTGCGAGCATCGTAAATGAAAATTCACTAATAGATGGTAAGACTTTTGGAAAAAAATTTCAAATGAGCGCGAATTAGGGCCTCTTTTTGTATATCTGGGGCCAAAGCTATATAATACGATTCCTCAGGTATTGAGGAATACTGGTTCTCTGTGTAACTACAAAAGAACATAGGCAACATACTCTGCCTTTGGACCGTGAGCTTGTGCATAGATACATATACTGAGTTTTGGATGTTTGTGAGTTTGGCAGACGACGGGTGGTCTTTTTGCGGCTGATGTATGGATGCCATTTGTGATTTACTTTTTAAAATTTTGCTGCTATAATGTTGTTATGATGAATGATCTTTTACATTTCCCAAAGGATCTTATATTACGATCAATTCGTAACCAATTTTGAGATACAACTGTGTCAATAGATTCGTCATGATAACCCTTATTAAAATATTAAGTGTCTAAAAGGGGTTGCCATTTGAAAGTGGTTAGTGGTCAATACTTGAATAATGGAGGAAATTCGAAAACAAATTTTTTATGTAAGGTAGGTCGGTTACATTCATTTGAGTATAATCAACGCACTCTAGATGCGAATATTAAAATAGCCCAAAAAAATCTAGATGGCTCAGAAACTTCGAAGAGCAGTTGAATCGCAGTAAGTATCGGTTCCTGATTCCGAAAAAGTAAAAATATGGAGGGTTTCGTATTTAAATTTTGAAGTTAGCGCCACCTTCAATGGAAGCAAGAATGATGCGAATGTCTCCAGCTTCCAAAAAGTTATGTTCCCACGTGTCCAAAACGTCATACGAATTTAATCCCTATATAACTTAAAATTTGAGCTGCTATCCACTGTCTGATGACTTCGTTGACGCCCTATATGGTTTAGTTCAAATGTTTTTCTCTAATACTCTCTCAACTTTTCCGCTAATTATAGAGATTGCACTAAAAAAGTATCCCTAAAGTTTTCTTTAATTCCCGTTGACAAAAATCTGGACGCAGCAAGTGCATTATGGTAGTGAATTTTTATAAAAATGTTTCTAATAGCAAATATGTATTTTTTAATGAGAGCTGGCACCACATTTGGTTGCCAGTATAACTTTTATAGTGGATACAATGTACCATGTTTCATCAAAATAACTTTACTGTGTGAAAAAGTACAAAAAATTCCCGAAAATAAACCTGTACCAATAAAAGTAGAGAAACCTAAAAGCGAAATATACCCATCTTTTCATGTCACAAGCTGACAGGTAATAAGAACGTTATTGAATTTGCCACATGAATTATGGTATTATTTATTATAAATGTGAATATTTCAAAAAGTAGAGTCTAACTTGAAGGATAGGACATGTCCTTCGCTTCTGAAACACAAAACATAGGCTCTTTTATTGGAAAAAATTGACTTATTGCAGTTCGAATTTATTCAATTTCAGTCATTATTTGAGAACGTCCTGTCAGCCCAAACATTCACGGAAACCTTATGCTGGAAGTTAGGACCGCGTATTGCTTTGGGATTTTCTAGTTCACACCTATGCAGGTTTCTCAGATTGATGATACTGCGTCTGGTAAATGAAGACGTACACTCCCGTCACAAAACTACAAATGAAGTGCATTTCCGCATATTCTTCACTAGAAAATCAGTAGGACATTTGAAATAATAAGTCGGAAACTCGAAACCACAAATACAGCTGGTTCTCATTTCTTATTTTTCCAAAAAAATACTATTGTTAGACTTGTAACTTCGGGAGGAATGAAAATCGAACTACCACATTTGTGTTTTTTTGTCTTAGAATTAAGCCTACTACATGCTCACAAAATTTGAATAAAACGGTACGGGACACCTATATATATATATATATATATATATATATATATATATATATATATATATATATATATATATATATATATATATATATATATATATATATATATATATATATATATATATATATATATATATATATATATATATATATATATATATATATAAATTAAACATACAAAAATTAAAACTGACCCTGGATATGTGATCTGAGCGGCTCACGCTCATTTGAAGACATTTTTTCGAAATTCAGAAGTCTCGATTGTCTGGTTAGTGATTTTTTTCTACGAAAATTCACTAGAAAGCGATATAGCGGTCTAGCTTTAATTATAGTTGTTGCAGATACGCCTAAATAATTTCAATGTTTTTAAACCTGACGATGCCTGAAGGTAAATTTTATTACTAAATAATAGTTTTATAGTGTTCAATAGATGCAGGGAAAACTACCTCTGTATTCACCAGAGAAATTTTCAAATGAATTTTAATATTTAAACAAAATTGTTGATGATAGCCTTTCACCAACGATATTTTTGGCCATATGTGTTATGTTGCGCCAATTTGTGTTAATATTTACTAGTTGTATGTGCTCCAGTATGAAACAATAGAAAACGCATATAACTGCAGTGAAAAAACTAATCGCAGATGTGCCATATTGCAAAATTCCACCGTGGCCATTTAATAATTGGCAATTATAATGTGCGTCACGTTTTTCTAGTTAAATCGAGAGAGCTGTGATTTTTGTTTTATGACGTCATCGTGTTTAGAATACTGATGGGCCATCTGGCTGTTTAAAACCTAATTATCACGATTGGTCTGGAGACTTCGAATGCGAATTGCATATTCAGGTATTTTTTGTTGGATGTTTCTTGTATAGTCCGCACTTGGAAGTAAAACACTTTTTGATTATAATGTATTCTTTGCAGACAATGGAACCAAAAGTAATCAAACTGGAAAACGTGGAGAAAGAAGCAACCAGCTATATTGAGACACCCAGGACCAGATCCAAGGGTAAGTATTATCCTTTAAGGTTTAATTATTTTGCGGCAGCTTTAAGTCTCTTAGACTATACAGGGTTTATGTGAAAAATGGGAACCGCATTTAGTACAATGCTGGATAAAATAGATCGACTTGACTAAATTTAAATGTATACAAAAATGCAGTCTTTCCAAAACTCAAAAACGCTTAGAACTCAAAATTTCAAATCAAAGTTAATTGTGACGATAAAAACAGAAAACAGTATTAAGGCTAGATGTATTCTCACCGTAATTAGACACACAAACCGGTTTCGCTCTAATTAGAGATCGTTAGTACGCTATACCAATCACAGCGAGAACACACCAATAAATTAATACGGCTGTGGTAGCCAGCATCCTAGAACATTGTGAGATGAACGACATGCTCGCCATCTCGGTGTGGACAGGGCTGACAGTTTACGAGATTGTTAGTTGGTTGTACACATTCTCTATCTATAACATTTTCTGTTAACTAGAGCTGTCGTGACAACATACTACCTGGTTCCGCACCGAGATGCCGCCCTTGTCATATATCTGACATTGTTCTAGAAAACGCAGTTTGTTTGCAATAAAAAAACCTACAGTGTGTTCATTTTTGAGCTTACAATATTACTTAAACCCAATTTGCAGATGTTAGCGTGTTTTCTACGACTTCATTTTATCTTCAATTCAAAAGAATTGATGCATTACAAAAGTAAAACTTAAGGTATTAAGGTATTTATTACATACACACACACACAAATATATATATATATATATATATATATATATATATATATATATATATATATATATATATATATATATATATATATATATATATATATATATATATATATATATATACATCTACATATACATATACATACAGAGTGGCGCATTGAAAATGAAACAGACCGATTTGCGTCCAGAGAAATTTTTTTTTAAAGAAAGGCTGAAACACGTCAATTTTAATATTGAGGGGGACATGTTTTGACATAAAACTCAACTTTGTCACATCAACCCCTTAAGGCTGGTGATAACAACCCTCATATTTTAAATAAGGAACATGGGTCGAGTGTTACATCATTTGAAAGCTCTTTCTTTTCTGAATTCAGCACACTAATTTTTTTGGAAGTTTTACCAGCTCGTTTAAAAATTATTCACAGTTGGAGTTGCAAGAACGTATTTCATTCATTGTGATAAGAAATGCACTAACTAGACAATTTTTCGTTAAAAAACTAAAAAACAAGGCCAAACGTTTAGAAATGTTAATTCAGTTAAGTAAGTGCCCAGCTTCCATACAACAGTACACATTTTGTTCAAAACGAGATCTGACATTCTGGAGCATTTGTGGAGTTATTAGACGGCATTCCTCAACAATGCGTTTTGCACAAAAATTAGGAAAACAATGAATTTCTCGAAAACCGCTAAAAATAATCAGAAAGTAATAGTGAAGAAAAAATGCAATAATGTACAGGGTGCCTAATTTTAAATATCAAATTTGTTGCTACTTTTCATATGAGCGGCAACGCCGCAGCGCTGAAAATATTTTGGATAGATCAAGCAGAACCAATTACCTAAGATACCAAATTTTCAAAATAATCCTACGTCCCGTTCCTCGTAAACATCTAACCTACCATCAACAGCGAGATACGCTGTATGTATATGTATATGTATATGTATATGTATATGTATATGTATATGTATATGTATATGTATATGTATATGTATATGTATATGTATATGTATATGTATATGTATATGTATATGTATATGTATATGTATATGTATATGTATATGTATATGTATATGTATATGTATATGTATATGTATATGTATATGTATATGTATATGTATATGTATATGTATATGTATATGTATATGTATATGTATATGTATATGTATATGTATATGTATATGTATATGTATATGTATATGTATATGTATATGTATATGTATATGTATATAGGGTGGCGCATTGAAAACGAAACAGACCGATTTGCGTCCAGATAAATTTTTTTTAAGAAACGCTGAAACACGTCAATTTTTAAATAGGGAACATGGGTCGAGTGTTACATCATTTGAAAGCTCTTTCTTTCTTGAATTCAGCACACTAATTTTTTTGGAAGTTTTATCAACTAGTTCAAAAATTATTCACAGTTGAAGATGCAAAAACGCATTTCACTCATTCCGATAAGAAATGTGCTGATAGTCAATGTTTTGTTGGTTTGTAAACAAAAAATTGACTATCAGAATATTTCTTATCGGAATGAGGGAAATGCGGTTTATTATTTCAGTTTATCGGTCGTTTGATACTTAATATAGTACTACCGAAAATTAATTTCACAATGGTGTATTCTGTAGAAAAAAGAGTTAAAATAATTACTCTTTTTTTCAAAAACGATGACTGTGCCAACCATACCGCAAATTTGTTCAATGAACGACATCCGAACGGACATGCTAACAGAAAATACATTTTGGAGTTAGTTGCAAAGTTTCGACAAAGTGGTTCAGTAGCCAACAAAAAACGGGATCCTGAACGTGAATTTCCGGTCAGAAATGAGACTCCTGAGATTGAAGTTTTAATACAAATTGCGGCAGACCCAACTTTGAGCACAAGAAAATTGGCCACTGTTTCAAACATCTAAAGAAGAACTATTCAGCGAATATTGAAGCATCATAAATTTCACCCGTATAAAATTCATCTTGTACAACAACTGAATGAAGATTATTTTGATCGGCGGCTGAAGTTTTGTGAAGTTATGACTGCACGAATAGTTGATAACGGGAACTTTCTGTTCAATATCTGTTTTTTAGACGAGTGTACGTTTTTATTAAACTCTACAGTCAATCGTCATAATTGTCGTTATTGGGCAGATAATAATCCAAGAAATTGTCACGAAGTCCACACTCAAACTCCACAGAAATTGAATGTCTGGACTGGCATTTTTGGAGACTGTTTAATTGGACCAATTTTTCTTGATGGCAATTTGAGTGGCGAAACGTATTTGGAGTTACTAGAAGATATCTTGTACCCTCTACTAATTGACATTGTTAAAAATGATGATCGCTATCAAGAAAATCAATTAGTGTTTCAACAAGATGGAGCTCCTCCGCATTTTTCACAACGTGTTAGGGAGTTTTTGAACAGACAGTTTCCAGGACAATGGATTGGGAGTAGAGGTGCTATTGAGTGGCCCCCTAAATCACCGGATTTAACTCCTTTAGACTTCTTTCTATGGGCCATTTAAAGAGTAGAATTTACGCAACAAAACCGGAGTCTCTGGAAGAATTACGACGACGCATTGTTGAGGAATGCCGTCTAATAACTCCACAAATGCTCCAGAATGTCAGATCTCGTTTTGAACAAAATTTGTACTGTTGTATGGAAGCTGGACACTTACTTAACTGAATTAACATTTCTAAACGTTTGGCCTTGTTTTTTAGTTTTTTAACGAAAAATTGTCTAGTTAGTGCATTTCTTATCACAATGAATGAAATACGTTCTTGCAAATCCAACTGTGAATAATTTTTAAACGAGCTGGTAAAACTTCCAAAAAAATTAGTGTGCTGAATTCAGAAAAGAAAGAGCTTTCAAATGATGTAACACTCGACCCATGTTCCTTATTTAAAATATGAGGGTTGTTATCACCAGCCTTAAGGGGTTGATGTGACAAAGTTGAGTTTTATGTCAAAACATGTCCCCCTCAATATTAAAATTGACGTGTTTCAGCCTTTCTTTAAAAAAAAATTTCTCTGGACGCAAATCGGTGTATATATATATATATATATATATATATATATATATATATATATATATATATATATATATATATATATATATATATATATATATACATCTACATATACATATACATACAGAGTGGCGCATTGAAAATGAAACAGACCGATTTGCGTCCAGAGAAATTTTTTTTTAAGGAAAGGCTGAAACACGTCAATTTTAATATTGAGGGGGACATGTTTTGACATAAAACTCAACTTTGTCACATCAACCCCTTAAGGCTGGTGATAACAACCCTCATATTTTAAATAAGGAACATGGGTCGAGTGTTACATCATTTGAAAGCTCTTTCTTTTCTGAATTCAGCACACTAATTTTTTTGGAAGTTTTACCAGCTCGTTTAAAAATTATTCACAGTTGGAGTTGCAAGAACGTATTTCATTCATTGTGATAAGAAATGCACTAACTAGACAATTTTTCGTTAAAAAACTAAAAAACAAGGCCAAACGTTTAGAAATGTTAATTCAGTTAAGTAAGTGTCCAGCTTCCATACAACAGTACAAATTTTGTTTAAAACGAGATCTGACATTCTGGAGCATTTGTGGAGTTATTAGACGGCATTCCTCAACAATGCGTCGTCGTAATTCTTCCAGAGACTCCGGTTTTGTTGCGTAAATTCTACTCTTTAAATGGCCCATAGAAAGAAGTCTAAAGGAGTTAAATCCGGTGATTTAGGGGGCCACTCAATAGCACCTCTACTCCCAATCCATTGTCCTGGAAACTGTCTGTTCAAAAACTCCCTAACACGTTGTGAAAAATGCGGAGGAGCTCCATCTTGTTGAAACACTAATTGATTTTCTTGATAGCGATCATCATTTTTAACAATGTCAATTAGTAGAGGGTAAAAGATATCTTCTAGTAACTCCAAATACGTTTCGCCACTCAAATTGCCATCAAGAAAAATTGGTCCAATTAAACAGTCTCCAAAAATGCCAGTCCAGACATTCAATTTCTGTGGACTTCGTGACAATTTCTTGGATTATTATCTGCCCAATAACGACAATTATGACGATTGACTGTAGAGTTTAATAAAAACGTACACTCGTCTAAAAAACAGATATTGAACAGAAAGTTCCCGTTATCAACTATTCGTGCAGTCATAACTTCACAAAACTTCAGCCGCCGATCAAAATAATCTTCATTCAGTTGTTGTACAAGATGAATTTTATACGGGTGAAATTTATGATGCTTCAATATTCGCTGAATAGTTCTTCTTTAGATGTTTGAAACAGTGGCCAATTTTCTTGTGCTCAAAGTTGGGTCTGCCGCAATTTGTATTAAAACTTCAATCTCAGGAGTCTCATTTCTGACCGGAAATTCACGTTCAGGATCCCGTTTTTTGTTGGCTACTGAACCACTTTGTCGAAACTTTGCAACTAACTCCAAAATGTATTTTCTGTTAGCATGTCCGTTCGGATGTCGTTCATTGAACAAATTTGCGGTATGGTTGGCACAGTCATCGTTTTTGAAAAAAAGAGTAATTATTTCAACTCTTTTTTCTACAGAATACACCATTGTGAAATTAATTTTCGGTAGTACTATATTAAGTATCAAACGACCGATAAACTGAAATAATAAACCGCATTTCCCTCATTCCGATAAGAAATATTCTGATAGTCAATTTTTTGTTTACAAACCAACAAAACATTGACTATCAGCACATTTCTTATCGGAATGAGTGAAATGCGTTTTTGCATCTTCAACTGTGAATAATTTTTGAACTAGTTGATAAAACTTCCAAAAAAATTAGTGTGCTGAATTCAAGAAAGAAAGAGCTTTCAAATGATGTAACACTCGACCCATGTTCCCTATTTAAAAATTGACGTGTTTCAGCGTTTCTTAAAAAAAAATTATCTGGACGCAAATCGGTCTGTTTCGTTTTCAATGCGCCACCCTATATACATATACATATACATATACATATACATATACATATACATATACATATACATATACATATACATATACATATACATATACATATACATATACATATACATATACATATACATATACATATACATATACATATACATATACATATACATATACATATACATATACATATACATATACATATACATATACATATACATATACATATACATATACATATACATATACATATACATATACATACAGCGTATCTCGCTGTTGATGGTAGGTTAGATGTTTACGAGGAACGGGACGTAGGATTATTTTGAAAATTTGGTATCTTAGGTAATTGGTTCTGCTTGATCTATCCAAAATATTTTCAGCGCTGCGGCGTTGCCGCTCATATGAAAAGTAGCAACAAATTTGATATTTAAAATTAGGCACCCTGTACATTATTGCATTTTTTCTTCACTATTACTTTCTGATTATTTTTAGCGGTTTTCGAGAAATTCATTGTTTTCCTAATTTTTGTGCAAAACATAGCTTCAATTAAATGTTTATTACTGCGACATTTGGATTCGTAGAAAGCTGAAATTTTGGGTGTAGTTTACCAATGTCCTGTTTATTAGCTACGTCTAAGGGAATTGCTTCTCCAATGGAGAGGTCGCTCAAAATTTGTGATTTTAGCAATAGAGACAAAAATGATAAAAGGTACATTTTTTTAAATGGAACACCTGTATATTATCAAATATCCTGAAAGACAATTAAAGTTTCTGTTAAATAATGTATCATGTTCCTATACGTAAATGGACTGGTTTCACACAAAAAAGCAGATTTCTATAAATATCGGATAATTTTGTCATTTTTTGTATGTATTATATTATAAAATGTCATCGAGCATGTAATTATGAAAATTTGACAATTAGTGTATTAATAATAAACCGTTTGTGCGTTCTTTAACGAAATTTTGTTTTGAAAAGGATCAAAATGGAAGGCAATAACCATTCAAAGGAAGTTTTGGTGAAATGGTTTGTTCTTCATGTGTGTGTAAATGTGATCAAATTATAGCAAGAACATGCAGAAGGTTCAATGAAATGTATCCCGATTTACAACCAATGAAATTTGCTTTTATTTAGAAAAGCTGGCTATTTAGGTATATGAATGCAATACATTATTAGAAGGAAACTTTAATTGTATTCCATGATATTTGATAATATACAGGCTGTTCTATAAAAAATGAACTTTTCACAACTTTTGTATTTATCGGTAAAAGCACAAATTTTGAACGACCCTGTATAATAGAAAACGAATTCCCTTAGGCTTAACTAATAAACAGGACATTGGTAAACTACACCCAAAATTTCAGCTTTCTACGAATCCAAATAATAAATAATAAACATTTAGTTCAAGCTCTGTTTTGCACAAAAAATAAGGAAAACAATTAATTTCTAGAAAATCGCTGGAGATAGGTATAGGGATGTACCATACAAAAATCTGGAATCAAATCGGAAAGCAATAGCGAAGCGAAAAATGCAACAATATACAGGGTGTCTTATATAAAATATCAACGTTGTTGCTAGGTTTCAATATAAGCAGCACTGCCGCAGCGCTGAGCATATTTTAGATCGATAGAGCAGAACTAATTGCTCAAGAAATCAAATTTTCAAAATAATCCTACATCCCGTTCTCTGTAAACGTCCAATCTACCATCGACCGTGAGACCCTGTATGCATATACATATACAGAAGGTCCCGCGAATTTGAAGCGTTTGCCGTATATCAAAAACAACTCAGATTTGAAATCTGAAAAATTTCAGATGTACGTTCTCTATAATTATCTATTTAAAGAAAATATTTAAAGATTCAGATCGTTTTCGTTGTGCCGGAAGTGAGCACCAACCTTATTTCAATTGAAACATCTAATATGTTATTATCTTTGGACTCTTTGTTAAGGCCTTATACCCCATAGTTTGTTCTTATTGCTAGTGCTTTTAACAATGGCGACTAAAAAACAAACATGAACATTTGAAGGGTTTTAGTAAAACCGTTTTAGTAAATTTTGAAATGATTATGTTTACTTAAGCAAGTACTAACACAATTCACCTAAATTACCGCCATTTTCGTGTGTGTGTACATGCTTACTAGGCCAACTAAGGTATTCATTTATTGTCAAAATGACATTTAAAAATTTGGTGTTTCAAAATTAAAAATATTCTGAAATCTAAGTCAAAAGAAGAGAATTTTGTTACCATACAATGATATAAAAATTCCAGGGATGTACAGGAACTATTGGTTATATAAAAATGATGGGCAGGTAATTAAATTTAAAAGTTGGAAAACAGCAATTTAGCCACTGCTTGCTTCTGTTGTGGAGAAACATTTCCACTAGCTTTTGCTAAGACATCGCGTAAATGTTCTGGAAATGGTTCATCCGGGATGGACGAGGCTGGGTCTTCTTGGTCGTGGCAACGCCGTATGATGGTTACTGGCGAGAATGTTCCGTTTTCGGAACCTTTGGAAATCTTCTGATCAAAGCTCTTAAGGCTGGCTATTCTGACAGCTGCCAGCTATTTTGCTTGAATAAGAGTTTTACCAACTAGTAGAGCTTTCGTAAAAAGATCGTTGTCTTCTGGTTCTATAATACCCACCACTTGTCCCGAAATATCTTTAACTATCCTCACCGGGACAATACTCTCATTCTGGGCTCTCACAACGGCATCTTTTTTGGACGTGACTTTTCGAATCGCAAGGTTATTGACAGTCGACATGACTACTTCCTCAACACCGATATTTAAGACATTCTTCTCGAGATCCAACTTGACACCGTGACCTTGTAGAACATCTAGACCAAGTATAATAGGGTCTGATATGGCGGCAACAATAACTCTCTGTTTGGTCGTCCAAACTCCAATTTGTAGCAATCTCACCAAATACACGAATCTGTTTGCCACCAGCCGCAGTCACTTTGTAGACTCTCTTTGGCTCTCTTACCCGCCATCTTGGTACCACATCACGACGGATAATCGTCCTGAAAGCGCCGGTGTCTACAATCATTTGAGTTGTCCTGTCGCCGATGTATCCGTCTACGACGAGCGTGTTGCCAGAATTGTTGACCAGTGAAACAGTAGTCGACTTCGGGACATTGTGGTGGGCAGCCAGCTCTCGCCCCATAAAGCTATCTGCATTTAGTTTTCCTGTACAATAGTTGATGCTGATCTTGGATCCCGGCATTAATTTCTTATGTGCCCAACCTTACCACAGTTCCAACAGCGTATGGCACTTGCACGACGAGCTTGCGTTGGCTCTTTATGAGGCGTGGGCTTCGTCTGTTCTACTATCTTCTGTAGTAACTGCGTGACCGTGCATGACTCAGTTTTATTTTCTTCTCCCGGGACTTGGAGACTGCGAACTCTCACATTGCCTTTAGAATCTTGCTTGGCAGCTTTAAATTCTAGCGAATGTGCCAAAGCATGGTTCAAGTTTTTATGTCTCGCCATCCTCAGTGCCTGTTGAGTGTCGGTATCCCTGATGCCGTCAATGAATGTTTGCAGCGACAGCTGGTTCAAAAATTCCACCGGAGCTGTGGGGTAAGCTGATCGCGTTAATCTGGCAACGTCGGCTTCGAATTGCTGCAGACTTTCGCCTGATTTCTGACCGCGACTTTTTAGCTGAGTTTGATAGAGCTGTTGTAGATGCTGGTCTCCAAATCTCATTTCTAGGTAATACCGAATGCTGTCGAAACTGTTCTCTTCCTCCCTGGGAATTCCTTGAAGCAGGTCAAGGGCATCTCCTCTGAGAGCTACTATTAACGGGGTCGCTTTCTCTCTCTCGCCCCAACCATTTGCTGTAGCAGCGGCTTCGAACTGGCGTAGATAAATACCCCATGGGACTGAGCCAACAAATGTGAGAACCTTAATTCTTACGACCGGGCTATCTTCGAGCCTGGTGTTTCCTTTGGCTAGAGCTTCGCACTTATTTTCTAGTGATTGTATTTTCTGATGCACTTCCTCTTATATATTCGTCAGCTTGTCATATACTTCGTCGCTGATACCCCTTACTCTGCTTTCTACTTGCTGGAAGATGTCGTCTTTTACCTGCTTCATACGTTTGTCGACACCTAAAGTGATATTCTCAATTCTGCTGGCCTGATCTTGTAGAATTTTCTTTGTTTCTTCATCTCTTCTTCTCATTTATTCCTTTGCTTCTTCGCCCCTTTTTCTAGCTTCAACATTAAAGCTCTGGCAGTGCCAAGAATATTTTAAGTATTATTTCATTTTTGTATTATATTGGAGTTCAAATTGCATCAACTGCAGACACAAGTTTAATATTTTTTGTAAGATGCATTGTGAAATTTATACCCAATAAACTAAAACTAAACTAAATTAACAAGCATTTTTCAACACACCAGGATCCAAAGCTGCACATGTTCTCATTATTGCGTTTTTTGAAATATGTTCTATTATCACTAGTTTTATGGTTATCTATATCCTTTATGCATTCCTCAAAAAAACCATGCAGTAGATTAAATTTCGGAGACCTAGGAGGTAAAGCAGTGCAACAACTGTTAGATAACAATTGTCGCTGTAAAACACATAGTCCACAATTGCTACATAGACCAAACGATGATTATTCGGAGGTGCTCAATCTTGTTGATAAGAATAATGTTTGCCTATCGGTATTCAGCGGTTAATTATCTAACATTTCTACCTGGTTCTCCTAAAAATGTTAAATATGAAGCAGCATCTAAATGTTCTTCAAAGAGACTAGAACCTACCAGCGTATTTCTAGTCACCTATTGAAAGTTTTTTTTTTTAATTTGAAGGGACTCCTGTGATACCCTGAATATCGGGCAACCTTTTTCTAATTCAACCAACTTTGTATATTTTATAGTTTCCAAGATCCTACTGATGTCGATACTAGAAATTCCGTTACCTATATATATATATATATATATATATATATATATATATATATATATATATATATATATATATATAGGTAACGGAATTTCTAGTATCGACATCAGTAGGATCTTGGAAACTATATATATATATATATATATATATATATATATATATATATATATATATATATATATATATATATATATAAACTAATCCTGGATGTGTATGTCAGGCGCCGTAAATTGCGCCTATCCCCAGATATTTTTTGAAAGTTTTCTCGTTGCGTTTTTTTTTAACGAAAATTCGCTAAAATTATGTTTAAGAGTATTTTTAGCTATACACGGTATAATATATACAGCATAACAATTGTACGTGAAAAGGGTCTGGATGCCCGCAGCTGTTCTCATGGTAGAAAAAGCATTGCAGTGTATATATTAATTTTCTATGAAGATGTGAACGAATAACTGTAATAACTCAGTCAGTATGGAAGTATGAACTGGAGCAAATGATTTAAGTCCGCATATTAATTATAATAGTCGTAACTCTGCACACAGGTGCAAGTTCTCAAGATCGTTTTGGGTTTTGCGCGTCACAGTTTGTAACTGAATATTTCGTATATTGGTTCTATTTTGTGTCTGAGCATTTGCTTTGCCTAGAAATTAGATACGACACGTCTAATCAAGCATAATTATCGGATTAATAATAATTAATGGATCAACTAAGAGCCCGACAAATCAATTCGGAATAGAAAGACACTTCAGAACACAAATAAAAATATTGAGACTGCTTAGCGTGTCTGAAAAGTTTCAGACACCCAGACATCATGTTGTTTTAAGAAATAAAAAGTTTTCGCAAGATATTTCTTTTGGTATATGTACTAATAACATACGAAAAGTGCAATATTACCTCATCTATTAAGTTTAGGGTAGTTTTCTGCAGAATAGTTAAAATGTATCACCCACAAATACCCTTGGAGAACCCAAATCACTACAGCACATCTTTTAAAGACCTAATGATCATTTCACTAACAAAGTTAACGTTATCAGAGGGTGAAAAATTCGAAACTACCACTACTACTACACATCATGTTTCTGGTACGTGTTAGGTAAAAGACCGATGGCCTATAGAGGGATAAATCGCAGGCAAACTTTCTGCGTTTATGTTTTAAATGCTGCATTTCAGAAAGTCTTTTCTGAAATGCCGTTATAACTGTACCTACCGAGTTTCGGAATATTTTTGTATCAAAGAGGCAGTGTGAACAGTGTACTAGTAATCAGTGGCGGAACACGGTTTTCGCAAATTTTGCTGCTTATGGCTTTAGGGATATAAATACTCTCATAAGAGTCTAATTTCACCGGTTGTCTAACATTTTTTATTCGCTTAAGAGTTACTCTATGTGGTGATTATTATCCCAAATATGTTAAGCCACGCGTGACTTGTCTCTACTACCGTACCGCAGCTGTGCCAGATATTCCTCAAATGGTTTCAATGGTACTTTTAGTCTGCGCAACGTATTGAAGATTACAATCTTTACAACTTATCTCATAGATACCTGACATTTCAGTTGCTTTATCCCTATCTTTTGTATTACTTAACAAATTTTTTTACTTTTTTTTGTTGTAAAAAATGTTAGCTGCAAATCAGCTTTTTTACAAATGCTCTCGAGAACCTTTTGATTCGCGGTTCAAATGGTTTTCTTTTTTCTGTGTCTAATAGTTAATTTTTTCACTAATCAAACCGAGTTACCTCTATATTTAGCCACGTTCTTAATGTACCTTAATTTCCTGCTATATCTACTTTTACTTAAGGAGATTGTGTTAAGCTATTTACAAAATAAACTAGCCGTTATTTGTGTAAAAGTGTGATGTAAGTCATTTGGAATGTAACTGATAGTGGTGGTTTTCTTCCTGTAAACATCGAATTTAAGAGAGTCGTTATTTTTAATAACTAATACATATATAAAAATCTCGGGACGCAGCAAGTGCGTTATGGTAGTGAATTTTCATTAAAATGTTTGTATTGCAAATATGTGTGTTTTCTTTTTAAGAAAGCAGACATCAATTTTGGTTACCAGTAGAACCTATATAGAAAAAGCAGGCATCAAATTTGATTACCAGTATAACATATATAGTAAAAACAATGTGCCATGTTTCATCAAAATAACTTGATTGTTTGAAAACGTACAGAAATTTCCAAAAGTAAACCAAAAGTGTTACTGAAAAAATCCGTTTCTTGGTCAACCTTATAGGTTAATAGCAAATTGAGCTATTCAAATATGAATCATTTAATCAAAATTCGCAACCACAACGCACTTGCTGCCTCCAGAATTTCTTAACTTACAAACATGCATTATATTTCGATGGAAAATGCAAAAAAATAAGGCGTTTTCGACGAAAAAAAATTATTTGTATCACCAACGACTTATGGGCCACCCTGTGATTGTCGCAATAATTTTTTAAGATGTAGCTCAAAACACCGTATAATTAATGTATACAATATTTTTTCATATCTTGTATAATAACGAATATATTGAGCTTTATTAATTTTTTACGAAAATTCGACAAAAATTATATACCATTAAACAATAAACTCTATAGCTAAGGCTACTGCCAAGCATCAGAGAAAGGATCTATTAGAAATTAATTTTCTGGAAATATTTTAGTAAAATGAAGGACAATGACGGTTGAAACTAAGAGTTCGGTGTATGTAAAACATTCTTCTTGAGACATTTTCTTTCCATAGCCCGTATTAGATTCAAGTTATTTGCCTAAATGTTGCGAATTTTGACGTTTTCAATTGTCACTTTGACGTTTTGAGGAAACCCCCAATTTATTTTTCTTTAAATGCCCATAACTTTTTTGTCTTTTGACCTACAGAGCTGAATTTTGGTAGGTGGCACACCTATAACGATATAAACCAGATTACCAAATTTGGTTGCCCTTACTTTGTTAATTTTGGAGATATAAATATTTTGCGAAAGAAAACACAAATTTTTCCGGGAAAACCTCGGCGGATTTTCCTGGCTAACAAAATTATCCAAGCGACTTGCGAAAGGAATGTACTCACCAATTTTGACGTTTAAAATCGCAATTTTGACGTTTTGAGGAAAATCCAAATTTATTTTTCTTTGAATGCCTGTAACTTTTTTATCCTTTAACCTACGGAGCTAAATTTTGGTAGCTAACTTGCATATAATGATATAAATCCGCATATGAAATTTGGTTGCCCTTACTTTGTTAATTCCGGAGATATAATTTTTTTTCGAAAGAAAACACAAAATTTTCCGGGAAAACCTGGACCGATCTTCCTGGATAACGAACTTATCCAAGCTATTTGCAAAAGGAATTTTTTCACCAAATTTAATCAAAATCGGCCCATATTTTTTGAGTTATCGGTGTGATACATATATATATATATATATATATATATATATATATATATATATATATATATATATATATATATATATGTATATATATATATATATATATATATATATATATATATATATATATATATATATATATATATATATATATATATATATATATATATAAACATATAAAAATTTAAACCGACCCCGGATATGTGTTCTAGGGGGCCTAATTAGCGCTCATTTGAAGAAATTTTTTCAAAATTCAAAAGTCGGGATCTCCTCATTAGTGATTTTTTTTAAAGAAAATTCACTAAAAGGTAATTTATTATTAACTTCGTTAACTTCGTTAGTGAATTTTATTTAATCAAATTGACCGTTCAGTCGTTTAATAAAATCATCTACTTTGTATATGTTTTAGTGAAACACTGCGAAAATATCGTCCACATAACAAAAGCACACTTTAGGAAAATACTCACTTTTATTTTCTAAATCCGTTTAAAATCTACTCATAAAAAGGTCCGTAACGGAGAGAGACGGTTCCCCATTGCAGTGCCTTGGGTTTCTTCAAAAAACTTATTGTTAAATTAGAAGATATTTTGTTTTGGACAAAGCTTTCTTAAAGTTAAATATTCTTTCCAAACTTCTTCACTTCTGTTGTTCAGTTTCATCAATTCTTCTAAATACGTTAGCGCTTTCTTCGTGGGCATGCTGGGAAACAAAGAGGCTACATCAAAGGAGATTAAAAACTCGCCTTAAACCAATTTAGCATTTTTAGGTTCAATAATAAATAACGACAATGTTCATCTAATGGCCAAGGGATTTGAGTACCCTGCAGCAATTTGCTTGTCGGAGGTGTGGCTCTATTCGGATGAAATATGTTATGTCAAACTAGAACATTATACCTTAGCTGACAGTTTTGTTGGTTTGTATGGGGTGTTGCTATTTTTATAATGTCAGACCTAAAATTTTCTGTTAAATGTTTAGGTTAAAGTCCTAAGTGTGAAAGACATTTTAAGTACAGCGTAGCTATTCATTGTGAATATGGTTTGGCAAGTGTCCTTTGCTTTTACAGATCACCAAATTCTGATCTGGCTATTTTTAAAGAATCACTGGATTTGCTTTTCATGAAGTTGTCCAAATTTACTAATCCAATCTTTTTTTTATCGGGGACTTTAATATTCATTTTAAGGACCTATGTAGCAAAGATGTGTCCGAAGTTTTAAACATTTTCTCATCTTACCGTTTTAGGCAATGCATTCGCGACTACACGAGAGTTCAATGTGCTTCTAAGTCGATTATCGAAAATGTGTTTGCGAATATAAATAAATGTAAGTTGCATTGTAATAATATCGACGTTCACGTACGACCATTAAGCTCAGCTGGTAAGTGTCGATCTCATTCTTACAAAGGACAGCCGCTAGGTTTGTGTATAGACTCAGATTGAACTCGGATACTATGCAGGTGTAAAAAAATATTGTGAATAGAGGGTCTTAGAGTGACATGTATTTGGAGTCTGAACCACGGGAGCTAGAAGGAAGTGGTTAACCCAGGATATCGTTATACGGAGAAGGCTTTTGAGAGAGGTGCACATATTAAGCGTCCAATCTAATTATCTTCATATTCAAGAAAAATATAACCTATTGAAAAAGGCTCACTATAATAAAATTAAAGGTGAAAAGCTTCAATATCTTGAAAACCTAATGATCAACTCTAACAATAAGTGTCGAGCTGTCTAGTCAATTATTCATTCTAGCGTTAACTTAAAAACCCGCAGCAATACCACTCAGAAACACTTTAAGTTGCAGGATGATAGCGATAGCCATCCATCATATGGTCAGATAATAGTTGAATTTTTTAATAACTATTTTGTCAACTCTGTCACACAATTAACTAGATACATCAAAATAGATATAAATTCATCAAATCACATTCCCTTATATAAACGTTCTCGTATTCTGTATTCTGTGACTCCGGAAGAGGTTTCAGATACAATACGGCAGTTTACAGTGAGGAATTCTTGTGGTTAGGATGGGATCGCTTGCTCCTTGCTTCAATGTATTTATGACTCAATTTCACAGCCTCTTGCTTATTTAGTCAACTTGTCTTTTGAGTTCGGTTTTTTCAAAGATAGCTGTCGTCATTGCAATACTTAAGAGTGGAAATCTGGAAGTGTTTTCTAACTATAGGCCAATTTGTCTCCTTTCGATCTTCTCTAAAATATACAAAAAATTATTTGAGAAGCGTGTTAGAGAGTTGGTTGAAATATTAAAATCCTCATTCCTGATCAGTATGGTTTTCGTTACAAACATTCCACGCAGAATGCACTTGTTGACATGTATTCGCTTCTCCTTGATAGCATTAACTGCAGATTTAAAACAGCTTCAGTGTCGTATGATTTGACAAAGGCATTCAATGTAGTCAATCACTCATTGCTTTTGTAAAAACTCCAACGATATCGCATAAGGGGTACATCCGTTCAGTGGATTGAGTCTTATTTGACAAATCGTACCCAACCAGTTACTTATGTTATCGATGGTACTAAATTTTGTTCTCCGGCTCCGGCAGTGCATTTAGGAGTGCCGTAGGATAGCATCTTGGGACCACTTCTATTTCTCCTCTTTGTTAAACACTTGGCTCTAGGTGTTGGAGGTGATAAATTTGTTCTTTTCGGTGGCGAAACTTCTGGTATTTTTCGTAGCGTGAAGTGTATGAACTCCAAGTTGATGTTCAGAGCTCGGTGGATACTATTCAGACTTGGTGCTCAAGAAATTGACTAATCTTGAATCAGAGTAAATCAACGATAATGGTTTTTAACAGCGTCGGAAATGATAGCGACTATGGTATTTTGGTGAGGCTCCATGGAAAATCTCGATAGCAGCAAAAATTTCCTAAATTTTTGTGCATTTATTTTACTCTAAACGTTCTTCGACAACCCCCATTGCAAAATTATCTGTCCGTTTGTCATCCCTTTGTTTTGTTGTTTATAGACTCTGTGACTTTGTTAGTGTGCCCACTCTACTGTCTTTCTGCCATACCTTTATTCAATCTAGGCTGACCTATGGTACTTTGTGCTGGGTAGTGATACTCAAACAATGCAGCCGCTCTTGGTGTAGAAATCAATTATGATGATAATTGCTTGGGTGCCCTCAACTCATTCTTGTCGTGAATTATTTAAAAACTATAATATAGTTACCGTTAGTTCCATCTATATATTTAATTGCTGCATTATTGTTAAGCACAATAAAGAAAAATTTACCAACTGCGGTACGGTAAACAAATATAAGACAAGGCCATTTAATAAGGTTTATGTATCTGCTCATTGCCTAACTAAAACTGGTAAAGGGCCGCTAAGTATGGCGTCAAAATTATAACCATTTACCAGGTTCTGTAGGAGAGAAGGATATCATTTCCAGTACTAAAGTAGCTCTAAAGAGCTCTTCTGCTAAAACTGAGCTTGTATAGTTGACAGGAATATTGTAACTGTGATACGAATAGCATTATTGTCTAGAAGCTGTTTTCAATTGATTGTTGTTTTCACCTCTTAACGTTTAGATAAGCATTCTTGAGCTGTTGTTCTTTGTTTCATTCTGACTATATATTGTATCTTAGTGCTGAATAATAATAATAATAATAATAATAATAATTATTATTATTATTATTATTAAATTCAAGTGAATTTGAAACAGAAAAACCTTTTTGTTTGACAGGTATGCATTTGAACTGATTTGTCAACCACTTTGTTAAATTATGTCGGAGAATCTATAGCCGAAATAATAGTGTCATCAATTTTCCCGGTTTATGAATTTTTGGAAGACAATATTTTTTGGGGGCTTTTGGATTTGTAACTTGTAACCTTCTTCCTGAGTCTTTTGTTATAAGATTGTGAAAACTCTTGAAATTATTTTTAACGTCGGAAATCATTTTTGGTAGGGGTTTTTATTTAGTGTTCTTTCTGTCTATATTGCCTTATTGACTCTATTTTATAATCTTTTTTGTTCAAAAATCACAACCTTTTTACCTTTATCTGTTTTAACACAAAAACAACCCTTCTCTCGCAGTCGCTCAGTCGTTTAACTATTTTGATTTGATTAAAATTTTTGCTTATAGTGAACTTATTTTCAAACTGTTTGAGATTTTACCTCTACATGCTTCTCGAATAAAGTTTTTTGGAGATGCGGGTAATTTTTTAATTCCTGTTTCAAAACTAGCAATCACATCTACTAGATCGTTTTTTTTTGTGACCGCAAATCGAATTTCAGCCCCTTGTTTAAGAGGTCTATCTCATTTTTGTTAAACGACTGTGAAGAAAGATTTTCTACGATAGGTCAATTAATTTCCTGAGGAATCGTTTTTCCGTTTTTAATCTGACAATTTACAAGGTGCTTTATTTATTTATTCTGGATTTCTCCGTCTCTAGGTTATTGGTCTTTTACCTAAGACATATAGTACATGCAATAGCGGAGCCCATTACACTTGTCCATAATGCACTAAACTACAGGAGTTATTTTTTTTATATAGGTTCAGAATGACGCACTGAATGTAAAAACATAAAATCCTTACAAATTTGGAGGGCGGAAGTGCCGCCATTTTGAGAAAAACCGTTTCGGCCTATATCTCCGCAACAGTGCACTTTAGGCCAAAAATGGTAATGACCTTTATTGTAGATAATTGCATTTCTCATCTTTTTTGTATTTTTTTTTTGTATCAATCACCGTTTACAACTATTAGCATTCATTTATTGACTTTTTTGCCTATATATTGGTTAATAATTGTTTAAGAAATAAAATCCTTATAACTTGACTTTTCAATCGACAAATTTCCCACAACTTCTACAAAAAAACTTTTTTTCTCAAATCGATATTTTCAAAGTTATAACGCGTTAAATGTTGCACTTTTCAATCGACAATTTTTTCTGGAAATATTTTAGTAAAGGACAATGACTGTTGAAGCTAAGGCTTTGTAAAACATTCGTCTTGAGACATTTTCTTTCCATAGCTTATATTAGTTTCAGGTGCTTTGCGTAAATGTTGCCAATTTTGACGTTTTAAATCGCGACTTTGACGTTTTGGGGAAAACCCCAATTTTTTTTAAATACCTATAACTTTTTTATCTTTTAACCTACAAAACTAAATTTTGGTAGGTAATTTACCTATTATAATATAAAGCGGCGTATCAAATTTGGTTGCCCTTACTGTGTTATGTTCAGAGATACGATTTTTTTCGAAAGAAAACACAAAATTTTCTGGGAAAACCTGAGCCGATTTTCCTGGCCTTTCAATAAATGAATGCTAATAGTCATATAAGTTGTAAACGGTGATTGATACAAAAAAAAATACAAAAAAGATGAGAAATGCAATTATCTACAATTAAGGTCATTACCATTTTTTGCCTAAAGTGCACGGTTGCGAAGATATAGGCCGAAACGGTTTTTCTCAAAATGGCGGCACTTCCGCCTTCCTAATTTGTAAGGAGTTTGTGTTTTTACATTCAGTACGTCATTCAGAACCTATCTATCAAAAAAATAACTCCTGTAGTTTAATGCAGAAACAAATTCTCTATTGCCTGTACTAATAGTATAACTATAATGTGTAGTAGTTAAGTAGTTTAGAATTGTTCATCATCTAATGAAGCAACGAGTTTGTTAATAAAACGATCGTCAGGTCCCTAAAAGATGTGTTGTGGTGATTTGGGTTTCCCAAGTGTACTTATCAGTGCTCAACCCAGCTTCCAATCTTCAGTTAATGTACCACTCACCTAATATCAACAGTGTGCGACTTAATGAAACTTTATGTAGAACTACTTGCTAATATAGAGTAAATTCTGCACCACCATATGGAACTTATTATTACAGAGGATAGTTAAAATTAAATAACGACACTCCCTTTTTGCTTCAAGTTGACAAAAAATGTAATCAAATGCCAGCATTTGTCATTCGTTACCTGCCAAAAATGAAAATCTTTTGTTAATGCTGAAAAAAGCCATTTTCATCGGCTTGAAAAATTTTATTAGAAAAACTATTCCTACTGCAAATCTAGGCCTATTTACAAAGTTCCAGGTGTCCAATGCAAAGTAGAGTTTTTTTGACATTTTTCCCACGTGAGCTCGGGGACTTGAAAATAATATGTCCAAGGAATATTCTACCTGTTGCAACGAAAGCAGTTAATGTCATTTTTCTTTCATGTTCTTAAACTAACGAATATTCTTTTGACCTGCTGTCCTCTCTATCTAAAAACTCTCTCTCTCTCTCTCTCTCTCTCAAGAAGGGAGCGGAAGGCAACCCGAAACTACACGTTGCAGACCCCTTTAGTTAACAAGAATATCAAAAATGTGATATAATAGCAAGGTGCAGTGCTTAGAGTAAACTGTGACGAGTAAACGAACTATATTGGAACATTGATCACTCCCTTTATACTTTTGGTTGGGGGCATAGTTGATTGTTGTCTGCCTGGTTCCGTGAAGGCGCACGCGTTCTTCTCCAGAGTCAGCTTCTTTAATTATTTATAATGAATTTAGATTCAGTTTCTTATTGTTTATTTATGGATTTGCTTATTAGGTAATTCTTTTGTTAACTGTGCTAAAAAGTAGCATTGTATTCTATTGTATTTGGGATTAGTAACTCGCGCGAAAATGCAACCACCACAGGACATTAACTGTAAAGTCATGTGACAAAGAATATATTAATCCTAATAAAAGAATAGAACAAAGATGTTCAGGACGCAGCAAGTGCATTATAGTAGTCAAGTTTCATAAGAATTGTACACTATTAGTAACGTATATCAGCAAAACTAATTCTTTAAATTTAAATGGTCCTTGGAGATCGGTTTTGGAGATCCCATATATTTTTCCTTTTAATTTCTTGGATAGTTTTCTTTTAGTCAACCCAATCGAACTAGTTTTTGCAAACAAAACAACAAAAAAGGTTTTTTGAAACCAACTTGTAGTTTTCAGCGAAGATCATTACGTTATTTTTCTTTAATTTAGTACCCACGCTGCGTTTACATGGTTTTACTATGGTTCAAGATTGAAGATTTTAGCTTAATGAGAAATTGTGTTATGGGATTTGAAATATTTTTACAAAAATTCTCTACCATAACGTACTTGTTGCACCCAGACCCTTTTCAATACTTATTTACTGTTGCTGTATCCACACTTTTTGTAAATGATAAAATATTGGAGCTCTCTATGTGACACTGGCAAACAAAGCAACCTCAATTTCATTTTTGGAAAAATTATTTAAACAAATGAAATGGGGTAACAATTTAAACATAAATTCAAACTCTTGGTTCGCTGCTTTGTCGCAGGGGTTCTCCTTCCCCTTATGCATGCCTACAACCACCCTCAATGCATTAACAAGAACAATGTAAACAAGAAGAATTTCTTGGGAACAACCCCCAAGAAAGTTACGGGACCTGCGGTGCCTATACGTGTTCTGGGCGGGGTAAATAGGATTTTATGGAGGTATAGCTGCAAAATGGGATAAAGGCAGCTTAAAGAAGTCCAACTAAGCTGGTTTTTCTTTCCGCTCTCATTTCCTTTTGAGCTTCTTCAGCGCCTAACACCCCTCTTCACTCCTGGTTCCGTAAATTTCTTGGGGGCTGTTTGCAAGAAATTTTTCTTGTGGTTTGTGCATCCAGAAGAAGATCTAAGCATGTTTCTGATTTTTTTCTAAAAAGTCCCCGTGCGCTAATCTGCAAATTTACCAAAAATATAATTTTATAAATTATAAACGTGGCAAGTATTTTTCCTTATTAGTCGCTTAGATGATCCGTTTTAGTCAACTAAATCGAACCAGTTTCTGCAAACAAAATAACAAAAATGGTTTTTAAAACAAATTTGTGATTTCCCGTGAAGCTGTGTGTTATTTTTTAAATGTAGTACCCCCGCTGCTTTTATATAGGTTTTAGTATGTATCAAAACTGAAGATTATATTTTAATGAGAAACTAAATTATCACCATTTGAAATATTTTTACAAATATTCGCTACAATAACGCACTTGCTGCACCTAAACTCTTTTCAACACTTATTTACTATTGCTGTATCCACACTTTTAGTGAATTTTCTAAAAAAAAATTCACTAATGAGGAGATCCCGACTTTTGAATTTTGAAAAAATTTCTTCAAATGACCGCGAACTAGGCCCCCTAGAACACATATCCGGGGTCAGTTTCAATTTTTATATGTTTATATATATATATATATATATATATATATATATATATATATATATATATATATATATATATATATATATATATATATATATATATATATATATATATATATATATATATATATATATATATATATATTATATATATATATATATATATATATATATATATATATATATATATATATATATATATATATATATATATATATGTATCACACCGATAACTCAAAAAATAATAGGCCGATTTTGACTAAATTTGGTGGAAAAATTCCTTTTGCAAATGGCTTGGATAAGTTCGTTAGCCAGGAAAATCTGCTCAGGTTTTCCCGGAAAATTTTGTGTTTTCTTTCGAAAAAAATTTATATCTCCGGAATTAACAAAGTAAGGGCAACCAAATTTGGTACGCTAGTTAATATCCTTATAGGTAAGCTACGTAGGTCAAAAGACAAAAAAGTTATAGGCATTTAAAGAAAAATAAATTGGGGTTTTCCTCAAAACGTCAAAGTTGCGTCAAAATCGGCAACATTTAGGCAAAGAACTTGAATCTAATACGGGATATGGAAATCAAATGTCTCAAGAAGGATGTTTTACAAACTCTGAAGTCTTAGTTTCAACCGTCATTGTCCTTCATTTTACTAAAATGTTTCCAGAAAATTCATTTCAAATAGACCCTTTTTCTGATGCTTGGCAGTAGCCTTAGCTTTAGAGTTTATCGTTTAATGGTATATAATTTTTGTCGAATTTTCGTAAAAAATCAATAAAGCTCAATATATCCGTTATTATACAAGATATGAAGAAAATTTGTATATATTAATTATAGGGTGTCTTGAGCTACATCTTAAAAAAATATTTCTACAATCACAGGATGGCCCATAAGTCGTTGGTGATACAAATTTTCTTCTTTTTTTTTTTTAATCAAACACGCCTTATGTTATTGCATTTTTGAATATTTCAGCATTGCATGTTTGTAAGAAAAGAAATTCGGGACGCAGCAAGTGGGTTATGGTAGCGAATTTTCATTAAATGCTTCAAATTTGAATAGCTCAATTTGCTATTAACCTATAAGGTTGACCAAGAAACGAGTTTTCCCGGAACACTTTAAGTTTACTTTTGGAAATTTTTGTACATTATCACACAATAAAGTTATTTTTATGAAACATGGCACATTGTTTTTACTATATAGGTTATACTGGTAACCAAAATTGATGCCTGCTTTCTTAAAAAGGAAACACACATATTTGCAATTAAAAACATTTTTATGAAAATTCACTACCATAACGCACTTGCTGCGTCCAGAGTTTTTTTAAATGAAATAAATAAATATATACAATACAAATTTTTAAAATTAAAATTTTAATATTTTACACTGCAAGTCTGTTTATATGTATAACTTAAATTACTTTATGATATTAGGTAGTTTTATTTACCTCAAATTTTCCATACACTACATGAAGAGTAAAAACTAAAAGTAAACAATGAATAGCTTTTTCTAAGGTATTATCGGATTAGCGGATTAGCGGAGTCTATTCCGGGGCTATCTTCCCCTTCTTTGTTTATGACGCCTGTAAACGAAGAATAATAATAATAATAATAATAATAAGAACGTCGAATTCGACTCCACCCCTACCGCAAAGCGCACACGTTTCTCTCATGACTGCTGTCTGCTGTCAGTTGGCAAAATAACAAATGAAAAATAGCCAACTTGTGTTGTCAGATTAAACTAGGAGAGGGAGATGGCTTTTAAATACCGTGAAAAATGGGAAGCTTAATATGTATACATAATAAAACGTAGTTCTAGGTTGCTTTTAAACAAATTGAATCACTTTCATTAAAATGTTTATTTATTACTATATATTTTTCTGATATCTTCAGATTCATATGAGAGTTTTGGCAAATGGCAACCCCGCTGATTACTTATTGCGACATATTTTTGTAGCCTGTTCGTTTGAAGCTTTTTCAGTACATACTGTAACATTAACATCAACCAAGGTTGTGACATTATATTTGAGCAAGTTGAATGGCTGCACGTTCCGCTCTTCGAAGGGGGCGTACATCCGTCGGTCCCGTGTCCATGCGATATTGGGCTAAAGATCCCTACTCTACTTACAGAAAGGCAGAGGTTCGGCAAAATTTCCAGGAAGATGAAACTGCTATCTGGCGTCGGTGATTGGCCATAGTCACGGTAATAGACCTACGTTAAAGGAAAAAAAAACAAGTTTTCCATACATATGTTGGCTAATAAAAAAAGGCAACATACTACTCATAGGAAGGTCTGTATTTTACATATAAATTTTATCATTAAATCTAAAATTGTTTTGTTTTATACATTCGTTAAAAAGATTCATTATTTCTTATCTTTTTAGGACATTTACGTTATTTTCTAGTATAAGGTTTTTTAATAAAGGGAAGCACTCTCTAAGAGATTTTAGAAGACATGCCACAAACATCAAACAAAACTAATTTGCTTTGTGAAGAATAATTAAGTTATTTAAATTTTGTGTTAGTTCATGGGTTTTTAACTGAATATTTTGGAATCTAGTTGTATTTTCTAATAAGTGAAACCGGTCTGCTTCATATCTTATGATTAGGTGTACCAACATGAGTAACTACTGGTCTCACTGTAAAATGTTTGGTTTGTGAATTTTTAAAACATAAATGGGTTGAGTTGCATGCCATTTTTTGTAAAATGCCCCCTAATTACGAAACGACAAAAGTTGCCAATCTCATATGTCTCTTTCTTACCGGTATCTTCATCAGATCTTTAGATCTTCATTGGCATTTTCTGCTACTTCATTTGGAGCGTTATAAATATTGTCATTTTAGATTTCCCTCAACAGTTCTACCAATGTAAGAGGTTTTTTCCTCTAGCTAAAGAAAAAATTGATAAAGTGGTGTACAATCTAAAACTTTTCCTTTAAGTGGCAGTTTTTATGAAATTTTCATTCAGAAAATTCCCTAATAGAGAGGTAAAGATGGTAAGACTTTCGGATTTTTTTTCAAATGAGCACGAATTAGAACCCCTAGAAGCCAAATCTAAGGTCCGTTTGAATTTATATATATATATATATATATATATATATATATATATATATATATATATATATATATATATATATATATATATAATTATATGTGTGTGTGTGTATGTATCCGAGCGATTACTCAAAAAATACGAAACTTGGCACATATCTTTATTGTATTAAGACCGCGGACGAGTTCGTAAGTCAGCTATAACGGATTATTTTCCCCCAAAAATATACGAAAATACTTATTAAAACGCTACATTTTTATAAGTATTAGAGTAACTGGAATGAGACTTTACATGTGGCTAGACATGGTGTAAGTAAACCCACGTTGTGATTTTTTGCAGTATTTAGAATCTTTTCCAAATTAAAAATAAAATCTGAGACATGCGTTGAAACAACTTAGTGGTTAAAGTCCAGTGCCTGGCAGACAAATTTATTAACTGCCATGCGTAGATTGATTCGTACAACAGGTATAAACCACGGATCAACGGTAACCAAACAAAATAAATAACAGGCATAAAACATACTACTCGAACTAAAAATCGTGAAATCTTGGCCACAGATATCGCAAATGACAGACGACATGAAATTAGCCAAGTGATTGTTTTTTAACTGAGGGGTTTAGTCCATTTTTAAAATACACTATATTTGTAGTTTGATGAACGGTCCGAAATACAGAAAGTGTAGCATAATATAGTGGAAATGTAAACAAAATCAAATCAAGTCTCTGTAAAGATGATTTTAAAGTAGTTTGTTCTTTGATCTTTAAACTTAAACATAAGACGTCATCTAAGATGGAAACAGCCATTAAATGTGATTCAATTCAATTAATTCTGTAATTAATTGTTACGTTTAGTTTTAATATAATATAAAATAATTCACAACTGTAACGAACTTGCTGTGTCCCAAAATTTTTAATTTTTAGTCGTGCATTTTTCATAATCTCAATTAAAATTTGATTTTATGGACCTAGAGACATTGAAGTGTAATTAAATTACAAAATACTATCTGCTGTAATTCATCTCACTAGCGCCAGTTGAAAACCTACCTACAACTAATCGTTTTTATTAATACTCAATCATAACAAATAAAATATCAGTTAAATTGAAACCAACCAAACAACATGAAAAACAATCTCATAAGATGATCCATTAATGCTATAGAATCTTAAGAGTGTCTGGTGCCATCTCTTGTCGGTTGGCGTTGCTAACTGTGGCGGTATATTTCAAAATGTCATTTAAAAAAGACGCAGGGTTAAATAGGCCAAAATTGAGTCGAATAAATTTAACCCTTTTCAATTATTAATTCTCAAATGTTGACCTAATTAAAACGCAAAGTGAAAGTGATTTTGCAGGAATAAAACCAGCAAGGAGAAAGTGTATGATTAATGGGGGGCGAGTAAGGCAATTAGACGTTCGTTTACTTAATTATGACAAAATCTGGAGTGGTTTGTAAGCAAAGCCGCTCTGTGTGTTATTGTTCTGTGTAAGGGGAAGCGGGCACACTGTTGGCCATACAATATATTACCCTTAACGAACCTGCGAGTGCTGGAACAGAGAGGGACTCAGGTGTTCTACTGCCCAATTAACAGTCTTATGCCCGACAGAGGCGCTGCTGCACTAATATCTATAAATTGCAGGATAATCCTTAACATAAACAGCCAGTTAAAGTGATCTATGATGTGATGGACGTCCATAAAACCGGCTCTTTCCCCCGGTTCTCGGCTACTGCTGCGATTGCCCCTTCAAGCTAAATTGTAGGATATGAATCAACCTTTCTTTTAATTAATTAGCTGAAATGTGTGACAATTTACGAAGTACTTGAGATTGCCGAGTATAATGGAAAGTTACAGAACAAAATGATCGTATCGAGGTGGAAACGTTTTTATTAACGCATTTTTTATAATATATTGAAGAGATTCACTGAGTGAAGATTGTAACCTTTGATGAGCACTGATAAGTACACTTGCAGAACCCAAATCACCACAACACAACTTTTTAAAGACCTGACGATTGTTTCACTAACAAAGTTAGCGTCATCAGAGACTGCAAAATTCTAAGCTACTTACAACTTAACATCAACTTTTATACTGTCTTAGATAAAAACCGGCAAATAGAGGGACGAAATCGCAGTAAAATTTTCTGTGTATTGTATTTTAATTGCCAGACGAGGTTTTTGAACCTTCGTTATAACTTTGCCTGCCGGGTTTCGAAATATCTTCTATGTCAAAGAGAGTGTGTAAGCAAAGGGCTATAAATCAGTGGCGCCGCTAGGTTAAAGAAACTTCTATTTTATATTGCCTTAGAAACATATACTTTCGTACGCATCTAGCTTCGCTGCTTGTCTAACATTTTACATGTTTAAGATTCTCTTTATCTATGTGATAATCATTATGCCAAGTATGTTGTGCCCTGCATGACTTGTCTACACTACTGTATCTCAGTTATGCCAGAGGCTCCTTGATTTTGGTTTAAATTGTACTTTTAGTCTGCCCAACGTATTTGAGACTACCATCTTCACAATTTATCTAATAGATAGTCGACATTTTTATCTTTCGTATTACCTAAAAAAAATTTTTATTACTTTTTGTGGAAAAAGTTAGCTGCAAATCACCTTTCTTGAAAATGCTCTGTGTTTAGCTTTTGGAAACCTTTGTATAAAACAACCTTTCAGTTTAGCAATGAGTTTTTTGAACAAACCCAAGGCACGACAATAGACAAGCCTCTTTCTCCATTCATTGCGGACCTTTTCGTGAGTAGATTTGAAAAGGATTTAGGATTTATCAAGATTTAACATATCCTTTTCGAATATATGTGGCCTAAATTCTAACCTGAACTCCGTCCACCATTTCCTCCAGGCTAACATGCCCCAACTCCTCTTCCTCACCGAAACCCAAATCAGTGCCAAAACAGCCACTAATCACCTTAATTTCCCGGGGTATGAGCTCCTTACTGCCTTTAGATTGCATGGAGGCGTGTGCGCATACGTCCGTAGCAATATAGAAACACCAGCACCAGACTTCCCAATTTAGAAGCTGGAAGAAAAGACATACTATGGATAAAACTCTCTCTCAGGGCTGCAACTAAATTCATCTGTTGCATTTACCGGTCACCTTCTGACAACAACTTTGTCCAGCTCTTTGACTACCTTTATGAAAAAACCGACTATCTGATTTCTGAATATCCTTCCTCCGAGGTCACTATTCTTGGCGACTTCAATGTCCATAATAAGGAATGGCTAGGATCTTCAAAAACCGATCCACAAGGGAGAGCAGCGGAGGCCTTTGCAGTCAGCAATTCTTTGGCCAATATGGTTCAGCAACCTACTTACTTTCCTCGTATCCCAACACACAGCTCAAATCCCTTGGATCTCCTTCTTACTACAAATCCTGAATGCTATAAGATATCAGTCACCGCCCCCCTTGGTCGCTAAGACCATGGCATGGTCACTGCTTCCTGTGCAATGCAACCCGAGGTCACACAGTCATCACACCCACGTATCGTTTGGCACTACAACTCCGCAAACTGGGACGAAATGCGGGATTACTTTTCCTCATTTCCATGGGCGTCTGTCTGCTTCTCTCATCCTGACCCCTCTGATATCTCACAAAACGTCACCGAAATTATCCAAGCTGGCATGGAATTATTTATTCCACGTACACAGAAAACCTCTTCAGCCACTCAAAAGCCCTGGTTCTCTAAATCCTGTGACAAGGCCAGACTTAAAAAGGTCAAAGCTCACAAAACGCTTCTACACAATCTCAGTCAAGAAAATCGTCAAGCATTCAACGACGCAAGAAACCGCTATGTCCGCATTTTTTCTGAGGCAAAAAACTCGTTTAATAACCACATCAAAAACAAAGTCCTCTCAAGCTCCAACGGCGGCAAACCCTTCTGGACTCTTGCTAAGTCTATTGGGAATAATTTCTGCAAGAACACGTTCCCACCTCTTGTCTCAGGTGATGAAATTGTTTCTACCGCCCTGGGCAAGGCTGAACTTTTTGCTTCGTTGTTCGCCGGAAATTCTACTCTCAACCCACCTCCAAATGTTCAACCACCAACAGTCCCCAATGTCGCGCATAAAATGACTGATATCATTTTCAAAACTAAAAAGGTACGGAAGATGCTCTCTTCTCTTAATACCAGGAAAACCTCTGGCCTTGACGAAATCCCAGCAATTGTTCTCAAAAAATGCGCACCAGAACTTGCTCCTGTCCTGACTCGTCTGTTTCAGATATCTTACAATAAAGGCATATTCCCTAGTAACTGGAAAACTGCTCGAGTACAACCCATCCCCAAGAAAGGATCCAAAGCGCTTCCTAGCAACTACAGGCCTATTTATCTCCTTTCAGTCATCTCTAAAGTGATGGAAAAGTATATAAACACCGAACTACTAAAATTCCTTGAAAAACACAGTCTAATCCACGACAGGCAGTATGGATTCCGTCAGCGCAGATCGACTGCCGACCTCCTTTCCTTTGTCACCCATTCTTGGAACAAGTCTATGGAACAACACGGTGAATCCCAGATTGTTGCTCTAGACATATCCAAAGCATTCGACCAGGTCTGGCACGCAGCGCTGCTTAATAAACTTCCGGCCTATGGCCTACCACCAAAACTTTGTACCTGGGCAGCAAATTTCCTCTCCAACAGGAGCATATCTGTTGTTGTGGATGGCCATTTCTCTAAACTGTATCCAATTAATGCAGGAGTTCCTCAAGGTTCAGCTTTAGCCCCTACTTTGTTTCTTCTCCACATCAATGACCTCCTCTCTAGCACATCCAACCCAGTTCACAGTTACGCGGACGACAGCACCCTCCACTCAAACATACAATATTCTAAGCCTGTCTCTTTAGCCCAATTAGATGAGGATCGCAGACTCATGGAGGGTTCTGTCTCCGTAGACCTCCAAAAAATATTAGACTGGGGAAGTAGAAATCTTGTACAATTCAACCCCACCAAAACTAAGTCTTGCTTTCTTTCTCACAAGAGATACAGCAGCCCTAGACCCATCACAATGAACAACCAAGTTATTCAAAGTAATGAGTCCTTTTCTCTTGTTGGCATTTCTGTGGATCGAAATCTTAATTGGCACCAACATGTTACATCAATTGCAGAAGCGGCTGCTAAGAAATTGGGTTTCCTCTTCCGGGCTCGCAAATACTTTTCACCAACTAGTCTCTATACCTTATACACTTCACAAATAAGGCCAAACCTGGAATACTGCTCCCACATCTGGGGTGCAGCTGCCGCTTCTACACTCGCTATCCTGGACTCCATTCAAAAGAGAGCTATACGTCTCATCGGTGACCCTACCCTCACCCAAAGGCTTCCATCCCTTGCCCACCGACGTGCCGTTGGTGACCTCTCTCTCTTTTATAGATATCTGCACGGGCACTGCTCAGAGGAGCTTTCCTCCATAATTCCCCCACCTGCTGCCCCCAGCAGATCTACCAGGGGAACAGAGCGAATGCACCCTTTTAATGTCCAGGTCACCAGACATAGAACATCTTGTTATGCCCGCTCTTTTGTCCCGAGGACTTCCAAGTTGTGGATTTCCTTGCCGGCACATGTTTTTCCTTCTCCTCCAAACCTTCAAGTCCAGAATTAACAAGCTGCCTCTTTCCTCCTTGTCAACACCCACAATACGATAGTATTTAGGCTGTAAGCCCTCGTGGTGTGTTGTTGACATAAAAAAAAACTCAAAGTGAGTATTTTCCTATCAAAAGTGATTTAAATCCTAATCGTTTTAGAAATTTTATTTGACAGCAGAATTGCCTGGAAATCAACCTTATGAAAGAACCATGCATTGCGGGCACTAAGCTCATGCTTTTTGTTACCTTAGTTACAATTTTCGATCTATGCAACAAAGAAACAATTTCTAGTGTCCACAATGAATGGTTCTTTCATAGGCAACGTGATTTTCAGTCAATTATACTGTCACGAAATTTTTTAAAAGATTTGGATTTGGACCACTTTTGATGCCGCACAGTATAGGGGAGAGTGTTCCACAGTGAAACATTTTTTTCATTTCTGTAAATAAATAAGACAACTCACTTAAAAAATTGAGTGTAGGTAAATATATAGAGACAGTATACATTAAAGTTAAATACCGAGTACCAAAAATGTGGTAGAGAGTGGTATTTTCAAATTAGATCATTTTCAAAAAATATTCCAATTTGTTTCACTGTGGAACACTAGTGAGGTACTATGGAACAACATTTAAAATCCTTAGAAAATGTTAAGTTTTTATTCAATTGAAACGGAATAATTGCAATGCAACTAATCTAGAAAAAAACTTTAAAAAGTCTAACTGAAGATATAAGTAATTCTGTTAAACACAGAAAATTGTTATTGGGAACATCCTTAACCAGTTCGACGTTATTATAACCTATTTCGAAGGAAAGCAAGTCCACTTTCCGTTTGGTCCTTTCTCGCTCATTTGGTTTTGGGAGCATAATTTTCACGGCACTCTCGGCAGCTATCGAAATATCAGGCACTATTGGCAAAACTAATTTATCAGCTATCTTTGTATGCCTTTTATAAAATTCAACTTTCAAGTAACCTTTTTTATCTTTACTTTGCAAGATTTGGCCTATGTGATAAACTTTTTTCTTGTTTTTTTTTTAAATTTTGAATTCTGCCAGGACCAAATCTCCAAACTCTGAGGAGCGCAGAAGATCTTCGAACGCATTTGGATCCACTTCAGGAATCCAGTTCTGAATGGAGCGACAGGATTTCATCACTTTCATCTGATGATTCTTCTAGTTTTCTTTTAGCGTTGGCCACGGCATTGATTGACGGCTTTCTTTTGTGTTGTTCTTTCTCCTCTATAGTATTTTTCTCAGCGGTATCTGTTGCGATCATACTTTTTCCTTTCCTTTCAGCAGCCTTAGGACAACATCTAAACTGTTCAGGTGAAACAAATTCTTCTTTTCATTTGGGCGTTTGATTGTCTTTATGTTCGTTGGATTTCATTGCATACTCTTCAGCTCTAGAGGTTGAAGTTTCTTGGGAATCTACTGTAGGTCGATCTGTAACAGCAGAAGACATGAAATCACTCTCATTAAATATATTTCTATCTAATGGAAATATTCCGCTTCTTCTTAAGCCTGATTTTAGGTCATCTGCAGTTTGATATATAGTCATTGACATTCCTGGATGATGGCGAAGCCAACTGTCTACTGCAGAGTTATAATGAGCTTTGAAAGGGGTGAAAATATTCACATCCAGCGGCTGTAATCTATGACTACAATAGGATGGGAAAGTTAATATTGTAACACCATTCTCTCGAGCTATCTATCTATCTATTGTAGCTAGAGAAATCTGGCTCTCATGGTGGTCCATTATCAAGAGGGTAGGATTATTTCTACTCGAAAATGTAATGTAAATTTTTCAAAATGATTGATAACTTAGGAATATATTTTGGTACAGATCCACCCAGAAGTAGTAGCAAGACCCAGCATGCCATTATGATCATCACGGGGCATGTGAGTTTTAAAATTCTTGCGTGGAAAAAAGATCACGGGTGGCAGTGCTGTTCCTAAAGCATTAACTATGCAGCATGTAGTCACATTTTGCTCTCTCTCCCTCTCTCTCTGATTGTGCATTTTTTTAACTTGCTTTATTGCTTTTCCAACAATATGTTTTTTTTATTCTGGGCAGTCTTGGCTGATGTTTCATCTAAATTATATACTCGTGAACCATTAGAAACTGTCCCACTTCGACAATAAATCGCCTCCAACTTGTTGAAGAATGTCAATACATTATGACGATTGAATGATATCATTCTAGATAAGCAGCATTCCTCAGGGGAACGGATTCGAATAACGGTTCTTGAAACCCCTTAATCATTCCAAACCTGCTTCTTTGTTTTTTACCTAGTTTTCGGGAATTTTCATTTTATTTCTTATGGCCATCCACAGGTCAATTTTCTGCATTATGTCACTGTCAAGGCATAACTAATCCTTGACAGAGTGAGAATATATTCTACTAATTCCTTTTCTTGTTCTTTATTAAAAATTTGTATTAACTTATATTTAGGCGCAAGCCTTATGTGTTCAAGCGGATTCTGTTTCTGCGTTCTGATGTAGCGAAGAATTGTAGCAAACGGAATGCTTGTCCTTTCAGACATTTTTCTTAAGCTCAAGTCACTAATATTGTACAAATTAACAGCATTTTTTTTCGCCTCTGCGGTGGCTAAACCAATAGCAGTCTTTCGTATACGTTTTGTTGTCTCTGCAAAACATAATGTATAAGAAGATGCATGGGGCACAATTAAACATGAGTGAGGTAGACTGAAACATGCTGGTCCACAATGGTTTCACTGTGGACTATGAATAACGAAAAAAAGCTGGTTCAACTAAACATAAAATAACTCAAAACATTCAAAAGGTTACTTACATTATAAAATATTATGGCTTTCAGCTAAGATATGAATCGCGTGAAAATATACACATCCAATTTTGAAATCGGCTATAGAAAAGCACGTGAAAAGGAACCCTTCACCAAGTTGGACTACACCGCAGACTATACTGCCGCCATTCCGAATTGATAGCTAGAATGTTGATTGAACTTTGATATACGAGATGGCGGATGATATATATATATATATATATATATATATATATATATATATATATATATATATATATATATATATATATATATATATATATATATATATATATATATATATATATATTCAAGGATTTTATTTTAAACCTGAATGTTTCACGGTGGTACTTGTGTCACTGTGGGACACCCTCCCCTATGGTTCGTTTATTCTGCGTCGATTATGTTAACAGAGATTTCCTGCCTAAAGCTTTAACTTCAATATGAGCCCTCCATTACGAAAATCGGTCGACGAGTACAACAGTTATACCCTAAAATAGTATAAGCGCTTTTTTGTAATCATCCTGTTTATGATAAACGCAATATTCAAGCGCAATCTTGTAGCTTGGATCCTGTTTCAACAGGTGTCTAGTTGAAATTCAAAGAGCAGAACGGGAGTTTATTGATGGTTGAGAAAATGTTTAATGTGTTATCCAACGCCCTCTATGAAATGTATGTGAACTACCTGATGTTTTACAGAACAACAATATTGAAACGACCCTGCTTGCAAATTCATTCAACAGAGCTCAAATTGATCGCGGCAATCGAATGTTACATCAAATCTAAAAAACAATGTACCATCTTTCCGCAAAATATATTTTTTGTTTGAAAAAGTACAAAATTTTTCCCAAGATGACCGTAAAATGTTTCCGAAAAAACTGGTCGGATTTTCCTGGCCAACGTGCGTCTTCAAGTTATTTACCCACCTACCAAAATTTAATTATTCACAAAAACCTTTTTGACAAAACTTCAGGAAAATTGCAAACAATTTTTTCAAGAAAATCCGAAAACATTTTTTTATAACAACTTATTAACCATTAATTATTAAAATATCACAAGAAAATCTTATAAAAAAATGATTTCTCCAGAAGCACAAAAAATTTCTGCGAAAACTGGCTAAATATTTTTTTAGATAAAATTCAAATTATATACCTAAAATAAAATAACTTCATGTTCGCACGAAAATCCCTCAAAACTTTATTTTCGACGAATTTCGTTTAAAAAATCATCTATTGAATAATTTTTCATACAAAAATTCACAACAAATGTTTATTCAAAGAAAAATCATTAAACTCATTTATAAGAAAATTCGTTACGAAAGAACATTTTGTACAAGAAAATTCGCTAATAAAAATAAATTAAACATATTAAAAATATTCAAAATCTGATCTAAATACAGAACTAGATACTTTGTATGTGGCTTCACAGAGAAAATTCTTGTGCCTGTCGATGCTGTAAAAATTGAATCCGGTTGCAGAGAAGAAAACACACTCTTCTGAAGTCACAAATCTCTACGTCTTTGGTAGCTGTGTAACTGTTTTACCAACTCACGGCAACAATAGCTGCTATTAAACTTGAATTAAAAGTCTTAAGAATCTTAAAAGTCATTATCTTTTATTAGTGATGTTTTCAACAAAAAGTCGCTCATAAATATTATAATTACATCTGATCAGATAATGTTAAAATTGAATCAAAGACGAAGACAAGTAAAAAAAAAAGTTGAAAAATAAATTCAGTCAACAGTGAGATTTGAAGCTACGTTCCTTCCCTCATGAGCCAGTCCTCTAAACCATCGACAATCGTAGGCTTGGCAAGAAAAGTGCAATAAAGGGTGGATAACCCATAATGGTCTACAGTTATTTATTAGTAATGTGTAAGGTCTATTTTAGAGGCATTTTTGCAACTATTTTAACAAATTAGAAGAGTAGCATAAATCTAGAAGATTCTAATATACATTTAATGCAATATTTATCATTCATAAACCACAATAGTTATACTAATTTTCACGTTTCAAATCTCCAGTTTGACATTTAAAGGAGAAAAATCATAAAATTTTCAAAGTATTTTTTCTCGTACTTATGGACCTTGTATGCCATGAAAAAATAAACGTCTGTAATATTTGATAGATTTTGTTTAACACATACAATATTTTGGTTTGCGTCTTATCTGACTTTAGGTCGCACTAAAATCTTGCTTCATTGAATGCCTAAAACATTTTTCTTTTAACGTAGAAATCTAAATTATGTGCTTAGTTTGTTTTAGTGAATTTTCTTAAAAGAAATTCGCTAATGAGGAGATCCCGACTTTTTAATTTTAAAAATATTTCTTTAAATGGGTGCGAACTAGGCCCCGTAGAACCCATATCCAGGGTCAGTTTCAGTTTTATATATATATATATATATATATATATATATATATATATATATATATATATATATATATATATATATATATATATGTGTGTGTGTGTGTGTGTGTGTGTGTCTCACACCGATAACTTCAAAAAATAATGGACTAATTTTGATAATATTTTCTTAGTACTTTCCTTTTTCAGTTGGGTTAGCCAGGAAAATATCCCCATGTTTTCCTAGAAAATTCTGTATTTTCTTTCGAAAAAAAATTATATCTCCGAATATAACAAAGCAAGTGCAACCAAATTTGGTACGCGTGTTTGTATTATAAAGAGCGAACTATGTACTAAAATTTAACTCTGTAAGTTTAAAGAGAAAAAAGTTACGGGCATTTAAAGAAAAGAAAAAAAGGTTTTTTTTCAAAATCTCAAAGTAGTGATTTGAAACGTCAAAATTGGCAACATTTAGGCAAAGAACCTGAAACAAGTACGGATTATGTAAAGAAACTGTCGCACGAAGAGTTTTCTGCAAACCCTTGAGTTTCAGCTTCAGTCGTCATTGTCTTTCATTTTACTAAAATGTTCACAGAAAATTCATTTCAAATAGACCGTTTCCCTGATGCTTTACCAGTAGTTAAGTTAAGCTTATCGCTTAACGGTCTAAAATTTTTATCTAATTTTCGTAAGAAAAAATCGCTAATGAGGAGACCGCGACTTTTCAATTTTTAAAAGATTTCTTCAAATGAGCGCAAACTAGGCCGCCTAGAATTCATATCCGGGTTTACATTTAATTTTTATCTGTTTACATATATACAGGGTAACGCATTTCTACGGTAAAGCTCAATATAATAATTATTATACAAGATACGAGAAAAAATTGTATACGTTAATTACAGGATGTCTTGAGGTGCATCTTATCGAGACGCAGTAAGTGAGTTTTGGCAGCAAATTTTCATTAAATGTTTCAAATTCCAATAACTCAATTTGCTACTAACCTAAGGTTCGTTGGCTAGGAAACCAGTTTTCTCGGAAACATTTTAAGTTTATTTTCGGAAAATGTTTGTACATTTTCAAAACCACAAGCTATTTTGGTAAAATATGGTACATTGTTTCGACTATGTAGGCCATAATGGTAACCAGATTGATGCCTGCTTGCATTAGAGAGACATATTTGCTATTAAGAACATTTTCATTCAAATTCGCTTCCATAACGCACTTGCTGCGTTCAGAATTTTTTCACAATGTAAACCTGCAAACCAAATTCCATAGCTTTGTTATTTCCGGAGATATGCATTTCTTCCAAAAGAAAACCTAAAATTTTCCCGGAAAAACTGGTTGAATTTTCCTGGCTAACGAAACTATCCAAGCCACTTGCAAAAGTTAGTTACTCAACAAAATTTCTCAAAATCGGCTCATTATTTGTTGAGTTATCAGTGTGATTTTTTACAAAAACAATAGTAAGAATTGTTGTATAATTTAGTAAGGCTTACCAGTGGGATATTTGATTTTAATATTAGTGAATTTTCTTAAAAAAATTCACTAATGAGGAGATCCCGACTTTTGAATTTTGAAAAAAATTCTTCAAATGAGCGCTAATTAGGCCCCCCAGAACACACATCCCGGGTCAGTTTCAATTTTTATATGTTTAACTCAAAAAATAATGGGCCGATTTTGTTTAATTTGGTGAATGAATTCCTTTTACAAATCGCTTGGACAAGTCCGTTAGCCAGGAAAATCTGCCCAGGTTTTCCCGGAAAATTTTGTGTTTTCTTTCGAAAAAAATCTATATCTCCGGAATTAACAAAGTAAGGGCAACCAAATTTGGTACGCGGGTTTATGTCCTTATAGGTAAGTTACCTACCAAAATTTAGCTATGTAGGCCAAAAGACAAAAAAGTTATAGACATTTAAATAAAAATAAATTGGGGGTTTCCTCAAAACGTCAGGGTTGCGATTTAAAACGTCAAAATCGGCAACATTTAGGCAAATAACTTGAATCTAATACGGGCTATGGAAATCAAATGTCCCAAGAAGTATGTTTTACAAACCCTGAAGTCTTAGTTTCACCGTCATTGTGCTTCATTTTACTAAAATGTTTCCAGAAAATTCATTTCAAATAGACTCTTTCTCTGATGCTTGGCAGTAGTCTTAGCTATAGAGTTTATCGTTTAATGGTATATAATTTTTGTCGAATTTTTGAAAAAAATCAATAAAGCTCAAGTATATCCGTTATTATACAAGATATGAAAAAAAATTGTATATATTAATTATAGGGTGTCTTGAGCTACATCTTAAAAAATATTTCTACAATCACAGGATGGCCCATAAGTCGTTGGTGATACAAATTTTCTTTTTTTTTAATCAAACACGCCTTATGTTATTACATTTTTGCATCTTCCATCAAAATATAATGCATGTTTGTAAGAAAAGAAATTCTGGATGCAGCAAGCTTTATATTTCAATAGCCCAATTTGCTATTAACCTATAAGGTTGACCAAGAAACGAGTTTTTCCGGGAAGACTTTAAGTTTACTTTTGGAAATTTTTGTACATTTTCACACAATAAAGTTATTTTTATGAAACATGGCACATTGTTTTTACTATATAGGTTATACTGGTAACCAAAATTGATGCCTGCTTATTTAAAAAGAAAAGACATATTTGCAATAAAAACATTTTAATGAAAATTCATACCATAACGCACTTGCTGCGTCCAGAGTTTTTTTTTGTTTAGCTATGATGTGAGTTTTGTTTATATAGGTGTACATACCTTCAATTTTTTTGGAAAGGAGTAAGTAAACAGGTTTATATCGCATCATTGTTACATGCAGATACGAGTTAATAACGCATCGATTCTAAATCATTTTCACGATAATATATTACAATTTCACAAAATAATCTGCCATAAATCATCAGCGAATTAAAACTTTCAGGTGGAGAGACTAAACACAGATACAGCGACATGGAATATCACATTTTCACAAGACACAATAAAAAACAGTGACGTGTTTAGTTTTCCTTTTTCACAAGCAATGATCGTCATATTGTTTTTCAAAGAGACGACGAGATTTAAAATGCAAAGAACTTATAAACCTTCGTGATAAATTCCAGCGAAATCTTTTTTCGAAAACCGCTTCGAATAGATCAATAGGAAACTAAACAGTGAATTATTCCAAAATACACACAAACTCATAATGCTGCAAATGTTTGTGGTTACACACGAAAACCGCCCCTAATAGCTTCAAACATAGGGTGCATTTTAGATGGTCGAGTAACGCTGAACGAGAATATGTATAAAGGAACAGATGCAGGGATTCCTGTAGGAAAATATCGACTGACGCGGCTTGTACTCCTGTACATACCGTGCTTGGGTTATTGAATATGTTAGAGTAGATAAGATAATTACTACGTCGGTCATTACATTATGGTTGTGTATCATTCACAATGATTATATACATCACAAACTTCTATGGCGTTATTCCCGCCAACTTTCAAATTAATATATTATTCATTCACACCTATTTAAAACACCACACTTTGATGACTAACGGGAAACATTTTTATTTCCGTTTCTAACACCACCACAACAAAAAGAAGTTATAAAACTTTCATGCGACATATCTCGTTTCAATGGAACACAGTTAGTAATGATTTTCTAAAGTGGCAAACTAGAGCCACTCAAACACTTCACATTTATAAAAGTTGTGTGTGTGTGTGTGTTTTGTTTCTTTAACGTCGGCCTATTTCCGCGACTATGGCCAATCACCGACACCAGGGAGTAGTTTCACCTCACTATCCTGGAAAATGTTCAGAACCCCTGCCTTTCTGTAAGGAAGGTATGGATCTTTAACGTGCCCAACATCGCATGGACACGGGACCGACAGCTTTACGCCCCCTCCGAAGGGTGGAACGTGCAGACATTCAACTTGCTCAAATACAATGCCAGAACCTAGGTTGATGTTAATGTTACAGTTTGTACTGAAAAAGTCAAAGAAGTACCCTGGCATCAAACCCAGTACCCTTCGGTCCAGAGGCACACGTTCTTACCCCTGAACCACCGAGGTTCTATAAAAGCTGTAAATAATAAGTTTGGAGAAATTATTATCATTATGCAATTAACACCGATAAATTGGAATAAATTCGATTTAAAATTTTACGGAAATAGGTAGGGGAGGCCGGGGCAAAGGGGAGCCTTTAAAGGATTTAGCAAAATATTTTCTTTAATTATAAGCATTTAAGTAAAACAAATACATATGGTTACACAACATTTATTTGCCTTCATTAATCGAATCATGGAATACAAAAACATATATTTGTTCAATTTTTTTAACAAAATGAAAAATAGTGTTCCCATTCCTATATGCCCCATACTGCGGGGCAAAAGGGACAGCTCTTTACTCTAAGCACAGGTCGCATATAAATTCGTCATCATTTTCCTCTGCGCCTGCACATCCATCGTGATCCCATTTGCCACATCCCTGACATCTACTTCACCCCTTCCCCTTTTCTACTGTCACCATAGACTTCGCTACAGTATAGGCATTCTTCTGATTCGGAATCACTCTCGCTGTCATCATCTGTGTTGTTCTTGGTTCTTGTCTTCTGTTTTGCTTGTTCAGTTTTCAGCGGTTCGAGGTCTGAGTCACTGTCACTTCTCTCAACTGGCATCTTCTTTTTCTTCACCACAGAATTGAGGTTTCTTTCTGGACGTTTGTCTATGTTTCTACTTTCATGGCTTTCACTTTCAGGTTCACCTTCGAGTGTGTTATTGAAAACTTCTGAAAGCATAAAATCTGTTTCGTCAAATATATCTCGATTATAGGGATGAATCCCACTTATCTCAAAACCCCTGATTTCCTTTTCAACGGTAGCCACCTTCTGGAATGCCTTGCAAACAAGTTCAGCAGTTTCATATAAAGTTATGGAAACACCGGGATGAGAGCTCATGTAAAAATCACATTCACGGGAATACTGCTTCATCAGGGGACCAAAAAACATAAATCAAGGGGTTGCATGCGATGGCTGCAATGAGGAGGTAATGTAAGAAGTGTGATATGATTCTCTCTAGCTTTATTGACTTCGTTCAGTTGTCAATGGCGGATGTGATCATCAAAAATTAGTAGAAGGGGGTTCTGTTCAGAAGGCTTGGTGTACTTTATGAAATGGTCCAAATAAAGTAGGAAATGCTCACAATCTATGAATACAGACTCATTGGCATACCCTGCAGCACCTGGACTTGTCCCTTTGAGCAATAGGGGTGACATTCTCTTCCTGGGAAACAAAAAGAAAGGAGGTATATAATTTCCTGCAGCAGAGGCTGCACAACCAACTGTGATATTTGATCCTCTCTCGCCACAAACTTTTTTTTTTTGCTAATATCTTGCAAGGCTTTTGCACTGTACTTATGCCGGCTTCATCAAAATTATAGATATTATTTGGCGTAAAATTGAATTTTTTATAACTTCAAGTAGATCGAAAAATTGATCTCCTGCAGTTCTTTATAAACCAGTGGCCCTGCTTAAGCTTGCAGCTTCAGGTTTTCGAATGGAAAGTTCTTGATGTCTCTGTAGGAATCCAGCTAACCAATCTTGTCCAGCCAATTTATTATCCTTGTTGAGTGGATGTGAAATTCCTAAGCTGGTTGCCACTTCAAAAGCAATTCGTCTAACGTCAAGTGGTGTTAGTCCATAAAACCTCTTTTGCATATCCAAAAGATGTTCCACAACAAATTTTCATCTCAGATCGTAAAAACTGGTTTGAAACTACCCGGAAAGCGACCCATAACAGCAATATCTGCATTTGATCTAACTAACTTCAACCGTCTTATTAGGCAAGTTTTAGGAATATTATACTTTATCGAAGCCGACCTTAAACTCATGCCGCTCTGCACAGCATTAACTGCAGCCATAATGGCATTGGTCTCTTCCTTTTATAGTTCCTCATCTAAAACAATAAATGTAAGCATAACTAACCACATATATTCTGGTTTAATAACGGCAAGGGGCATATAGGACCAAGGTCCTCCATGCCCCGTAACGCTTGGTCCTATTTACCCCGAGTGTATGCATACTTCAAAACTAATTATAACCACACTTTTCACTTCTCAAAACAACAGCTTATCCATATTAAAATACAGCTGAATGAATAATGTTTCACATGTGGAAAGAGCAGTTCATTAGCATACAGCAATTTTCTAAAATTGTATACCATAATATAACAAAATATTAGAAGAACCTACCTTAAATTCGCTTAAATCGCCATAACACATTCGTTTTGACATACGCATAATATTTCTGTCAAGCATAGAACTCGGAAGTGCCAACCTCGAGCGATGAGAACACGGCGGGAACCTACATTCATTTTGAATTAAATTGACTGGTCCTGTTTGCCCCGCTGGTCCTCTTTACTCCGGCTTCCCCTACCTATATAGGATTCATGCTTATTAAATTGTAATTCTAATTATACATGGCATTTTACAAATAAGCTATGATATGCTTGTGGCTGTATTGCCATAGTTTTCTGAAATATCCTCCTTCTATGTTCCTCCCGTACACACATAAATGTATGCTACTAGTACGCTAAAGACCAACAAACAATATAAGGGTTATTTAAGATATATCATAGTGCTATGTCCAAGCCCTCAATCCAGTCGGTTGCGCCCGGCGGCAAAGTCAGCATATCCACCATGTTCCCCGCGTATGCCTTCCGCTCACATTCTTGCACTACATGAGAAACAGTCTGGCGCGGGGCCCCACAGTCGCATTCGGCAAACGGCAACTTTCCCCATCTGTACAGAATGTCAGCACATCGGCCATGGCCGGTTCGTATTCGGTTCGCAGTCTTCCAAGTTTGTCGGGCGAGGTCAAATCCGTTGGGCTCTTTCTTAGCTGGCAGATTCCCATGAATGTCCGGGGGTGTTGATCTCATCCATTGCTCTGTCCATTTTTTGTTTAGGTTGAAGTTTTCGGCGTAGAGTTCTTCTGCCGTCCTAATCGCTGGTTGGCGGGATCTGTCTGCGAGAGGTTGCACTGGCAGCGTCGTCGTGTATGGGCAATTGTACGTTTCCAGCTATCTTCTTGTATTGGCGAATCAATGCTTCCTGTCGTCGGAGGCTTGGAGTATGGATATTGCTGAGTATTGGCATCCAGTATGTTGGTGTTGACCTAATACATCCCGTGATGATTCGCATTCTATTATTATGCTGGGTGTCAACCTTAGCGACATGGTGGCTATTCAGCCATACAGGAGCACCGTACTCCGCCGCACTGTAGACGAGACCCAAAGCCGAGCATCGAAGGGTAGCAGCCGATGCACCCCACGACGTGCCACAAAGCATCTGTAGGATATTATTTCTTGTTCGGATCTTGGCTGCCATATTATCTAGGCGTTTCTTGTACGTTAAAGTTCTATCGATGGTAATTCCCAGGTACTTTGTCGTGGGATTATTTGTAATCTGGACATCATTAAAGTATATCGTAAGTTGTTGGTTAGCGAGTTTGTTGTTCAAGTGGAAGCAAGTACACTCGATTCTGCCTGGGTTAGGTGTTAGCCTCCATCTTCGGTAGTATTGTCCAAGGACTTTGAAGTTGTTGGTTAAAATTTGTTCTGTACTTTCTATTGTCTTCCGTCTGACTGCTATTACCAGGTCGTCCGCGTATGGGAACTTTTTTGATATTGTTTCTGGCATATCAGATGTGTATTGATTAAACAGCACAGGAGCCAGTACAGATCCCTGGGGTAAGCCATTTTGCAGTCTTCTCAGCCATTTCTACCCGAAATGATCTGTCACACAGCATGTTGTTCAGGAGCTGACCCAGCCTTTTATCGGGGATCACTCGGAGGAATTTATAAAGTAGGCCATCTCTCCAGACTGTGTCATAGGCCGCTGTGAGGTCAATAAATACCGCGGACGTCTTAAGGCATTCCTGGAATCCAGCCTCGATAAACGTTGTCAGGCTTAGTTCCTGATCTGTGCAGTTGCTACCAGTGCGAAATCCAGCCTGTTCGATTGGAACGCATTGGTTTATTATGTCACCAATTCTTTCAAGGATCATTCTTTCCAGGAGTTTGTAGCATGAGCTCAGCAGTGAGATGGGCCTATAGCTTGCAGCCTTGTTCTTCGGTTTGCCTAGTTTTAAGAGAGCTATTATCTTAGCCCGCCCAAAATCCTTGGGGAGAGAACCGCTGTTAAGTATGTCGGTGAGAAAGTCAGCTATCCATTTTCTGGCATATTTTCCAGTGTTAAGAAATTCACTGTGAATTCCATCATATCCAGGAGCCTTACCGGTTTTGATGTATTTCAGTGCCTGGGTGACTTCCTAAGGCTAGATGTATTCTCACCATAATTAGAAATGCAGACCGGTTTCGCTCTAATTAAAGATCGTCAGTGCGCTATATTAATTACAGCGAGAACGTCCCTATAAAGTAATACGGCTAAGGCAGCCAGCCTCCTAGAGCATTCAGAGATGTACGACAGGGTCGCCATTTCGCTGCGGGACCAGGTAGCATGTTGACACGGCAACTCCAATTAACACAACATATTATAGAGACTGTGTACAACCAACCAAGAATTTTGAAAATTGGCAGCTCTGGCCTATTTTCTTCCCTAATACCAGGACAATGTATGTAAGGCTAGATGTATTCCCGCCATAATTAGAAACACAGACCGGTTTCGCTCTAATTAGAGCTCGTCAGTGCGCTATACTAATTACAGTGAGAACACCCCTATAAAGTAATACGGCTAAGGTAGCCAGTCTCCTGGAACATTGTGAGATGTACCACAGGGGCATCTCCGTTCGGAACCAGGTAGTATGTTGTCACACGTCTAACCTGACATACATTGTTCCGGTATTAGGGAAGAAAATGGGCAGGGGCTGACATTTTACCAAATTGTTCGATGGTTGTACACAGTGTCTATTTATAACATTTTGTGTTAATTGGAGCTGCCGTGACAACACACTACCTGGTTCCGCACCGAGATGGCGACCTTGCCGTACATCTCACAATGTCCTAACTTTACTATTTAATTTCTTTATCGCTACTCCTAACTTACTTTCATAAAGCTCTATAATAAAAGCAGTTATCAACTACATAACTTTGAAATGTACGTTTTTTTATTTACATTTAGCCCCAAAATGCGATGTATAATTATTCAAATGCTATATTTTATGTTTAACTGACATATATGTATTTCCAGGTATAATTAAACATCATTTATATAAATAATATGCAGCAGAAGCTTTTTATAACAAGGTAATCAATATATTGTTAAATGTAGCAGAGTTATATCACATTGAACAAATTATATTTAACTGTGTGTTTAGTGTGGGTGAACAGCAAGGTATATGAATTTGACGGCAGAATCTACAAAGCACGTGGACCTGAGGGCATTTTACTGGTCACTTTGAACTCTAATATGATACACGGCTCATGTACTACTGTACATGTCTGTATTTGATTCGAGATTTATACGGCACACATCCTGTATATGTATGTATGTGGATGCTCGATTATGTTCGCCCGAACTTCAGGTTTTCTGTGTGTGTGCATTTCGTGTTGTACAAAGATTATCCTTGTTTGTATTCAATTAGTTGTGTTTAACCAAGTTTCCCCAGCCCTAAGCAAAATTCTGATTACACATTTTTAACATGAAAAATCCTTATAGTTCAGCAACCCGTGGAAATTATTAGATAAATCACATGAAATTGTTATCTCAAGTTATCAGGTAAATATTAATCTAAGGGCAATTGGCCATAGAATTAAAATAATATGTTGACTGTGCTATAAAGATATATATATATATATATATATATATATATATATATATATATATATATATATATATATATATATATATATATATATATATATACATACACAGGCTGTCCCAATAGTGTATAATTCCTCTATACATCACTTACCCTTAGAGCTAGCCGAAAAAACTTTCAACAAAATTTTCTTGCGATTTTGTAAGCTATACCGAGAAAATATTTTCAACTTTGTGAAACTTCCGGTTGCACCGGAAGTAGTTATCAACTTCGTTATTTTAAATAGAATGCTATAGTTTTTGTTGCACTTTTGGATAGAGATTAAAAAATAAGTGTGACTTTGTGTAGCATTCCCTATAGCTATCCTTGATATTTGTGAAAATATTACGACTTTCTTTTTTTTTTTAGCTCCGATTTATAAGTTACTTCAAACGTATGCTGTGGGCTGAGCTTTGAGTTTCCCTGCCCTAAATTCGAAATATCAATAGATGACATTCAATTATTTGAAATAGTTAAAGAATAATTTATTATCATTGTACAGGGTGTCTTTTGGGTAACAACATACCTAACTTTAAAGTGGCATAACTTGTTATTTTCAGATGTAACGCCCTATATTTTATGGATTTATCAGGTAGCTCATTCAATTCTGCATCGATGTAGAATGAGTTTCCCTATATCTATAGTTGATAGTTTTCGAGTTATAATGCTTTGTTTTACTTTCGCTTGTAAAAACTGTATTCTGTCAGATACAGGAGGCATAGAGAACGTAACAACTGATATTTATTGTGGGATGACAGATAAACCTCACTAAAATTTCGAATAGTTCTAATGTATCGTCTTTTTTATATTATTTTTTTATGCTAATGGCTGTAGTTTATTATTATTATTATAATTATTATTATTATTTTATATTACATAACTATAATATTAATAATAATAAACCAGAGTCATTAACATAAAAAAACAATCTAAAAAAGACGATACATTAGAACTATTCGAAATTTTAGTGACGTTTATCTGTCATCTGACAATAAATACCAGTTGCTACCTTCTCTGTGCCTCCTGTATCTGATAGAATACAGTTTTTATAAGCGAAAGTAAAACAAACCACTATAGCTCGAAAACTATCAACTATAGATATAGGGAAACCTATACTAGATCGATGCAGAATTGAACGACCTATTTGACCGATCCATAAAATATAGGATGTTCTATTTGAAAATAACAAGTTATACCACTTTAAAGTTAGGCAAGTTGTAACCCAAAAGAAATACACCCTGTACAATGAAAATAAATTATTCTTCAACTATTGCAAAGAATTGAATGTCGTCTATTGATATTTTGAATTTAAGGCAGAGAAACTCAAAGCTCAGCCCACAGCTTACGTTTGAAGTAACATATAAATCGAAGCTAAAAAAAATAAAGTCGTAATATTTTCACAAATATCAAGGATAGCTATGGGGAATGCTACACAAAGTCACACTTATTTTTTAATCTCTATCCAAAAATGCAATAAAAAGTATAGCATTACATTTACAATAACAAAGTTGCTAGCTACTTCCGGTGCAACCGGAAGTTTCACAAAGCTGAAAATATTTTCTTGATATAGTTTACATAAGGACTCTGCTTGTTTGCCAATGTATCTTTAACTACAATTATTACGTGGAATACAATATAACACTCCAGACACTTAAAGATAACTTAACACAGCACAAAAGTGACATACATTACAAAAAAGAACTTGCGCTCTATCCGAACATAATCTCGACACTGGCCACAATATAAATTTTAGTAATGTTTCTTCTTTACACTGTGAAACCTTAAGTAATAAAAGAATGTGTTTAGAAGAATTTGAAACTACTTTTAACGACAATTTAATAAACTGAAAGAAAGATAATAATTTTAGAAATCACTACCCCTATTTATATTTCCTAGACAAAAACAAAAAACAAATTCAATTAGATAATAGTTAGCTTTATATGTCAGTTTGGCACTTTTCGACTTCACTCAAATTTATAAAAAGGTTTTTTTCAAGTTTGTCATTGAATAATTAGTTTAGTAAAACTCACGTTATATGTAAGTATTTTAAACTTTTATATTTTTCCTATGTAAATTGTAAACTTTTTTCTTTCCATGTTGTAGCCTTGAGAATGGAATAAATTTTTCCGCAAGCTCGGCATTTAATAAAGAGTTTTATTTTGCAACTGACGGCTTTCCCACAATTTTTTGATAAATAACACTATTACCGTCACAAAAACTTAATACTATATATATATATATATATATATATATATATATATATATATATATATATATATATATATATATATATATATATATATAATGTATATTTGAATTTATATATTATTTAGTTACTATTTATATCGATTGTAATTGAATAAAAGAACAAATTCACTTCTTTTGAATTGTAGACGTAGTAAAACGTAAGTTTAAAGTCTTCTTACACTACGAAGCTCATGATACAGAATACAAAATTCAAACGGACCTTGGATTTGGGTTCTAGGGGCCCCAATTTGCGCTCATGTAAAAAAAAAACTTTCCGAAAGTCTTACTATCGTTACCTCTGTATTGGTGAATTTTCCTAATGAAAATTCACCATTAAAACAATGTTGTCCATACAGTTATTTTACTGATAAAGACAGCTTTGTTGTCGACATACGTATCTATCGAATAACTCTCTGTTATTAATTTGTGGTTTTTGGGATGATCTGCTTTTTGCTTCTGTCAATAATAGTTTGTTTTAAAAAATATGGTGTTTTCTATTGTAGGCTTTTCAATGCTTCCTGGTATATTACTATTATTACTATCAGTTTTTTAACATTATACTTATCCCTGATGTAATAAATGCGTCATCATTCAAATTCTCTAGTAAACAAGATGAATAAAATGAGTTGTAACCCTTGTCAACAGCGCGTAGGAATGAAATTCAGTTGAGATGACAACGTGGGAACTTTGAAAGATGTAAGTGAAGTAGGTGGAGGTAGAAGAGCTTCTCTCGCCCCCTTTCGGCGGTTATGAAGGGTAGCAAAGAGCAATGAATGAGTGGTTTGTTTGTGTGAAATATCGAGGTATCTTAATAAATGTATGAAAGCGGAAAGAGGGCCACGGTAACACATCAGGTTGTGTCAGAGAGGTCGGCGTTCAGTGGAAGCGGGCTCCGGACTCCAGGCTCCGGGCCCTATCTGAGGATTAACGGCTAATAGGAGAACGTGCCGAAGCGGATATCCGGGGATTCGGAGGACTCGCACGCCCCCTATAGCACCATTGTTGCGACAAGTGCACTTGTTCTCACTGTTACAATCAAGGACTTTCATCATCAAACTGGAACACAAAGGCATTATAAATCATTACAACAAACATCCAATAGAATAACGATATTATATTATGTACCAATAGCATCCGAAATAATGGACACAAGATATGTTGTCGTTGTTGTTGAAACGATAAAACGTATTGTAAAGAAAGCTGTCAAAAATCACTGTAGAGAAAATATACTGGATATAAACAAAAATTTTAACAAAATGGAAAACCGACTTCACAAAAAATATTCTAAAACAAAAAATGCACTAAAAAGTAAAAAATAATTGCATATTCTTCTGTCTACAACTTACAATCAACTTATTTTTTCCACTCAATGTACGATCAATGCATTTACCACGCAAGAATGTAGGTACCCACTTAAACTTAACCTCTAACTCCACACATACCTATGACTAACAAACAATTATCAAAATATTTATTTAGAGTTCACCTAAGCAGACAGTTTTAAATATATGTGGAGACTGCTTAAAAGACAATCAAATTATTAGGATCATATAATGTAAAATTATTGTTATTTTTGGAGTCGGTGTCAGCCAAGGAAATACGACAATATACCTTACATTAATAATACGAGAATACCTTATGAAACCTATTTTACAAATGAAATTTTATACAATATACTGTGACAATATCCTGGGACCTTGAAACGACAATATACCAATACCTAATTAAACCTTTTTACAAACGAATTTGCGTACGCGTTTGCCTCGTTCACTCGGCTATACCCCTCCAACCATTTTTCCGGGCGCGCGCGCAATCGACCCGCCCGCGCTGTGTGCTGCGTCTATGTGTG